>BJKM01000095.1:190000-347500 GCA_015082035.1 Chaenogobius annularis | reverse complement strand
CTGACGCTGTCCGTTGTTTCCCCGATCCATCCACTGCCTGAAGTGACCATTAAGAGAGAGTTTAGAATTAATGGTCGGATCAGAGCGGGGCCAAAAAGACAAACTGTCATATTCCAACCTCATTCACCAGATTGATATGGGCCTAAAGAAAAATCACAGTGTGGCTGAGATTATTGAAGCGGTCTTCAGAGCAGTGTGTCCTGGTCTCAGTTTACGTGATATGATGGAGATAAAATTCAATCTCACCCTGTCACGGTTGCGCACGATACTCCGAGGACATTGTAAAGAGGATAGTTCCACCGACCTGTATAATCGCCTAATAAACCTCACTCAGGACAATAACGAGTCAACACAGAACTTCCTGTTTCGTACAACTGAGTCAAAAGAAAGACTCTTATTGGCATCCAAAGAACCTGGCACTGAAGAGCAGTACAGCCCCGACCTGATTCACAGAATGTTTCTTAGGGTTGTAGAAACAGGACTGATTAGTGCTGATGTAAAATACCAACTCAAAGCACTACCTGGGTCTCAAGCCATTACAGATGAGTTACTTAAAACTAAAACAAATGCAGTAGCCAGTCTTGAGTGGGAGAGATGCCAAAAATTCAAAAAGCACATGAAAGAGCCCAAGGTCAGGGAACTTGAAGCAGTCCCAGAGGTGACATTGGCAAGTGTGGACAGCCAAGCACGTCCGCCCGCCCCGCCGTCAAAAGTTAAAATGCTTAAACCACAGCCCAACGGCAGTAAACCAGACATCGATTCCATTCTCCAGGTGGGTGGAGGTTATCTTTAAGCCCCCAACAAACAGTGGTCAACAGGTAGAGTTCTTTGCTCTAGTGCTAGTGGCAAATGGAGCTGGGGTGGCTGAGCAACCTATCATTGGGTTTAATGTGATCCTTCAGATGGGCATTGAACCCCCTTATGTCATTAGTGAAGCAGTTAGTGCAAATGAGTTAGTGTTTGGTCAGGGCAGGCATACTCACAGACATGCAGGATGTACTGTTTGAGCCAAGCCAATATACTCAACTACCAGATGGGTTACAGGTGCAGAGTGGGGTAGTGCGGTTAAAGAAAGGAAGCCGGTCCATGTGCACAATACCTGTGATAAACAGTACTACTCGTGTCATTCAACTGGCAGCTAAAGTTTTGGGACGGACACAAAGAGAAAAAACCATCAGAAGACTCGCTACTGTTAGCCAGGTAATAACAGACCCAGTAATGAACAATCAAAGCACAAAGACTGTTAATGGGGAAAACAAAGAAATGGACATTGTCGTAAATGATGCTCAGGACATTTGGGAGCTGCCCGTTGAGCTCTCATGGGCGAGTGAGAGCAGATTCTGAATGTAAACATGATCTAAAAAACGCAGATGCTTGTCCATATCTCTGGAAAATAAAATAAAAAGCACTGAAATCTAATCTTCTATGAGTGCAACACATCTAACAGTGTACTCTGTTTTAAAATATTCCAAATCTAATCACATAATGTGTATGTTCAGGTCAAAGATATGACTCTGGTTCTGGGTCTCCTGGATCCCCTGGGTCCCCTGGAGCCCCTGGGCCCCCTGGACCCCCAGGAGCTGTGTCTGTCAATGACATCGTGGCTCTCATGCAAAGTAAGTGCAATCATTACTACTGTCAGCTTCAGTAAATACAACTTTATACTCTAAGTCAGTTTGTTCCTTTAAATGATCTGTGCAGGAGATGATGTGAGGAGATATGTTGGGGGTCTGCCAGGTCCACCAGGACCTCCGGGTGCTCCTGGAGGTGGAGGTTATTCTTTTAACACAGTGGAGGTAGCAGAGAGAGTTCTTGCTCTTATGAATGGTGAGTGCTAGCTTTATGAAACCTGGTTTCAGACGTAATTGGCTCTGACTGATGTGGTTGGTCCTCAGAACGAGGAGTTGCAGGTGTCCAAGGACACCCAGGACCTCCTGGACCACCTGGACTTCCTGGAAGCTTTAATGGTAAAACAAATCTATTGGAAATTACCTCCGAGTTTCATCTTAGTCCATATGATATGACATCTCTTTTTATATGAAAGCACTTGTAGGTCCCCAAGGACCTCCAGGGATCCCAGGATCACCTGGACCAATGGGACCTCCAGGACCCGTGGGACCACCTGGAGCTCCGGGACCGGCCAACTACATTACCAGTGACATCCGCGACTTCCTGCAGAGTCAGTCGTAGTTACTCTGTTTGTATAGTGTTTAAGCGTCCATATCTTCACTGTTCTTTGTCTGTTTAAAGATGTCGCCTTCAGGGGTTCTATTGGGCCCCCAGGCCCCCCTGGACCCCCTGGACCAATGGGACCACCTGGGCCTTATAGTGGACTGGTTTCATACGCGGGGCATGCTAACAGAGATGTCCCCAGAGCTGCACTCCAAGATTACAAAAAGAGTAGGTCAATTGTCTGTAACAAAGAGGGAAGAATCTGCTCACAAGAAGCTGGTTCAATTTCACCAGGATTAAAAAGTGTGTGTTCTATCAGCATGGGCATTATTTTAGCTAACATAAACATAACTGTTCATTAGAGCTGTACTCAAAATATTAATAAGGCAAATTATTTAGACGGATAATGCACGTATCGATACAGTAAGGAAAGCATATCATGTTGTATTATACACTTACAACACTTAGCTGAATCTGCTGATCTGAAAGTTGACTGACAGAGTTATTGATTAATTAATTGTGTTCTGATGTTCATGGCCTTGTGAGCATGAAATACCATGATTTTTAAAAATATTTTAAGACCCTTTTTAGGGATATGGCTGTATCGGGATACGTGTCTACTGTTGTACTGTTCCGATATTATTTCTCTATTATGATTTGTTATCTAATCGTGTTTGCAGTTGACAGTTCAGGGGTGCCAATGTTTGGACTCCCTGGTCTCCCTGGACCTCCAGGAACCCCAGGACACAAAGGAGAGCCAGGTGACAGAGGAGACTACTCCAACATGGCCCTTAGAGTCACAGATTACATAAAAAGTAAGAACCACAACGTGTCACAGCTCTGTGAGACTCCTACTTATCCTGTGGGTTTTCTTCTTGCTCCACTTCAGCCCATGGACTCCTGCAGGATGTAGGTTCTCAATCTGTGGTCCGAGGACCTCCAGGACCCCCTGGGCCTCCAGGTCCTGCCGGATTCACCCGATGGTTAACGACCCACAGAAATGCCACAGAGCTGGTTGATTATATGAAATGTAAGATTTAAAATAATGACTGTATTGTGTCTTACACATGGCTGAAGCTGTGCTCTTTTGCAGCTCATGGAGTTTTCAGGGACGTGTTGAATGAACACTACTCTCGCTTACATCATGGCCCCTCGGGCCCCCCTGGCCCCCCAGGGCCCCCGGGCTACAGCCGTGTGTTCGGTTCTGACACAAACATAACTGATTTAGTCGAGTACATCAAAAGTATGTTTATTTAAATCTTTATCCTTTTAGTTGATGTGAAGTATAACGTGGATACATGTGTTGACAGCATATGGGGCCATTGTGGGGAGACCAGGACCTAAGGGAGATATGGGACCTCAAGGACCAAAGGGAGAAAGAGGTAACAGAAACTTACATTTATAAAAACATAAAACAGTTAATGCATTGTACTTATTTTGTGCCAGGTGAAAGAGGACTTCCTGGACCTGAGGGACCCAGGGGCCAAAAAGGTAGATTTATGCTGAACCAGAAACCATTAAATTAATGTGGGTGAAATCTGTGATTTTTTTTTTTCCCCCCAGAATATTCACTGACGACCAAAAGAAAGAGACGGAGTCTCATTGGAGTTTAAAATGTTCAAATGAATGTACAGTTTTTGTAAGATTTAAAGATTTATTTTGTTAAAGACTGCAAATGGGGGTGTTGTATGTGACTTAAGGGATGTTTTAACTTGAAATATTGGAATCTTTTAATAGGCCATAGTTCTGTTCTATTATTCCTCTGCTGTTCTTGTACATTGTGTTGCAACACAGATATTTCCCCATTGTGAGATGAATAAAGGTTCTCGTTTCCTCTAGCCAAGGCAGGAAGAATTTGACAAAAGACATTTGGAGTAGAAGAAAATTTTTATTTAAATCCGAATGACAAAATGATTATTGACTATTAACATTTTTCTAAAACTATACAATATAATAATGATTTAAGTGAATATTGTGCATTCTTTACTGAATCAGCATTAAAATAAATCAGGGCTATTCAACTTAAGGCCCGGGGGCCAGATCGGGCCCGCCAAACGATCTGATACGGGCCGCATCGCATCTTTTTTCTGGTTTAAACCTGATTTGCTGGTTTTTCTGGCTTAGTCCTTATAATAATTCTGCTTTAGACCCGTTTTGGACCTGGGACAGACCTGGTTTGATTCTGGGTTAGTTTTGGATCCTGGTTTGTAGCCTATCCGGCCCCAAGAAATCTGGCCCTCAGGAAAATTAAGTTGAATAGCCCTGCAATAAATGATCAGGAGCTGCTAAAACTTAAAGTAAAATAAGCTACAGCACAGGCGCTGGAGTGTCTCACTTCATTTAAATATCACTTTGAAAAGGTGCACAGCACTGCTTCATGTAACAGACTTTTGTACAAAACATATGTGAAACCAGATGAATGAAATGTGTGAACATGGCCTCAACCAGTCAGGTCCATGGCTTTGAATGTGACACTGGTTTTGTATTATTACAACCCAAATAAAAGATTAAAATGAAATGGCAATTATTTTTATGATTCATTGACCCAGTTGTAGTAAACAGAAATATCTTTATGGCAATTCTACACACATTACACAAACATCCAAAAAGCCATTCAAAGGCTCTCTTGCACTGTCACTTTCTGCACTATAACTTTAAACATAACTGTAAACTTGTGTACATAGAAATGCCTATTTTTATTTTTATTGTATAGTAATTTTAAATTGTTTCCTAATGCATGCCCTTTTTTGATTGAATATATGTTGTTTTATTATTACTCAGTGTTTTATGTTGCACCTTAAGGCCGAGACAAGTTCCTATGTTTTTGAATTTTGTTCATTGACAATGGCAATAAACTCTTTCTGATTCTGATTCTGATAATAACTAACACATGCCAAAAATAAAATACAAATAGCTGACAAAGCCAAACAGGCAAAAGCTCCTTTATGAACATTATTACAAAACCAAAAAGGCATCTGAAATGAGATCCCCGAACAACAGACTGACAGTTACAAGGTCATAATAAACTTTAGAGAACATTCATAAATGACTACCTACTGTTCATACAGTGATTTCCTTTGTGTTCAATTAATAGTGATCCTTCCACGTCTCTCATTGTAAACACTTCACTAATTTAACACAGCAAGTTCAGCAGCTGTAGTGACCAAAACGACAACCCCAATTCAAAAAATGTGACACTGCAAAATATAAATTAATGTTACTACAATGTCACGTTGTAAAAGTGGGATTTGTCACCAAGCCATGCAAAATAAGCTTCTCTTGAAAATTGAAACATATTTAAATTGAATAAGCTTAGCCAAGATTACTTTTTTCCATATACTATACAATGACGAATGATTGGATTGACAAAATACTTGACAGAAGCAATTAGCTGTGAGCCTCGTTTTCAGACAATTTTATTTGTACCGTAAAAGTTCTCAGCCTTCTGTTGCTTTTCCTTGTGCGGAAACATGATACTAAGATCAACTTTCAAATGAATTCATCTTACTGTTGAAACTTGTTTTTTTGCAACAATTACTTATTTTTTTTAAATTGGAGTTGTATTTACTGCTTATTATCCACTTATTATCTACTAGAAAATAAACCCTGAAATGAAAAGTTGCATTAAACCTAAAATCTAACAATACCTCTATACAATTCTATTATACATAGAAATGTCCTTCAATTAAAAGTTTACATTATATTAAATATTCAACTATAAATCAATGAAAGCCATTTGATATTTTTTCTTTTGTTAAAACCTAAATTTAAAAATAGTTAAGAGGTGTAAAAATGCTTAGTGCAAAAGTTAAATGGAAGTAATTAAGATGAAAATTCTATTTCTCAGAGTCAAATCAGGCACTCGATTCTCATTTTAAAATTCAAAACGTATAAAGACAAGAAAAGTGGGTCTTCATTTTAGTGGCATTGTTCTAAATATTTCATTACAAAATCAAGTAAAAAATGAGCTGGATATTTTCACTTGTAAGTCTTTCTTCATCGTATAAAGTGTCCATAGATGAAGGAAAAACAGGCACCGTTTTGACAGTCCAAAAACCGTGAGTGTTTTTGTGTTTGAGGGTTTACATTTGTAGTGTTATTGAGGTCTCAGTTATGAGGAGTGGACACTGGGGATGGGGTAGAATTTGGAGATGCGGCTCTGGGTCGAAGGGTTAAGGCACTCGGACTCTCCGCTCATTTTGAAAAACACCTCCTGCTCCTGCAACTTCCGAGCAAACTCCTCCTCCAGGGCCTAAAACGAAGCAAACAAAATAAAACATCAATGCATTGAATTTTTTGTAAATGTCTGTAAATTAGGGGTAGGTTATAAGTCATGAAGTTAAAATCACATTTTAACATTTTATTTTTCAAAAGAAATTCAAACACTCAACAAAAAAACATATAACAATATAAAAAGGTCTTTTTAGTTGTGCTTTAGAGTCTGTTTATTCAAGAAAACCATTATCAAAATACAAAATATTTAAAATGTTTATAGTCTTCACAATTAGTCGATTAATCGTACATTTGGATTATCATCATGATTAATGCACACTTAGCTTGAGTAGTTGTCTTTAAGAAGTAAGTACAACCGTCTGCTTCTTCTGACAGTTCACACTTCACTGTGATTGGTTAAATCCACTTGTCACTCACTCAGAGCATGACAGGGACCAATAGGAGGAGAGTGTGAGGAAAAGCGTCTGTGTATGATGATATCACCAAACTGTACTGTGACATGAATCCAACGATTATATTTGTACCGTCTTGCTTCACAGCCCTAGTGTAAATGATGTGTCGCTCGACGTGTCACAAATTGATGGATGTTGCAAAATACGATTAATAAAATTTGGTCTTAAAATAATCACTGTACATTGTTTTCTGAAATGCTTTCCATAAATGATAAAGATGAACTCATTGACTATGGTTTGCCCTTGTTAATACGTTCCATGCCACACAGCTAGATGGCGCTGGTACTCCCACTGTAATATAAGTACTGGATAAAGTTGCTGAATAAATTTGGGCTGAAAATCATTTAGATCATTGGTTTCCAAACGTTTTTGTTTCGGGTAACCCCTATGTGTACAATGTTTCTTTATTCATTCTAAATCAGTTTACTAGTAAATATCCAATATTACGGTAATAACTTTAATCAATTGTATTTTCTTGTTTTAATTATATTTATTCCCAAATTATCCTACAAAAACATTATCAAGAATAGGATGTACTACAAAGAACATTTAATATTCAAATTCTATTTAGTTCCACCTTTCTTTTAAATATGAAATCAATCCCATTACCCGTCGCTAAATGCTCACATATCCTTGGTTTGGAAACACAGATTGATCCCAGCCATTGATTTTGTGAGATAATCTAAACACAGTTTGAAGAACACACCTTCTTCCTGGGCCGTAGCTTCTCTCTCCACTCCTTCAGCTCCAGACTGTGCTCTTCGTCCAACTCTTTGAGCTTCTGTGTCTCATGTTCGATCAGCAGGTGGCACTTCTCATTCTGAAACAACAACACGACGATTTAGAGGTGTCCATTACAGAGGAAAATGTTATTATACATTTAACACATAAGTGAATTTGTAAAACTGAGATTTGCCACCCAGTCTTTAATAATAACTTTCTTTGGTATATTGAATACATTTTATAAAAAGCCTGGTGAGAAAATACTACCGGTACAATTTTTCCTATACTTTACAAAGTGATATAGTTACAGGAAAGTGTGCTCTGAAGAGATGAAATAACGTAATATTTCACAGGCGAAGAAAAAAAATGTAGGTTTGTCCAATCACACATAAAATCATGGACTTTATGGCTTTTTGTAATGAATTTAAGTCTGGCAATGATTATGGATTTAAGAAACAACACTGGGAAATTTGAAATAGAGTGTTTTGTGAGGCTTAGAGAAGGAGCAGAGAAGACGATCTTGTAAACAGGATTAATGAAACGTGATTGAAGCTAAATACAACTCCAGGTACGTTTTTGATGAGGAAACAATGTTCGTACATTTTGCATATGTGCCATTTAAAAGTGTACAAACGATAAACATAACAATAACAAACACATTGACTAAACGTCACTGTATCTCACCTGCATCTGCTGCAGTTCCCTGACGTTGGCGTCACACTGGAGCTGCAGGTCTCTCATCTGGTTCTCGTGTTTCTGTTGCTGGTGCAGTCGCTCGTTCTTCTGACGCTTCTCCTCCTGAGCTGCAAACTGAGACAAAGACAGATAGAAATGTAGTTTAAGTTTCATCTAAGAGTGACACTGACTTGTAAACGTGGCATAGAATGTACAAAAATACACAACATACAATTCTAAAAGGTATATATATAGGTGTAACTTTTCTGGTGGAGAGCCCATGTTATTTTCATTTTAACTGAGGATTTAGTTGATAAAAAGACAGATTCATTTAACTTTTCTTATTTATTCCCAATAATAATCTCTCTCTGGGAATAAAATCTGATTGATCTTTTTGTCACCCTGGAGATCAACATTTTTAGCATCAAGCAGGGTGTGGGACCCCATCAGAAAAGATTCATTTATTTGCATCTTCAAATAAAAAATCATGACGAGGGCATTCAGCGTTTTACATTTACCACATCAAAATTAGGACTAAACTGGAAAAAACAAAACTAAACGAGAACAGGACCAAACCAAATCTATATCGACACGTGAACGCACCATTAAACAAGAATAACCGGGCGAAAACAAAGGATTCACCGCTCAATATCTATACTTTCTTGTCACAAAAGATCAAGAATATGGAGTGCAAAACAATAGTACAGTTTGTCGTTCCTGGAATAAGAAACGATGCATTTTTGTGAAGCTCTGGCGTAAATGCTAAAACTGTCTAGCCTAAAAGTGCGTGAGTTTCACCAGTTTGACGCGCTCCCTCTCCTGCTCGGCCGTGATGGTGGCTGCAGTGATGCGCAGGCTCTTCTTGAACATGGCCATGCGCGTCTTGGCCTCGCTGCGCTGGATCTTCGGGAGTCGAGTCCTCTCCTGGGTCTGTTTGTTCTTCAGTTCCTCAATCAGACGTTGGTTATAACGCTGCATCTGCTCCATCTCCTGCTCCAGGCCATTCATGAAGACAAGAAATCGCAATTGTAGGGAGAGAAAATACCACTTTCTAACATTCTAACCTCGTTTATGACCGAGTTTGAGGAGGAAATAAATAACTCCATGTAAAGCAGGTTAAGTATCTTGAAATTCAGGACATACTTTCTTGAGTTGGACAAATTATCTAGCATAATTTAGCATTAATAATGTCTCATTCCGAGGAAGTTAACTTAACAGTTTTAGTGGTTTACCTTTGTAGCTGTACACAGCGTTTCCCACAGGTTTATACTGAGACTCTGGTGGTACAGGCGATCTTTTTTTGAATACTTGAACGGAATGAAATATTTTAAGTACTTTCTTGCTTTTACCAACCAACAAAGGACTGATTAAAAAAGAATACAACAAGCAAAAAGTTGCCTGTCAATCTTTAGTCACACTTTATTTTAGGAGTACACTTATGAACGTCGAACTAGCTGCAAGCGGTTCATTTGATGTTAAATCATATTTATTTGTCCCTTCTGGTAATATATTTTCCAAAAGCCAATCAGGATTCATGTACAAAAATGTCTCAATTTCACATTAATATGAAGTAATAAGTTTATAAATAGAAAAAAGAAATGAAGGTCTAATTAGCAGAAAAAGGGCTGAATAAATATAAATTAACATAGCAATAATATATAATATACTAACATAATAATATAACATAATGAACCACTTACCTGCATGCTAATTAGCTGTTAATTAAGATAACCTAATATAAAGTGTTATCCATTTTAATAACAGTTAATTGTGTTTTCCTCTAGTAAAGTTAAACACTGTTTAACACTTAAATCATGGGTAAGGTTATAGTACAGACTGGTTTGCTGAGGCACAAATAAATTAGTTCAAACGCGTTCAGTTTGAATTTGACAACAAGTGTGTGAACAGTGTGGCCCACCTTCTCGTGCCTCTTGAGCAGTTGGTGTCGCTGCATAAAGTACTGGTCTTTGAGCTGCTGCTTGAACAGCTGGTGCTTCTCCTGCAGGTGGCGCTCTTCCAGCTCCCACATTGCAGCTTCTCTGGCTACAGGGGAAAACGGGAAGTTAAATTTTTATCTTTTTGATCTTTGAGCTGTCAAACACAACAGTGATAGTTCTGTATTGTATTGCTGTATTTCATTTATTAGGAGTTATGAATATGCTTTGTTTTTTTGTGCATGGAAAATAAATAAATTAGTCCTAGATTGGTTCTGGTTTTGTGGTTTTAGCCTTAATAAAACCTTGACTTGGCCCTAATTTAATCAGAATAATTGTTTTGCCATCCAATTTCATTTGCTTTGGAAAAATTATACAATGTTTTGGTTCTTCACATTTGAAAATCACTATAAATAAAACATGTCGTGGATTCAGTTACCGCTTTAAAACTATTATGTCTAAATACTCAACATGCTCCGGCTTTCCTTAATGAGTAATTGAGTATTAGAGAGGGCAGTGAAAGCTCTTTAGCAGATGCTTCGCAGATTGGCTCTCATGACACGGTTCTCAGGGACTTTCTGAGAGCTGATGTTTGTGAAACTCCAGGCACCAAGTCTGAGATTAGTGCTTCAAGTAGCTTTAGACTGTGATGCAGTTTTCCTCTTGTGGACTAAAATGCCAAGTAGCGGTGGGCAAAAAAAGTAAATGTATACCTCTGTATTTTCTGGAGTCTCACGATAACAATAATAGGAAGATTTATTGTCAATCCCACAGAAATGTGCAAAAATGTCTTAAAATGGATTAGTAGTCAAACTGTAATATTACAATCAAAATATCACACTTCAATGCATATTTGTTCCATTTACAAATTTAACAAATTTGACATAGATTTTTTCATTACTAAAGATATATTATTACATTTTTGACTAAAAACATTCACAACATAATTGACAATTCCATATATTTCCCAATTTATTATTCAATCACTTTCCAAACTTTGTGGTGGTGCACTATTACTACAACCAGCCTCAGGTATGAGTTTATTATTTTTAAGTTTAAAGACAATATACAGGTTTCCCATGTTAATTAGTTGTCTTCATAAAATGTTCTCTCTTTCTTGACTTAATAAATGTGCAAAATAATGAAATCCACAAAGAGGTTTGGGTTATTGTATGGTAAATATATTAGTTTTTAAAGTCTAAATGACATTCTTCTAGAGGATAAAACTTCAAAATGTGAATAGTTTGTACCTCTGAGCAGCTGCTGTTTGTGGTTGAGACAGTCCCTCTCGATCGTGGCCAGTTCATGTTTGTGCTGCTGAATGATCTTCTTCAGCGCACTGTCCAGATCCTGCTGCTGCTTCTGGAGGAACTCTTGCTCCTGAAACAAAGTATTTCATTTAGAAATAAGTGTGAAGTACCACATTTATTTAGTCTATTTCACTAGTTCTCAAACTGTGGTGTGACTACAAATACGGATTGTTATGCTCTTGTATTTGGTTCATTTGGAGACCATTGTATCAGAGTTTTGGGACTCCTCGTTAGAACAACTCGAGCGCTGATTTAATCTCATTTTAGATCTGGATAACCTTTATTAAGGCCTGATTTAGTCCTGTTATAGACCTGATTTAGCTGTAGTTTAGACCTGGTTTAGCTGTAGTTTAGACCTGGTTTAGCTGTAGTTTAGACCTGGTTTAGCTGTAGTTTAGACCTGAATTTTGTCCTGTTGCAAGTCTGGTGGCACAAATACATTTTGAATCAATAATTTTCTCTCATACAACTTCAGAAGAACTGTCTAGATTTTATATTTAGGAAACTTTTTGAATAATAGAGTTACTTTTTATTCTTGTAACAATGCAATATATTGTAGGGGATAGTTCTGCACTTTTGTTATTGAGATACAAATGATTGGTTGTTTTAATAAGGCAAGTGGTTCTCAAAACTTTTCACACCAAGAACCTCCAAAGACTTTGAGTACAGTGTTTCCCTTTAACAACACTCCCCCCCCCCCCCCCCCCAACAAAACAAGCTTTTAGCAATCACATGCTGAAATCTGAAAAAATAAAATAAAATAAAATAAAAATAAATAAAAATCACACTTCACTGCTTACAATTTAACTTTTGGTCACTTCAACTTTCAAGCCACTATTTATGTAGTATTTATTTTGAACTAAAAACGATATACTCAATATCAAAATGTTGCATATTGTCAAACCATTTAGAATATTATTACATTTTGATACAAACCAAACCATTTTGTAGGAGCTCAAGATGAAAAATACATTCATCACAGTTCCATCAATACACTGTAAAGGGACATTTGTCGAGTGCTTCGTCCTTCTCTGTGGTGTCCAGCAGGCGGAGAGCCAGGTGGAGCTAGGACTAATCTGACCGATCAACAAAACAGAATGAACAATAGGCTGTTTCACCTGCTGTCGCCTCCATTCATGTGTCCTACTTGGCCCACAGTAAACTACAGTTAGGGCATTTGACAGTGTACATTTCATTGTTCTACGGTTTAGTGTTTTGTTTTCAGCATTTGATTTTTAAAAGCTCTATAAAAAGCTCTATAAAAATGTATCATAAGACTTTTCTGGGGAAATAACCGGGCGTTAGATAAATCATCCAATACTAAAACCATCAAATAACTTGCGTAGACTTTTCGAAGTACTTTGTTCCAATCTTAAAAAACAATACAAACTTTACATAATTTACATAAATTTAACAGATTTACACATGGGTTTAACTGAATAATTCTGTATCAAAAAGAAACTGCATTTTTCTTTCAAGAAAGCGGAAAAGAAAAGTGGACCAGTTTCCAAAGCCCAACTGCACACAAGGGGCTGTTTCTGACACGCTGTACGGGAGCGTTGCACAGCGTGTCAGAGGAGGAAAACAGAAAGGACTGAATGATGACGTGGGCCGCTCCCTGTGGATCAAATTACATGAGCCGATATTAATGCGGCAATCCACTGGGGCCGCAACAACTCATCGGATTAATATTAGCTGGAAAACAATTAAGCAGACTCTGAAAGGAGGCTCCACAGAGACAGTGCCGTTATAAACTCAAAATTTCAAAAGAAGAAAAATACAGCATTTGTGAATTTTAAGAATTTCTTATCAAGTAGAAGATTTGGGATTATTTTTATTCAGTCAGTGTGATTTTCTTAGTAGCTCTCTAAGTTTTTTTTAATTATTTTTTTTTATACATAACTACAATAGAATAGTTTTTTTCAGTGGTAAAAAAACCCCCCTAAAAACTGCTTTAAACCTTAAACGTCACACAAATGACTAAATAATAATGTGAGTCACACCAATGAGACTGACAAGAAAATAGAAAAGAAAATAGAGATTTAAATTTTGTTTTTTAAATGTTTTTTTCTAATATTTGAAATCCATGAAAGGAAGAATACACTACAAGGAGAATACACTACAGCCAGATAATAAGTGAGCTCGTCTGATGGAGCTTTGTATAATGTCTTCTTTGATACCTTTTATTAGGGCGTTTGTCACAAGTTTGGGAGAAAGTGGTAATTCCTATTTGTCCAAAGTCTGAGCCGTCGTGAGTGAAATGAACAAAAATAAAGGAGAGAAATGAGGCGTTGATGTATTTGAGCGATATGGGAATAGTAACGTGGTGTGGTTTTAGCCTCTGGTTGTCTAAACACCGCACACAAAAACCCAAACAAGGGCTGAGCTGAGAGACTCGTATCTGTTCAGCAATCAAACACAACACTATAAATAGCAGCTTCAGGGTCAGAATAACAGCAGACTTAAACCACTGACCTCTCCTCGGGCAGAAGACGATTACAGTGTGCGGTGTGGAACGTAGACTGCACTGACCTCCAAAACTGTAGCAATGTCAGAATTAATTGGGAGCGGATTTAAAAAAAAAGTAAAAACTGTATTTCCATTTACCTCAATAGGTATTAATATGTTTTAGAAGGTTAGCACACTTTTAACTACACTTAAACTATACTTTTACGTTTATTTTAATGCAGATTTATTTTTTGCTGGATGATTCCAATTTAGGTTTATTATTATATGGAGGTGGAGATTAAATTTGAATGTACATTTTTTTATAATGATTCTACTTGTAGCAGATTTTCCATCAGATGCCCTTAGGCCGAGTCGACCACATGTCCCACTTTTGGTTTGTCCTGCACAGCCATTTGGGCCTTTGTTCCTCGTCCCACTTATTTAGCAAATGCCCCACACTGCTGTGAATTGTATAAAAAAGTGAGATAGAAAACATTATATACATATTTTCCTCTCAAATAAATCAATAAATAATGGCTTTCACGGTTGTAATGTGTTGGCACCTGAACAATTCAAGTCTCTCTGGGTTACTTACGACTGATTCAAAAGGTGTAATAGATACGGTCTGCAAAGAGTCACAGTTGAAAACTCCAATTTTCCCCCTCTTTTAAAGACGTTTCTTGGCAAATTCTGTGTCTTTTAAGCACAACTGATTTTAGTCGAGTCACACCCGAGCCTTAATGCAGGTTATTACCTCAGAAAAGTAAACGTTCCATACATTGTTCTGTGGATGTTAAAATACGGCAGGCGGCGCTAGCATCATGTTAGCATCTAGCACACCGCTGCAGTTAGCATTCTTGGATAACTATACACATTTGAACCACTGATTGAGTCTTTGTGTCTGTATTTGGCATTTTATCTTGTAGATGTTGATCAGTGGGGGACAGAGCAGCACTTCTACATTAAAATTAATGTATTGCTTCCCCCACAGAAGTCTGTTAGTTCCCTCAAATGCTTACTGTATCTATTTCAGTCCTTTGCTCCATATCACACATTCAACAACTTGTTCCTCTTTTGCATGCTGCCTACAATACCTCACACAGATCACATATTCGATTCAATGACGGCACTCACACTACTGGTCCTGGTTTGATTCCACTGAATTCCTGACGTAGACTTTGTTAGGTCCAGTTTTTCACCTGGTTTAGTGTGAATGCATCCATAACCTGTACTGACCTCCTTCTTGCGGTTCTTGAGCATGTTCTGGTGCTTGGACAGCTCTTTGTCTTGCTCGGCCTTGATGCGTTTGGCCTCGTCCCGGAGCCGTGTGGTGTGCTCCTGCTCCAGCCGCTCGATCGTCTGCTTCTGCTGCCGCTCCAAGTTCTCCACCTCCTGGTCGTACTGACGCTTCTTACCCTGAAATATGCAACAACAAAAGGTCATTAAACACCTACAGAAGGAGCTGGTAAAGCTGATTTTCTCTTTCTCGAAGAATAAATGTATTAAATAAATGTAAAGCAGTAAGATTGATACTGCAATAAATAACAAAAATTTTTAGACAAGAGAATGTGATTTTCAACACAAATTGACAGTAGTTTCTTTAATATTACCATGTAGTCTTACTATAGTTCCGATATAGATCAAACACATTCAAAAACTATTCATGTTCATCCTAGTGTTTTGTTCAGTGTCTATACTTGTACATAGTGTCGATACTACTTTACATTGAGATCTTTGTTTTTAAGGTTTCCTGTAACTAAAAACTAAGTTAAGAGTGTGATGGTTGTTTGGACTGCTGTCTCTTTAGGAATATATCAACACCACCAATTGGAAAGTTTTAGTAATACATTAGTGATGGTTTTACAGAATGTTTTGAATCAGCACCGATTTCCTTTTTAACACCTTTTTACAAATTTCACACCAGCGCAGAACAAATTAACACTTTTAGATTCATGTTTTTTCATCTGGATGCTGCCTTTTCAGCTGGCTTTCCGTTTGCTTCTTGTAGCTGCATAACTAATATCAAATCATGTTTAATCTCGGAATTCTTTATTTAAAAAAAAAAACTCAGAACACATATTAAATACAACAATTGGGATAGATATAGTTTACTTTCGTGATAATCAGGTTTAGGTGCTACATTAACATAATCTTCTTCAGATTAACTCAAATGGAAGGCACAACAAGGTCTGTTTTGGTCTACGAAAGAAACAAAAGCGCTACAATCTGCCTCTCCAATCATTTTAGCAGTATTTCAATAATCCAACTTTCATTAACTGTAGGCACTTCATTTACTTATTTTAGATATGCTTTATGTTTGTGCGTTTGTGAAAGACAGATTCTCACATGTAAACTCATTTCCATTGACTTAACATATTTGTTGGTCCATTACGCTGTTACAACTAAGGTTAAAATATTCCATCTAAAGTTTGTAATAGTAGTAGTAGTAGTAGTAGTAGTTGTAATGGTTGTTTGGCGCGTGTCACTCACTGTAGTTTCTTGCTCAAATCGTCTGTAAATCTGTTCCTTCTGTTGCTGGAGTTTGTTGCTGAGCTGCTGTTGAGCTCTTTGCTCCTCCTTCTGCAGCAGACGCAGCTCCCTCAGTTCCTGACGCCTAGAACACAAAAACACACACACGGTTTTACATTATTCTGTCAGGAACACCAGAATATGTGTAATAGGTTGGGTTCATGTGTGTCATAACATCGTAAAGAACCCAGGAAAAATGTCTCTGTCTTGTGTCTGGCTCTGTAATAACTGAACCTTTCAAAACTAGCAGAAAGTTCAACATCTTTTCAGTCAGAACCAATCACTACATTACACTACCAAACATTACTTTTTAATCAAAGCAACCGCATAATTGTTGTATATGTCAATTGTTTGGAAAGATGGGTTCAACAGTGTGAATGAGATTTTTAAATTAGCCTAAGCATGAAAGAGCAGCTGTGCAGAGCTAAGATTTGAAAGAAGCCATAGTGTTGCCTGTAAGGTTTGTGAAAGAACTTGGAATGTGAAGTACCTTAAAAACCTCATCTCCTCGTTCTTAGTGTCGTTGTCCGTCACAATCTTTGAGGTGGTCACACTGACTTCAACTCCATCCACCATGAATTTACGAGTTTTCTTCAGAGTCTTCCTCTGGCGTCTTGTCTCCTGGAATGAAAAAAACAAAACAAAAACATGTTAATACAGTGTAGTCCAAAATATGAGCAGAGCAGCATCAAAAGCATATTTTTAAACAGCTACATTAAGTTGGACCAGAGTTTTATGATTTTAAAGATTTAAACAATTGTTTTCTTTAATTGTTGGTAAAATGTTTCAATTTGGGTTGTCATCAAGTAAATAACTGCTAGTACAGTGTAGAGCACTATACCACCATTTTCATACGTATAGTCTGTTTAAGTTACGGAGCTCAACAGAGACTTCCTACCACTTGGTTTCCTGAAGTAAATTTCCCAATTTTTTTTCAAAAGACTTTTTGAAAAAAGAACAAAATGTATTAAAAGTCTGAACGCTTGCTTGGGGCTAATCAGGTAACCGATAACTAAACACCAAGACTATACAAACATTTCGCAGATTGTAAGATTTAAATACTGTATGTTTTTGGACTAACACAACCGTGTCGCGGTCATTAGCTGCAACATACAGTGGCTGGTTAACTTCTGTCGTGCCTTTAAATGTTTAATATTACATTTTAATTAAAAAAAAAAAAGTCTATAGGTAAAATGTACCGGTATTGGAAATTTACTTCCGAAATCACAGCAGGATTCGAAGCTCCATAAGTCCTATCATTAGAAGGGGCTATGTTGTGAACATGAAATTCTAATTCATTTTGTTCTACTGAATCAAAAATCCATTTTAGTAAACTCTTAACACCGGTTTTAAGGAATCTCCATGAATCAGGACGCATATCATATCAAGTTCCGAGTGTCGGGATTCGTATCATGGACCCTGTATCGGGATAAGTATTCTATCGTGAGGCACTAGGCACTACCCAAGCCCTAGCCGCCATAGTCTCAACAGAAACCTGTGTTGAAATGTTACCTGTATAGACACTGAAACCGGGTCTTTCGTTTTGGACAGAAAGCTTGAAATGGACAGGTTGAGGTCCACGCTGCTGTTATCCCCCGAGGAGTTCTTCTCATCTTTAGCGCCCTCCTTCTCTGCCGCCTTCTCTCCGTTCTCTTTATTTGAAGCGACTTGTTCTGGCAGCGTGACTGTAACTTTCAGATGTTTGTACTGCTCCTCCTCGTCCTGCTCCTCTGTCGGCGACATCGGCTCTTGCGCGGCTTCCATCTTTTCTTCTTGTGGCGTTTCCGCCGCCTCTGAACCGTCTGTCGCGGTCTCTGTGACCTCTGCAGTGTCCACCTCCTTCTCATCCCCGACAGTGATCTCCAATTGCTCCATTTGCTTTGCCGGTGCGTCTGGTTCCGTCTTTGCAACGTCCACTTCAGCATCTGTAGGCTTTTCTTCAACTCCTTTCTCTATCTCTTTGACTGGAGTGTCTATAATTAGCTCTTTCTGCTCCACTGCCGCAGGGGAAGCAGGCTCGTCCACGTGATTGGCCACAGGAAGGGCATCGGGAGTAGGTAGTGGGGTAAGAGGAGTAACAGGAGTGAGGGGAGTGAGGGGTGTAACGGGTGTAACGGGTGTAACGGGAGTAACGGGTGTAACAGGTGTAACAGGTGTAACAGGTGTAAGGGTCTCCATGTTCTCAGGCACAGACTCCAAACTGGTGGGCGACAGAGGGATCTTCTCATCCTCTGAACTGGCAACACTGACGTCGGACCGAGCGCGTTTGTGGCCCTGCAGAAAAGAGAAAGAGTTCAATGAACAAATGTGCACTGGTAATTTTAATTTAGCTTCATAATAGTATTAAAAGAAACTCATAATTAGGTGCGCTAATGATTTATTGGTTAATTTAAATTCCAATCGTAGTTTATATTGATCAAATTATAAACAATGTTATGCTTTGCAGAAGGAAAAATAATAGAATATCATCTGAGAACTAATAGATCAAAGGGAAAACTGGCACAACTATAAAAAATGTAATGCAGTTGAACGGTTGGTAAAAAAAGAAAAATACGAAAGAAAATTAAATTCTGTCAACTGGACAAAAGTTTTAAGTGTGAATATGTTTCGCCACTCATCCAAGTAGCTTCTTCAGTTCCTGACAAGGTTCTTGTAAATCACTGCACAAGGCACACAGATTACACATACAGTTGTCATAATTATAAGGTTAGAATAGATTTTCCAGATATAAGGTGAAAGTGAAAGCAATCTTCACACAAAGTTAATTTTACCATGTAAACTACAGAGAAAGCTGAGAGCAAAATCATATGGCATGTTTGGATGCTTAAAACCAGATAAACTCTTGTAAAAACTGAGGTGTAGAGGAAATATCTCCGGTTACTCACTAGCCTTGGCTCCGGCTCCTCCTCCTCCTCTTCTTCTTTGTGCTCTTCGATCTCCTCTGTGACCTCGGCCTTGGCTTCAGCGACCAGCTCCCGAAGCGGCCTGTTAGCCTCCACGCTCGACACAAACGAATGCTGAGAAAAACAGAATATTGGGTATTGATTCTTCTTCTTGGCTATTAATACAGGTTTACACTTTATCCACTGTATATTTTGGACAAATATTGATACTGTTATTAGATTTGCACTTCCATTTTAAAAGAAGATTCAAGATTTGAGAGTCAGTTTCACTGTGCAATTTTCACAGTTGTGAAATCATGTTCAGGATCACAAAAAAATTGAAAGTCTGAAATATTCACTAGCTCCTAGTGTACAAGTACAAGTACAAGACTATTTAGCAGCCTTAATCATTTGGTAACTGAAACCATTTAAGTTAGGGCACAATTGTTATCAGCAAAGTATACAATCATTTCATAGTACATTTCCTCATATTTTTCTGTCGAAGCAAGTTTAAAACAACATATTAAATGCACATTTGAAGACTACTATGCCACCACCTATACTTTCAATCCCACATACCTTGTTTGGTTTAGAAAGCAGCTGCACATAATGAATTGCTGGCCTCAGAATATGTAGCTTCTTAGATATCAAAACCTTCACAGGTGGCGTTCCACAATTTTCTATCTTGAATCCCATTTTCTCCTTTCTTTCCCTCGAAAAGTATCTTATTTTAAAGTCTGTACGATGTGCGCTCTACTTCTACTGTGTGTGGAGTGGTACAGATTTGGCAGTGCCATGTGATCCTCATGGAAAAAGCACCGGCTGCTCTGACGTCAGCGCGGGACATATTAAGGCTGAGGGCCGGAGAACACCAGACACACTGTGCAGATGTCCTCAGGTAAGCGCTAATGTGCACCATCTGAATGACAGGTGGATGAGAATCTGTCACAGGGATTATGGTTGGTTTAAATAGGCTGATATAGTATATCTATTTCACCCATGTCTTGATCATTTATAATAGCTTTGATTTATTCTAGTAGCATTAACTTTAAAATATATACTTTTTATTTTAATTTTTTGTAATTGTCTTCTATATTACTTACCTAGGGACAGATGGAAATTAAAATGTTTGCGATAATCTGGCAATGTAACTGTTACAGATTATTTTGCACTGTCTTTATCAAATAACTAAATAAATAATTTCTTAATAATACAATCTACCACTCAAAGCACGCGAAAAGCAAACAATAATTTCATAATTGACTACCACCGGCAAAATATCACAGAAGCATTACAGCACCTGTAAAAGCTGGGCAGCATTCCACCTGTTGTCCACGTTCTTGTCGAGACATCGTTTAAGAAAATCTGAGAATTCTGGAGTCCTAAAAGGGTGCATCAAATATATACAATTTAATATTTTAGGACAAACAATCATCAAAGCATGATCCTAAAATGCCATCTCAATCTCTTCAACTACAATGAGGACGGCACTAACTAGAGCACTGTTTTTCAGTTTATAAACCGTCTATCCCTTTAATATGAATAATTTTTAATAAAAACATAGATGTTTATTTTTATGGACAACACAGACAAACAAGAATTACATATGTAACTACGGTTCTCTGAATCCATGATGATCGTATGCGTGAAGAGAGTAACTATGCGCTAAAGCACCACCTCCGGCAGTCAGGAGGGATGAAATAGAATTGCTGTTTGTTTACCTTTTATATAACACATGTTACAAAAAGAAAAACAGAGTCCAGATGACTACAACTGAATCTTTTTCTACAATGGAACACTCCTAGACAAATGAGGGATTACACGACACAAAACGTGGGAGTTACACTCACCATCTGGAGGGCTGCATGAGGGTGGGAGGATCTGCTTTGGCGATCTTCAGCAGAACTCTCATGGGGTTCATCTCGTGGTTGGGCGGCTCGACTTGGGCCAGTTCAATCAGCGTCACCCCCAGGGACCAGATATCTGCCTTGTAGTCATACGGACGGTCCTTAGAGGTCTCACACATCACCACCTCCGGAGCCATCCTGAAAGAAAGAAAAAATACTGTTTAATAAATAAAGTATTGCTAACTTCTCACTCTAATCCTCGACAAAGTATCTTACCAGTAGGGTGTTCCAATGAAGGAGTCTCTTCTTTGTAGTGTTTTGGTGTTTTTGGCAGACACCCCGAAGTCAGCTGGAAAACATGTGATACAAATGAGGAAAAGGAAATCCTTTATTTTACTAACACAGCCATTCAAATCAATGTGGTCCCAGGATGCTCCCTCAAGCAAAATAATCAGGGACAAACAGGACACTACCGAGGGATATCAGTTTAAATACTCAAGTTGGCAGATATTCTTAAAGGGGCACTGTGCATAAAAAAACCCACAATAAAATAAAATAAAAGTAAATAAATAAAACAAAAGAAACATACAATCTATCTATCAAGATCTGTTTGTTTTGGAGCTAATATTCATGTATTTGTATATTTCCCAAAGAAAACATGGTGTTCGGTAGAGGGTCCAAAAACATTGAATCTGGGAATTTAATGTTAGGGATGGCCGAGACAATTCTCTCAAGATGAGACACAAGATTGGATCCACGAGAGACGAGGCAAGATATGTTGAATAAATACATTGTGCAGTTCAGTTCACAATTTTGACCTCACAATTTGGATTGATTTTCTTTAATAATTTGTTTGCTGTCATTGTAGCACTGCTTTTGGAACTACAGCTTCTCAAAATTTGACAACAAATTATTTATCCAAACACTCTTTTTAACTGCCCCCACACCATGAAAGCATTAGAGCCCTATAATATTGCGAAGTCATTTTGAAGAGACAGCTTCAGATCGCATTGTGAGTTATAATGTCACTGGACTCAAGGCTGAGTGTGTGGTTTCAATGAGCTTCTGTGTTCACTGTGTCCAGGCAGGAGTGACTCATACACACTGTACTGCAATGAGCTCGCTTCAGGTTTAAATAACGACTGCAGCTAATTCCAGTATGTCGCTCTGATGTGGATTGTGGCGTTCACTCACCAGTTGGTTTAAGCATTTATCACGGGATGGATCATGTGGAAGAGTAAGCCATGTGTACGGGTATTAAAGGAGACGGATTAAAAAATAAATCTTGTTTCTAGAGCTTTTAGTCATGTTATAATCATTTCCCCTCATCAATAACTCACTGAAAGTTGCATTTTGAATGATTTGTGCACATTCGAGTAATGTTAATGGTCCTAGGTGTTCTGAAAATTCCTGTTTTCCCTCATACACGCCCACTGATCTGTACTTTGCTCTTTAAAAAACAAAACTTAAAAAACAAAAATGCCCATTCTTTGAGCTTTATATGTAGACTCACATTAAAAACCCCAAAACATTTTAGGCTTAGTGCAAAAATAATCATGTTTCTTCCAAAGTGTAGGGTTTATGTAGCTTTTGGGGCTGCGCTGGTTTGAAAAGACTATAAACAGTTTGAATGTGAGGCAGTCTTTCCAGGAGTTATATCACAGACCGCAAGAGGAAAGTAAAAGTAAGCAGTGGATAAAGGAATAAAGAGAACAGCTTAGCGGTCCAAGTCTTTTTAACAAAAACATAACATGCTGTTTAGTTGTATCTTAAATCCTTTCTTACCATGAAAAGGGAAGGGTTGGCAGGAGAAAATACAGCAAGTTTGGCTCTAAGGCAAGACTCATTGGGCAATGGATGGTTCATTTCAGTTGCATCTTTAATGAGCAATAAAGATTCTGCTTTGTCTACTGAATGGATAAATAGTGCGTTGAGTATAGGTTCAGGATCATCCATTTACCCTTAGATTATCGATATTCCTAATTTTTTTTTAAGACAAAAGAGAGTTAAACCAGTGTGCTCTAACAATATCATGACCACGAAAAATGATACTTATCCAGGGGGTTAAAATATGCTTTACATTTGCATTTGAGTTTCAAAACCATTGCTCTATTGACATAGTTGTGATACTTGCCCAGTTTGACCTGACCGTCCATGGTGATGAGGATGTTCCCGGCCTTCAGGTCTCTGTGAATGATCTTGTTGTCGTGGAGGTAAACCAGCGCCTGCAGCGTCTGTTTACAAACCACACGGATCTGCGGCTCGGTCAGGGGTCTCTCCAGCTCTGCAGCAAAACACAGTTAAACAATTACAACCAAACTATGTAGAATAAATACAATTACACTGTCCTTAGATCAAGATTGTGGTGTCACTAGAGGTGGGTAGTACATCAAACTTTAGATAATATTGTGAATGTTGTTTTAAAGACATGCACAATTTGAATCGGTTATAATGCTACAAAAAAGTTGATTAAAAGTCCAAATTGAACTAAAGTTATGTAGTAATCTTTAAAAAAAAAAGCGTATAAGATGATCTCTGCACATTTCACATTTGTTTGATTCTTAAACCTAAACGAATATGTTAAATACATGTTTTAACACATTTAACGCAAGGATATTGTATATTGGTATCAGGCAATAGTGATGATATGAAGTACAATAGTGACTCTGTAGATATTTGGGTTGTTTTACTGCTCTTTGCAGTATTATGACTGGTGGTTTTGGTGTATTGTTAAATGCTGCTTTTCAAACTGATTTTGGTCACCTACTGTATTCTAAAAGAAAAATGATGACTCACCCAGCATGACGGCATCCACAGCTCCTCCTGCACAGAATTCTATGAGGATCTGTTGAAGAAAGGAGAAAATGGACACAAAAACAGTTAAAAAAAAAAAGCACTATATACGGTAAATCCAGGGCATTATTACTTCCTGTTCGGCCAGGCAGCACCTCTCCGGACTTCGCTCTATTGTGTGCGACTGGAAGGTTCTGTTTACAGCGCTCATTTATCCATCCTGTCCAAACATCCATTGTGCTCATCCAACCGACAAAACTCACAAATCATCACACTGAATCTCTGCTAGACTTTAGATACCACAGAAAAACTGGTGTGGGTGTGTGTTGGAGGCATACAGTGAGATGTATGTGACAGTAGGGACGGGCAATATTAACATCCCAACAACAATTTGTCAAAATAATCAACACCCAGATACTAAAACTAGTATTTAAACAAGAAATCACTTAGGAAAAAATTTGACATTTCCAGAGCAGATTTTGAAAGACATTGATCTTTAATCAGAATCAGAAATGTTTAATGCCATTGTCAATGAAAAAAATTCAAACATAGGAACTTGTTTCTGCATTAAGGTGCAACATACAACAATGAACAATAATAAAAAACAACATATATGAAATTAAAAGGGCATGCAACTATGTACACAATTTTTTTTTTAAATTTACAGATGTAGTGCAGAAAGTGAACAGTGCAGTGAGTGATTGATTGATTGAATTGTAGTTAAAGTGACAGGTGATTAAGAAGTGTTCATATGAGTCCAATGGCAGAAAAAAGAAACTGTTCTTGTGGCAGGAGGTCCGGATGGACCGTAGTCTCCTGCCTGAGGGGAGTGGTTCAAATAGCCCATGTCCAGGGTGTGTGATCCAGCTGTGATCCGACCTGCTCGTCCCAGAGTCCTGGAGACGTATAGGTCCTGCAGAGATGGGATTCTGCAGCCGATCACCTTCTCAGCAGAATGCACAATGCGCTGTAGTCTCTGTTTGTCCCTGGTTGTGGCTCCAGCGTACCACACAGCGATGCAGGAGGTGAGGATGGACTCAATGGCCGTGTAAAACTTCACCATCATCTGCGCTGGCAGCTTGGCTTTCCTCAGCTGCCGCAGGAAGTACATCATCTGCTGAGCCTTCTTGATGAGGGAGCTGATGGTGGGTTCCCACTTGAGGTCCTGGATGATGGTGGTGCCAAGGAAGCGGAAGGAGTCCACAGTGGTGATGGGGGAGTCTGCCATGGTGAGGGGGGCTGTGACTTTCCTGAAGTCCACAATCATCTCCACTGTCTTCTGGGCATTGAACTCCAGGTTGTTATCGCTGCACCAGGACACCAGCCGGTCCACCTCCCTCCTGTAGACAAGACTCATCCCCGTCCGAGATGAGCCTGATGAGGGTGGTGTCATCCGCAAACTTGATCAGTTTTACGGAGTCGTGGCTGAAGGTGCAGCAGTTTGTGTACAGGGCGAAGAGCAGAGGAGAAAGTACACAGCCCTGTGGAGATCCTCTGCTGATGGTCCGAGTGTCTGAGACATTCTTCCCCAGCCGCACGCACTTCCTCCGATCCGTCAGGAAGTCAGTGATCCACCTGCAGGTGGAGTCAGGCACGTTGAGCTGGGAGAGCTTGTCCTGGAGCAGAGCAGGGAGGACGCAGAGCTGAAGTCCACAAACAGGATCCTGGCATAGGTTCCCGGGGATCCAGACGCTGCAGGATGAAGTGGAGTGCCAGGTTGAAGGTGTCATCTACAGACCTGTTGGCTCTGTAGACGAACTTCAGGGGAATCCAGCAGGAGGAGGTGAGGGACTTGTGGTGGGGCAAGACCAGGCGCTCAAATGACTTTATGACTACAGACCAGAGTCCAGTGATCGGGGATTCTTGGGGACAGGGACAATGATGGACAGCACTAAAAGGCCACAATATGAAATAAATAGCTTTTATTATACAGTAAAAATATTGTTGTGGTATTAAAAACAGTATCGAGGTGCTGCCCGGTGGTTGAGTGGTTAAGGCACAGCACACGTATGCCAGGCTCCAAGTGCAGCTGGCCGCAGTTTTGTGAGTTTGATTCCTGACTCCGACATTTACTGCATGTCCTCCCTTCTCTCTCATCCCCCATTTCAAACCACTTTCCTGTCAAAGCCTACGGGCACAAAATCTAAAAAAAAAACAAACAACAAAAAACAGTATCGAGAAGAGACAATACACAAGATTGCAGTTGATGTATTTTGCCTCTCAATTTTGGATTCATTTTATTTTATATATACATTGCCACTAAAAAACGGGTGGTCAACTAAGACTGCTATCTGCAATAATTAGTCGACTTAAAGGAGTTTTAGCGTTTGACTGACTTAATTAATTAAGTGATGATCCGACCCAAAGTGCACTCGTAAACATTGCGATCTAACGATTATTCACAATTATCAAAATCATGACCAAAACAATAAAATCACAAATTTTCTTTGCTTCTTGTTCTCTTAACACAAAATAAAGATCACCTTTATTTGTCCCACAATGGGGAAATAAATGTGTTGCAACAGGGTACAGAAACAGATTAGGCACAGTATAATAATAAAAACAGATAACTTAGAAAATAAGAGAAAACTCTTATTATTATTATTATTATTATTATTATTATTATATTATTATTATTATTATTATTATTAAGATTATAATAATAATAATAATAATAATAATAATAATATATAACACTCTTATTACAGCTGTCATATGGACAGAAAATATTGCACAGGGATGATTGACATTATGTCACAGTATTGCACAGGATTATGAAAGCTGAATGACAAGTTCAGGACAGTGTTTGTTGTAAAGTCTGACAGCAGCAGAAAGTAAAGACCTGCGAAACCTCTCCTTCACACAGCGAGGGTGGATCAGTCTGTCACTGAAGCTGCTCTCCAGAGCAAACAAGTGTCCTGCAGGGTTTGAAACTCTTGGTCCAGCATAGATGCGAGTTTAGCCAGGACCCTTCTGTCCGTCCCCCACCTCCTGCACCGAATCCAGAGTACAGCCCAGGGCGGAGCTGGACTTCTTGATGACTTTGTCCAGCTTCTTCATCTCCCTCTCTGTGATGCTGCTGTTCCAGCAGACCACACCGTAAAGTAGGGCTGATGCCACCACCGAGTCGTAGAAGGTCCTCAGGAGTGGCCCTGTCACTCCAAAGGACCGGAGTCTCCTCAGGAGGTAGAGTCGACTCTGTACAGTGCGTCTGTGTGATGAGTCCAGTTCAGTTTGTGGTTCAGATGAACAGCCAGGTACTTGTATGAGTCCACTCTCTCAATGTCTCTTCCCTGGATGTTCACTGGTGAGGGGGCAGCAGAGTGACGTCTGCGAAAGTCCACCACCATCTTCTTGGTCTTCCCCGCGTTGATGAGGTGGTGGTTCTGCTGACACCAGTCCACAAAGTCCTACGCGAGTCCTCTGAACTCCACATCGTCGTCGCCTGTGATGAGTCTGATGATGGCATTACCACTCCTCAATATGTGACCTGCTGTATGAATGATCAATTTGACATAAACAGCCAGGTAAAAAGCATTTTACATTTAAGTTTACGTTTTTGAGGAAAGGCTGAGCAGAAAGGACTTAATTTTGTTCAAAAATCTTCACACATTTCTTCTAAATGAACAAAACTTTGAACTTTGTTCGAAAATTAAATGTCAGTAAATTTAATGTTAAACAAACTTTTTTTTCCTTCTAATAACGTCATGATTATAAATTTGTTTTGCATTTACGATTATGTCGGGACCTGAATATTCACAATATTGATTAACCTAATAATCTTGACATCCCTACTCACAAAACCACTAACTCACAGGCGCAAAATCAACGATGAAACTCCAGCTTTTAACTCAACGACTAAAGGTTTACAGCATCTTTATATTCTTCTTTTTTTTTAAAAATACATTTAAAACAACAGATCAATATTATTCTGTACGTAGACAGTTCAAAAATGCGACAGCACTTTCATTTGCAGTAAATACCAGATTAAGCAGAGGTTGGACTTCTGGTGAATAAGTGTGAGGTGAACTAAATGAGCTTGAATGAACCACCCCGGCTTGTGAATGAGCTCTTAGGGGCATTTAGGAGCTGCAGTTTGGCGCTGACATAAGCGGATTGTCCCAGTGGAGGCCTCGGTGTGTGGACGTGTTTCACCACTCGGCCAGAGCCTCCCTCATGCCGTTAATAGGATTAGAGTTTCTATGGACACAGCACCTTGGCTTTGGCCGTAGTAGCAGATAAAGTGGAGCATCTGGAGGAGGAAGACTTTATTTAGCCTGGACATAGCAACAGTACGACTGAACGACGAGGCGAAACTATCAAACTGCAAGTTTCAGTAATGCGATCATATTTGTGACTTATTTTTCTAAATCCAAATTCAAGTGAAAGTGCGGATTAACATGTTCAAGGGCTTAAACATTAGAGAGAAGACGTGACGTATAATGAAAAGAATCACATGCATTTCAGAACACAAAAGTCTCGATAAGTGTATGAATTATTGAGACTAGAACTGAACGTTGAATTCAACATTTTGATTATCATGGTCAAAATAACTGCGAGTAACAATAATATCATGATAACGATTACAATGGTGGACAGTTTAAAAATGTCATGGATATTAATATTTCAGTGTTAATATTCTGAATAAGTTCCATGTAAAAAGAACAGTTATAGAAATGTGCTTTCCAAATGTATCACGAACAATATCGTCCATCTTTTTTATCATATTAAACGACATTATTGTTAATTGGCCAATCCCTAATGGAGACCGTTTGCAGAGGAAATCACATCTCTAAAATAGTTCATCCTTTGCAAAGTGTTTAGTTTATGAACATTCAAACAACAACTTGACCCGCAATTAATCTTGCCAGGAAGGGGAAGCACACGCGTAACTTCTGTATTTATGAGAAAAAGCATTGTAGTGGAAACAGTTGCTCAACTACTTTTTGGTACAGAGTCGCTCAAACATCGGTTATATTGGCACTGCTCAGCTTAGTTTTGCACCATTGTACCCAATAACACTACTACTGTAGTTAAACAATAAAGTTTCAAATGTTAGGCAATAGGCATATGTGTGATATAATAGTCTTCGTAGGACATTTTGGTGTTTTTTGTTAAAAGTTCTACCAGAAAACAACTTCATTCTTAAACTATGTGTACTTTATAGAAGACATTTTGTGGACTGTTGAGTTGAATTTTGAAGAAAGAAAAACATTATTTAAACAGTCATTCAAAATTCAATAAACAAATGGAAGTTAGTCATGTACCTACAGCACATACTGTATATTTTCTATTTCTTTTTAGTCCTAAGGATATTTTGGTTTTTGGCATTTTATTCTTGATAATGTTTCCTTTATTTCTTCCATTTTACATTACATTATTCATTCACTGTTTTGAAGAATGTTGAGTTTATAGTTTATTAAAAATTAAAACGTGAAGTTGAAAACTTGAGGCATAATGTTATATTTCTGCACTTTCGTGATTCATTTACATCATTTACAGACATTTCACATTTGTCTGATAATTAAACCTAACACATTTCTGTTGACATAATATCGTCCGACTATCGTTCCATCAGGATACTATTGACGTATTCATTTTTGTCCATATCGCCCATTGCTATGACACATGCCTCTTGTCAACTAATGTCAATCCTCTTTATGTTGTATGTTTGCACCTAACTGCCAAAGCCCAGTTCTATACTGTGAATCTGGTGTCTCTGTCGCTCCACTTCCTACAACAAAGTCTTTATGCTCCAGTGTTTCTCTAATGCGTCTGCGGAGAGTCTGTAGGCGCGCTGTTGTTTTAGTCCAGCACAATGGTTCGCTCTAAGGTCTGTGGCTGCAGGACCAGAGGAACTCGAGGCTGGGCTGCGGCTTCCTCCTCCTCACGGTTTATCTGACACACAAACAGCTCAGAACAAGTGCACAACCGACACTTCATTCATGTGATGAACCAGAGGATATTGAAAATCATAAAACACAACACATCTTTGAGGATTCAGGCGCCAAGAGTTTAGTTGAAGAGACAAGAAAAGTACTTGTATATTTAAATGTAAAAAGGCAGAATAAATTCACAATTCGCTCCCTAATCTCCATCGAACTCTTTCAATGTCTTCTCCTTTCTGCAGTTCCACCTTGAAATCTTTTAAAATCCCAATAATATAATCAATAGTCAACTAATCAAAATTGACCGATTAATCAACCATCCAGATAACAATAACCAGATGGGTGACTCCACACTAAAATGTACAATTGCCATTGTCTTTAACTAGGGTATCATTAAAAAAATACAAAAAGCAAAAATGACAAGGTCTTTGTTATTTGTTAAACCTTGTATATTATACATATATATAAAGATAAAGAGAACAGCCGATAAAACAAACTCCCCAAAAAAATTATGCCCGCCCCGGATAGGCATTTAATTTTGGTCAAGTTTTGTTACATGATGGTACTCTCAACTTCAGCGACTTGTAAAAAAAAACATTTAATCCAAACCAAGAATGTACTAGCGATGAAAGAAGGGGAAATACTTCTAGATTTATGCCCCAAATGTTTTTCAAAATGTTTCCACTCGTATTTTTGAAATTGCCCTCAGAAGAAGTGTTTCAGATGTAACCAGTTGGTGTCCAATATCAGTTACATCCACGCAGTACCAGTTTAAGTTGGAAAACGCAATTCTAAATTGCGATGCTACGTCATCAAAATGTGACGCTTTATTACTCGACGGTGGAACTGTTTTGGTTGGGTCTACTCACAGGGTATCTGTCGCGTTCCATCATAATTTTGATCTCTTTTCATGTCCTTTTGCGAGTTGTTACATCCAAACAACATTGTTTACCGTGGGGAAAACCAACATCCACTCTCATTCCACTCTCTCAAAATCAAACAGTTTCACAATTTCTATCAATGACTCCACTGTCCTCCCCTCCCCTCAAGTCAAGAGTCTGGGTGTCATCCTCGACAGCACCCTTTCTTTCCACTCCCATCTTTTCCCACTCCCACATCAACAACATCACTCGTTCTGCCTACTTCCACCTTCGCAACATCTCTCGTCTCCGTCCTTCTCTCACTCCTCACACCACAGCCATACTTGTCCATAGTCTAGTCACCTCCCGGATCGATTATTGTAACTCTCTCCTCTTTGGTCTCCCCAATAAATCCCTCCAGAAACTGCAGCTTCTCCAAAACTCTGCAGCCCGCATTATCACCAGGACGCCCTCCCGCCATCACATCACCCCCATCCTTCAACAACTTCACTGGCTCCCCATAAAACAACGGATTCACTTCAAAATTATCCTAAATACTTTCAAAGCTATCCATAACCTGGCTCCACCGTACATCTCTGACCTCCTCCACATCTCCACTCCCTCTCGCTCCCTCAGGTCCTCCTCCTCTCTCCAGCTCTCTGTCCCCTCTTTCCGTCTTATTTCAATGGGGGGCAGAGCCTTCAGCCGCCTCTGCTCCTCAGCTCTGGAACTCTCTCCCTTCCTGACCTCCGCCAACATAGACACCCTTCCACTTTTCAAATCTCACCTGTTCAGACAATCCTACACCACATAACTCAGTCACTCCAACATCACAATAACTCAGTCACTCCAACATCACATAACTCAGTCACTCCAACACCACATAACTCAGTCACTCCAACATCACATAACTCAGTCACTCCAACATCACATAACTCAGTCACTCCAACACCACATAACTCAACACCACATAACTCAGTCACTCCAACGCCACATAACTCAGTCACTCCTACACCATCATCCAGTTCTGTACTGTGGGTTTTATTCTGTTGTTTTATTCTGTTGTTTTATTCTGTTGTTTTATTCTGTTGTTTTATTTGTTGTTTTATTCTGCCGTTTTATTCTCTTGTACAGTGTCCTTGGGTGTTCTGAAAGGCGCTTTTAAATAAAATGTATTATTATAACATCTTACTTCCGCGTTTTGCAACACTGCCCGACCCAAATCGACAACTCGCACATTCGCAAAGCGCTCAGCAGTGACAGACAGTCAGCGAGGTAGAAATCTGTTTTGAAAGTTTCGTGTCCCCCGAAGTTAACTATGTTACATCCAAGATAAGTTTACTGTGTGTGTCAATTGTACAAATTGATAATTTATCCATTTATCTACTTATATACTATGGTATTTTTATGATCCCTAGAGGTGGTACTTTCTGATGTGAGTTGGAATGAAAAAAATAAAAATAAATTTAATTTGGACCTTTATGTAACACTTTTGTACACTTTAGTGTGGAGTGACCCAGATTGTATTTTGCAATCCATCAGAAAGTTATGATTGTAAAAACAAAAATAGATACCGGACACTAATCGATATGAAAACAAATCAAGTATCAAGACAAAACATTTAAAAAATAAATAAAATAAACATATATGGGACAAAAGTTTACCTTTTAAACCTTCCCTGAATAGATTTAAAATGGTCTTAATAAAGATCAGGACTAATAGAAGACTACGCAGTCATGGTAAATAAGCAATTATAGTGTTATGATGGAAATTACACAACATTGTTAAAATATTTTTTAAATATATATATTTTGATTCATTTTTTATTATCATTGTGGTATTCAAATTGGTATTGAGTGTTTGTATCAAAATCAGTAGGATGCTGAAAATCGTTTTAGACCGTGGTGCCAATGCAAGAAAAAAGGAACGTGTATAATACTGTAATTTACTGTATGTATGGACATTATTTGAAGTCCTGCCTTTCATCTTGAATGGGGAATGACCTGAATAACTTCTCTCACAAAAATGGTGCCACAAAGGCCGAGATTAAAATCTACAGACAAACTCCAATGGGCTCTGGCTATTGTCTGGAGCACAATGGAGAGGAAAAAGACTGAGCAGAGAAAGAAGCACACTGGATTTAACACCCAAGTAATTACTGCAGTATCGACCACATAAAACCAGTGAAAGTAATTTATGACAGGAATTTTGGTAATGTTTTGTTGTTTTATTATTTGTACTCTATTTTATGATTTTATTTATGGTGTTAAATTGTTAAATTGTTGTTTTTTTGTTTGTACAATGTGTATCATTTCTGTGTTTATGATAACACAAGGAGCAAAATAATTTCCAAGTAAACTTTTTTACCAGCACAAATATTTCGGATGGGCAAATGTTATTAATTTTTTGGCCGATACCAATATCCGATATTTGGCTTGCTGCTGTTGCCGATTGCTGACATTTACCGATACCTATATTTAGAATTTAAAATGCATAGCAAGCCCCACAAATCTATTTTAAGTTGAAGTAAAGTTCACAAATTAACTTTTCACTTATAAATAATAATAAATACAAATGATAACAGAATGTAATATAAACTAATTTGTTGCATGATTGTTCATACATACAGCCATATTTTAAGACGCTTTTCTTTTTTCCAGTCTGTAAAAATAATTAAAAAATGAAATTACATTAAAAAATAATTAAATAAATGAAATAAAAAAAATAAAAAAATGTAATCTCATTTTTTGGAGGGGCCAATAACGATATCACAAAAATAAACCAAAAAAATATATACTGGGACAGATATATCGCCCATCCCTAAAAGATATGACATTGATGAAAACTGTGAAATATTTTAGTTGATGAAATGAACACTGCATGAGGGGAATACTGTAGTCTCCTAAGTCATTGTGCAAGTAATTAATTATTATCATGAAACTGTCTGTGACTTATAACTTCTTTAAGGAAGGAAGATAAGAGTATATCTCATCTCATAAAATAATGGGAAACACTGGATAATAAACTGACATCATATTCAAGAAACTACTGCACTGAGGGAAAATATTCAAATCAATGACCGGTAGATGCAAACTGACTGCAATCATTATAGCTGCAGTAACACCTCTCAAACAAGCAAACTATTGTAAAACAAGGAAATAGAAAATACCTCATGGGAACCAATACTACCTGGGGACTTAACGAATTCTCCACGTCTCAGAACTCTGATAAACGGTCAAATTTAAGTGTTACAAAGCTTTTTTCCCCACAAATAATACTTCTTTGTGTCTTCGTTGCTTTCTTCTTGAACCAGTCAGTCTTATCGCGTACAAAGGAAGCTCTGTTTTGCTCGTATCTGTTCAAAACTCACCCAGAGTTTGTTCTCGTAGTAGAAAGCGTCCAGCAGTTTGACGATGTTGTCGTGGTCGCAGGAGGCCAGGATGTCGATCTCCACCATGTAATCCTCCAGCTCCTCCTCGCTTTTAGTGTCTATGACTTTGGCTGCGGCCAGAATGCCAGTCTGCTTATTCTGAGCCTAGAAAAGAAGAAGTATCAATGATACAAATGTATAGAGTCAAATTTCAATACAAATACATTTCAATGTCAAAAGAACTTTTATTGTCGATTTATTTGAAAAGGCTGGGTGTTGTTGACAAAAATGACCATATACTATATTTTGTTAGCATCCCAACAGAAATGTGCTACACTTTGCCTTGAACTCAAAAGTATAGAAATACCCACTTAAAGTGCTCCATCTTTATTTATAATCAGTTCTTTTTGCAGCATTTTGAGATTTGATACATATATTTCAATTTTAACTATCTTCAAAATAACATTGATGATGATGTGATGCATTGCCCACTTCTAATTGACAAGCTCCATGAATATAGTGTTGTAACTAGAAGGGGAGATTGTTGTTTTGAAGGTATGCAAAATCAGAGTAAATTTATATATAATTAAAACCATTAAGAATAACATCAAAAAGAGACTGAATGGTAAAATATCCCACACAAGGGTAAAAAGTTTTATTTCTGCTCTTTCAATATGGTCCATTCACATCTTGTGCACTACTTGAACATCAACAGAGACGTTTTCAGGCAAAATTTAGCTTTAGCTTTGCCTTTTGGCCAATTCTGGCAGATGTACAGAAATGTTTATTATTAAATAAATAAATAAATAAATAAATAAATATCGACTAAATATTGTTAATGAGATAATGCAAAAATAATAAAGATATTCAGTTTTGTCAATGTCGTCCAAACCTAGTCGCAACCAATCCCGCTACAAAACCTAATAAATTATCTATTAGAATGTTTTTTTTGTTTGTTTTTTGTTTTTTATCATGAGAGGTGACTGTCGTCTTACGTCAGAAGTCCAAATTACAAACTTTGCAAACAAGACGCTGCTTATTTGGTTCTTAAATGTGATTTCTTCTTTTCTCTCCATCAGATCCAAAATAATGAATTAAACTATTGTACGTGCTTGATTTATTGTGGTCAGCAAAAATGAGACTTAAAGTGGAACATTCAGCAGTTTGTTTTGGCTTTTTGAGGGCAGGATGTGCTCAAAGAAGTGATATAGGATGTAGTCACTTCCTGGTGACCTAACCCTGCTTTACATTTGGCATTAGGACACACAGAAACTTTAGTTGAGGTTTAACAATAGTGTCTTATTGGAAATGTGAATGCACTTCATTTTTACAAGGCCAAAAATATTTAATTAATGAGCTACAACTACTGTAAAATACAAAAAACTAATGCCTGTTTATTATCAAACTCTGCAGGTTAAATAGCAGTAAAGTGGGAACTTGTGACTGAATTAATTGTGCAAGAAGATTAGGCTTAATTTAAGTACAATGGAAAGCAACAATGGGGGATAGAAGGGCCGAAAATAGAACTTGGCAGCTAAACAAAAGAGATGTGTCTCCAAGCCAAGTAGTTCATTTCTAGATCATATTTGCTGTTAATAAAGCGACTGACAAAAGTTATAGCCCACCATTTAAAAGCTTGTAAACAAAAACGTAATGTGATTTCAATAGAGAAACTGGAATTAACCATTGCATATAACAGAATATGAAAAATCACGGTGGTCTTGGCAACTCAGATACATCTAAGTGATATCAGAGAACGACATTTAAAATTGTTTCACATTATTATTATTATTATTTTTATTTAATAGGAGACTATAATGATGATTCTTTTTAAGCTGACTAGTCAAACAATTATTTGTACACTGAGATTTTTATATATATTTTGCCAAATCAAGGTTAGAATATGGTGGTGACTAAACTCTTCTAGTCAGAGAATATTTATAAAGTGTATTACTGATAAAAATCTGAAATAGTTTATTCTTTATTGCCACTGTCTTTGTTATAAAGGGTCTTTTGGCATGTGTTTAAGAGTCTATATAATCCAGATAATGGTTAAGATGATCAAAATATAATTTAAATGATTAACAATTCCATTTGTATAGCACATTTTATAAACAGTTTACAACGTGCTACACAAAATGATAAAACAATAAAACCAATTAAATCAAATCAAAAGAAAAGCATAAAATAGCAAGTCGAATTAATTCAAAGAAATTGATAAATACAAAAAACACAAATTACGCCATGTTCAAAGCCAGAAAATAAAACCCAAAACATAAAATAATAATTGTTCCGATTCATTGTTGCAGCCCAAATACAGTTGTTTAACGCAATAGTTTGCAACATTCCCAACAAAGCAATAACATCTCCATGGAAACAAGCTTGTGGTGGGTCAGTAAAGTTGCATAGTGCATCTTTAAACATTGTTTTAGGACACAGTAATGTAAGTGTGTAAGGTGATGTGAGGGGTCGTTTCTAAATAGTGGAAGTCATTTGGACGTACAAACTGCAAAATGTCATAAATATTGATTGCCAGCACTGTGTCACGTGGGTCGGAGGATAGTGGTGGGCTGATCAATACACAACAAAGAAAAGAAACAGCTGGCTTGTGTGATGAGATGAGAATGAGTGAATGGAATTGATTTGCAGGCAATCGGATAATAACCATCCATTATTGAGTACGTTTGGGTGTTCGTTCGTACCTTGAAGACTTTCCCAAAGGCTCCATCTCCCAATTCTCCAATGATCTCCCACGTTTCCTCTGGGTTCTCATCCCTGCGCACGTTTTCATACTGTTTCTTCTTTTTATCAGCCCCCAGTTTAAAGATTTTTCGGAAATTAAAGAATGACATGCTGGACAATGAGTCATCCAACCACTGAGGTAACAAAAGAAGTCGGTTTCGACAGATAAAACAACGGAATTGGTTTAAAACTTGCCTAAAATGGTTTGCTACTGCCACTTGTGCGACAAAACAAAATAAAAGAACTAGCTTAGCCTTTGACACGTTCGGACCACTTCGTAGAAATCACGACCCGCAAAAAAGTATTCATTGTTAATCCCCAAACAATTATGCTTAACCTAGATTTGCCCCCCCAAAAAACGAAAAAAAAGAGAAGAAAATAGAAAATATCCCACTGCGACTTTTATATTAATGCAAAGTAGCGTTGAAAGCTTACTGTTGTCCAAACTCCTGGCGACCTAAAACAACAACCCTCTTTTCCGCTTTTCCTCAACAAAAAAACAAATGAGAAAACGTTCTAAAATAGATCAAATCCACGAGAGAGTATATTCCGTCAGAGCAAATAAAAATACGACCGGGATTCCTTGATTTAAAGCGTGTAACGGGACCAAAACAGTCACTGCTCCCTGGCGTGGTAAAGGTTCAGTAATGTAGCGGATTTAGTGTCAATGCGCGTCCACGAGAGCTGCCTGCGCGCGCCCGGGTCTCTTTCTTCGTGTTCCTCGTGTCTGACAGTTGGCGGGGTAAATTTGGTCTTTTGCTGCCCTCGTCCGCACCGGAGATTTTACATGAATGTCTTCTCTTTTAACGCTCGAATAAAATATACTTGATATTTTTATCAAAGGTAAACATTAAAAGACAAAATATGTTGCTTTTAGGCGATGAAATGCAAAGAAATTTCACTGCAGTCTGGTTTCTTTGTGTTCAGAATACTACAACTCCCATGAAGCAATGCGGCACCGGACACGCTGGAGCTAGCTTAACGGACTGTACGGAACGTAAACTACAAATATGCGTTTTGAAGAATTATTTGTATTTTATTATTTATTCAAGATATAATTTAAATAAAACATGGTGAAAATATTAGTATTTTATGATTTTAATGAAATTATATTATTCCGAATTATAATGTAAGTCACATGATTTCCTGGTAGGCGTCACTGGGTACTTGCTAGAGCTAGCCTGCTGTTTGCGTGCCTGTACTTTTGTAAACTACAATACAACAAGAAAGGCTCTCAGATATTTGTACACAATGACATGCAGTTTGTTACAATGGAACCAAAGGATGAAACGCCGTTCATGTTATGGGGACTAAATCCGATATTTTCTGCATTTGCAAGACTGTACATCAGAGATATCCTACAGATGACAGAGTCCACACAGAGTCCACACAAGTGCCAGGTTGTGCATCAGAAACGGCCCTTTATTATGAGACGATTGGACGGTACTTTGGTTTATTAGGCTAGGCTTAATAGGGTTTTTTTTTTTTTTTATGTATTTTTGCTTTTTTGGTTAATGACTGTGTAAATTCCCATCTAATTATTGTCTAATCTGTTTTTTTTTTTTTTTTAACGTTCATTTTGTTGTTAGGCATTTACTTCTATAACTCACATCCAATCTACAAAGTTGATGTACTTGGAACAGTGGTTTACAAAAGGGAAAGAGATGACTTCTTTTGCTATGGAGGTAAATGAATACGGTATTATTACACATTGAGTAAGATAGGGATGGGGGGACATAGATTTCTTTGAGCCGATATTCGATATTTGTCTCAAGGGGGATTAAGATTTTACTATCCAGCAAGGCCTACAAATGTAGGTCAAGTCCCATTATAGTAAATTTCCCAAATAAACTTTTTCTTTTGTAAAAATATTAACAAATATAGGTTCCTCTTCTATTTCCATTTTTACTCATTAGTTTGTTCAAAAAGATAAATCTGACGCACTGAGAATAAACTGGGAATGACACGTGATCACACATACATGGGCAGCAAAGAAAAAATATTGGTGCCAAATACTGTGTGGGCTAAGCTCAATATCGGACCAAAAAACAACATTGGAACCCATCTCTAGTATACAGTTTTGTTTCAGATATTCTCTTTTTTGCTAATTACTCACATGTTTTTTTTTCTATTTAGTTGACGATAGCACTGGAGTCATTAACTGCCTTTGTTGGAAAAATGAGTTGCTAAAAGAGACTTCTGTCCCAGGTACTCAAAGTAATTGCAATGTTTAGTAGACGTTATAATCTACTCATGCATGTATGAGGTATTAATCGTACTGTTTTATCATTGTCAAAGGAGGTACAAGGCAAATCGGTGGAGCACAGGCAGGCTTTGATCCTGTAGTGGAGATGAGGAAGTTACAGCGTGCCCAGCAGAGTCGATGTCGTGTGGAGATCGGAGAGCTGCTCCGAGTGAGGGGGCCTGTGAAAACCTCAAGGCAGCAAAGAGAAATCAGTGCCTCTGTTTTCTGTAAGTCATCTCTGTATGTCATCTCTGTATGTCATCTCCGTGTGATAGATAGACCATTGTAAGGGCTGGGCGATATTGACAAAAATGAATATCTCAATATTTTTTGTCATTGATCTATCTTTGTAAGGATATTCAGACATATTCTAACAATGCATCAGGAATGTGCTAAAATGTACCTGTAAATGCCTTGGTTGAGGTTCAAGTCTAGCATAAAAGTTTATTGCACATCAGATCAGGTATTCACAGTTTGAGGTCTCAGGACATTTTTAGTTTACAATCCCATCGTTTTAACACAGAGACAGGTAAAATATTCTCATAAAAAAGGCTTTCAACAATTTTGCTCTCTCCCTGTGGAACAAAACACAGAGACATTTTAAATAAAATCATTTTATGCCTTTTAATGATTTTAAAGCACTGGTCAAGGACCACCCGCAGTCCCGATGCACTTGTTCGCCACGAACTAATATAATTTGATCTCATAGTGTATGTGTCAATATGTTTTTATGAATTGGTTAATTATATTGAATGTTTTATTTGTGTCTTAGTATCCTGTGCTTGTTTGTTGTTTATTTTGTGTTGTTTTTTAACAGGTTACCCATGAAAAAGAGAACTTTTCTCATTGGGTTTTCTCTGTATAAAAAATGAAATGAATGAATGAATAAAATGTAATAACCTTAATGAACAACAAAAGAGCAGAAATATCACTTTATGTAACCTTTTTTGGGAGTGCACACTAGAGGTTTTTGTTTAGATTTTCTAATTTTGCATATTTCCAAAACAACAATTGTCGTCATATCCTTTTTTTAATTGTGTCTCCCACCTCTAGACCATGATCATCTACAGTAGGTATTCAGTAACAAGAACATGAATAACTAATTTCGTCTCCACTTTTTTCCCGATGGAAGTTGTTGCATTATTTATTGTAATAGTCTTGTCCCTGCCTTGTCCCTTTACCTAGAGCCTGTAATAATCCTATATGTCTTTCCTTTGTAAACTGTTGCTCAGACTTTTCCTATATAAGCGCATATGTCAGCTCAGCATCCGTCGATTACTCTTGTGTGTCTATGTGTGTGTTCCCAGATAAAGTGGATGACCCGGTGATGGCGGCGCAGATAGCCTGGATGATGGAGGTTCCTGAGCTCTACAGGCAGTGCTATGACAAACCACTCCAGCTACAATCCAACAACACAAGGTACCTATCCATTTCTCAGCGGTCTGTCAAGGTGCATCGCAGCACGACGTCAGCCTTATTCAAGATAACGCAACTGACAACTGATGAGACCGACAATGTTGTATACAGAAGCTCTAGCTCTCTTACTTTTATTTACAAATATAATCTATAAATCTCCAAAGTAATTTCAGTGTTATAAGTGTTTCAATATGCCACCTTTATCAGAATCAGTCAAATATTTTTGCCTTTATAAGTGACGAAGTGACAAAATACAACAATAAGTGATAATGGTAAATAAATAAGACTAAATAAAGGCATGCATAAAATAAGGTGTTATATATGATATAAAAGGCAAAATGTACATTGATGTGGGTTGTATTAGTTGCCTATTCATGTTGTGTTTTGTTCAAGTTTTTGTTCAAGTTTTAGTATATTTGAAATTTTAAACAGAAAAAAAAAAAAAAAAAAAGATGTACCGTATGTAAAAATGTCAACAGTTTAAGGCCAACTCATGATGGACACTGTCTTTCGACCTTGCTAGTCCACCCAAATTCCAAGTTTGTGAAGTTTATCCACGTATAATTGCATTACGCTTTTTTTTTTTTCTGATTCTGGCCTGGCGTTTAAAAAAAGAAAAAAAAAATCCATTCACGTGTCTGACCTGTTCATTGTGGTGACTCCTGACACTAAGCATCCGCATGATAACAAAAAAGCACTGAACAAGTCTCGGCAAGATCATTAAACTTCAAATCATGCTCTGCAAAGGCTTCTTATTGATGTTCTTTATCTCTAGCAATGCATCAGTCAGTTCGATGAGCAAAGCCACCAACATCATCCGGGATTTCCTAAACCAGAAAACTGTGACAAAGTTCAGGCCTTATGAAGTTCAAGATCTTTTGCAGCCTCTCGTCTTAAGTCAACCCCCGTCAGGAGATCAGGTAAAAGCACAAAAATGTTGTCAATGTCATTGTTCTAACGCTATGTCCAAAAAAGGCCACAAAAAACTTCTTTACAGCATCCTTACTGTGAGCAGGGTTCACCTGTAACTTGGCCTGGTGGTATCTCCTGCTTGTTTAAGGAAATCAATACGTTTAATGCAGGGGTGTCCAAACTTTTTTCACCGTGGGCCGCATTTTGATACCTATACGGAGCAGAGGGCCACAGACAAGTCGTTCGACAATGAAGTAAATAATTCAAAATTTTGCATTTGACATAGTTTCGATGGGCCTCCACACCTTTTAATAAGACTTGCAACATTAATATTAGATTGGTACAAACATCAAAATGCTTGAATGTTTCCAATTTTACAATAAAAAGTACTACTTTTTGTTCTTTCGACCAATTTAACAGGAAGCTGGAGGGCCAACAAAAATTGGTCTGGGGGCCGCATTTGGCCCCCGGGCCATAGTTTGGACATGCCTGGTTTAATGTGAAACAGTTTAGGTAAAGCGATAACCATGGAGACAAGCAGGTGACGGACCATCCACCCAAAAAGTTACTGCGCCTTTTGAAGTGTATAAAAAGGCAGCTGTGTTAACTTAGCTAATATCTATGAAATTATTTATACGTTTCTACCTATCGAAGAAAATGTTTCAGAATGTCCAAGCCAAGTGAAAATGATAATCCGTCAGTATTATTATTCAATCATACAGTCATTAGGTTGTCAGAGTATTAAGACACAGGTTTATTGTGTGAATAAACGAATGACTTCAAAAACAGTTCATGATTTTTGGTGTGCACAGCCACTGTTTTTGAAGTCATTTGTTTTATTTAATCAGATTTTTGGTGTTATCAGAAATGTCATGTAAACGCTTACATCTGATGTTAATAATCAGATTTTTTTCTGATTGCTCACAACTGTGCAGGTTTTGAAAAGCAAAACGTATTAAAAAAAGGCAAACTAATGTGGCAAAAACTAAGTGTAAGAAAAAACTGTTACAATTGAAAGGGTTACTTTTTAAATTCATTGTACTTTTGTCTTCCAAATACTACAGTTCCTCTAAAAGTCCATTGATTTACAGACACATGTCACTATAGGTATCAGAATTCTCTTGAGCATGTAAACAAAAATTAAATCTAATTATTTGGTTATCTGATTATTGTAGAAAAAGATTCAGTTGTAGTCATCTGGACTCGGTTTTAGAAAAAACAAAACGTTTCAACTCTCATCCAAGAGTCATTCTCAATCAGAGAAACAAGTCTGAGAACTCTTGTTTATATCCTACTCTGTGAGAGCCCTGCCCACCGGGCGGGACCTCCTGCTAATGGCCCATTGAAACTGGGATGGGCCTATTGTTCTATTGTTCCCTGCCTCACCTTGAGTGCCTATTTAGCATCCGAATGCCCTGGGCGTCTCCAGGGTTTCAGCAGACCATTATAAACAACGGGAAGGTTGAATCTTAAACCTCCATTCCGATTTAATGAAGGATTCTCTTTTTTAACAAAGATTGCCTCCTTAACTCCTCTTTCAAACCATCTTTTTTCCCTGCTCAGAATCTCCACCTCACTGTCTTCAATAGAGTGGTTTGTGGCTTTCAGATGAAGATGCACAGCGCTCTGGGGTCCTGAACTTGCGTGTCTTCTGTGCTGATAAAGCCTCTTGTGAAGTGGCTGTTTAGTCTCCCCTATGTAACGCTCTTTACAACTTTTCTTCACTGCATTGGATAGAATACACTACATTGCTCTGTTTTTGTGTCGGCATCTTGTCCTTAGGGTGAACCAGTTTTTGTCTTAACGTGTTGCCTGGTTTGAAATAAACAGGGACTTCGTGTTGTCTAAAAATTCGTTGCAGTTTTTCTGACAGTCCTGAGACATAAGGGATAGAGACACCCCTTCTTCTTGGTTCTGTTTCCCTTTTGTCCCTTTTGTCCTGCTTCTTGGTTCTCTTCACTTTGTTTCAGAGCCCAAGTCGGGTATCCACAGGCTGAGAGAGCATTCCGGACGTGTGTTTCCTCTTTCCTCTTGCCCTCTGAGCTGGTGGCACCGCTTGTGCTCTGTGTTGTAGTGTTCTGATCACTCCCAGCTTATGCTGTAGTGGGTGGTTAGAGCCAAAGAGCAGGTACTGGTCAGTGTGTGTGGGTTTCCTATAATACTTCTATCTGGAGCTTCCCGTCTTCTCCTCTGATAGTGGGAACAATCAAGAAAGGCCAAGCGGTTCTCCTTTGCATCTTCTCTTGTAAACCTGATATGCGGGTCCACTGCATTGATGTGCTCTGAGAAGGCTTCCAGCTCTTGTTTCTTAATTGTCACAAAAGTGTCATCCACGTAACGGTACCAAAGACTTGGAGCAATGCCTGAAAAGGAGGTCAGTGCCTTCTTCTCAAAATGCTCCATGTACAAGTTGGCCACTATGGAGAGAGACGGGCGAGCCATGGCACAGCCGTGGATCTGTCTGTAAAAACTGTGATTCTGAACACAGCTGATTATGAAGCCAAAGTCCACAGCCTGCTCGAGAGACACAGCCACATACGAACGTCTGAAAAGAGACCCGACCAGTGGCTACAAGAAGAAGGTGATAGACTGTTTACAGAAGCTTGAAAAAGAGGAGGTGATAGACAGGCTTCTGTATTACAGACTGTATCCTGGGGAAGCCATTCCATGCATTTATGGCCTTCCCAAAATTCACAAAGAGAATGTTCCACTCAGACCCATTGTGTGCAGCACAGATTCCATCACATACAATGTGGCCAAGCATTTAACAACCATCTTGGCACCATTGGTGGGGAACTCGGAACATCATGTGGAGAACACACACACTTTTGTGGACAAAGTGAAACATCTCCAATTGGACCCAGATGACCTGATGGTTTCTTATGATGTTGTTGTCCCTCTTCACCTGCATCCCGACCTCTGAGGCAGTAGCAGCGGTTCGGACGAGACTGCAGGAAGACACCACCTTACAGGAAAGGACCAAACTGACACCTGAACACATCTGCAAACTACTAGACATCTGTCTTAACACCACATACTTTCAATTCCGGGGACATTTTTACAGACAGATCCACGGCTGTGCCATGGGCTCGCCCGTCTCTCCCATAGTGGCCAACTTGTACATGGAGTATTTAGAGAAGAAGGCACTGACCTCCTTTTCAGGCATTGCTCCAAGTCTTTGGTACCGTTACGTGGATGACACTTTTGTGACAATTAAGAAACAAGAGCTGGAAGCCTTCTCAGAGCACATCAATGCAGTGGACCCGCATATCAGGTTTACAAGAGAAGATGCAAAGGAGAACCGCTTGGCCTTTCTTGATTGTTCCACTATCAGAGGAGAAGACGGGAAGCTCCAGATAGAAGTATATAGGAAACCCACACACACTGACCAGTACCTGCTCTTTGGCTCTAACCACCCACTACAGCATAAAGCTGGGAGTGATCAGAACACTACAACACAGAGCACAAGCGGTGCCCACCAGCTCAGAGGGCAAGAGGAAAGAGGAAACACACGTCCGGAATGCTCTCTCAGCCTGTGGATACCCGACTTGGGCTCTGAACAAAGTGAAGAGAACCAAGAAGCAGGACAAAAGGGACAAAAGGGAAACAGAACCAAGAAAGAAGGGGTGTCTCTATCCCTTATGTCTCAGGACTGTCAGAAAAACTGCAACGAATTTTTAGACAACACGAAGTCCCTGTTTTATTTCAAACCAGGCAACACGTTAAGACAAAAACTGGTTCACCCTAAGGACAAGATGCCCGACACAAAAACAGAGCAATGTAGTGTATTCTATCCAATGCAGTGAAGAAAGTTGTAAAGAGCGTTACATAGGGGAGACTAAACAGCCACTTCACAAGAGAGGCTTTATCAGCACAGAAGACACGCAAGTTCAGGACCCCAGAGCGCTGTGCATCTTCATCTTAAAGCCACAAACCACTCTATTGAAGACAGTGAGGTGGAGATTCTGAGCAGGGGAAAAAAGATGGTTTGAAAGAGGAGTTAAGGAGGCAATCTTTGTTAAAAAAGAGAATCCTTCATTAAATCGGAATGGAGGTTTAAGATTCAACCTTCCCGTTGTTTTATAATGGTCTGCTGAAACCCTGGAGACGCCCATGGCATTCGGATGCTAAATAGGCACTCAAGGTGAGGCAGGGAACAATAGAACAATAGGCCCATCCCAGTTTCAATGGGCCATTAGCAGGAGGTCCCGCCCGGTGGGCAGGGCTCTCACAGAGTAGGATATAAACAAGAGTTCTCAGACTTGTTTCTCTGATTGAGAATGAACTCATGACTCTTGGATGAGAGTTGAAACGTTTTGTTTTTTCTAAAACCGAGTCCAGATGACTACAACTGAATCTTTTTCTACAATGGAACACTCCTGGACGAATGAGGGATTACACCGACACTTATCTGATTATTCTTTTTTGACCATATAAAAATACCCACTGACTGCCTTTGAAACCTTGTCTATATTTTCTTCTAAAATACTGCTCCTCCTCTAGTTATTTGTTTGAACTGGCCTCCTGTTGTCTTACAGGAACCTGTGGCTGGTCCATCTGGTTGCCAAAAGCTTCTGCAACTTCTGAAGGAAGCATTGAAAACTTTACAAGATGAAGGCTTTATATATCGCAAGGTCAAATCCCAGGATGAAGTCTACTCTGTGAGGATAACTTCAATGCTCTTTAGTCAAAGCACAGTGCCTCATTTCTCTTGATATGTAAAGGTCTGTGCTGTTCTTCAGGTGACTGTGCAGGACAAAGAACTTGTCATTGCAGTGAAAGATGTCATCCGCCAAGACTCAAAGAGGGAAAAATGCAAGTTGAACTAATCACATTCTAAACTTTTCATTTGATTGACAGCTGTATGCTTCTTTGCTGACTTTCTTAATTATATTTTCAAATACCTAATTAGCAAAACAATGACTCCTACTTAATCCATCATGCTAATTCCCTTTCTATTATTTGCACGAAGGCAGTCAGAATGGGGGTGCAGTATCTTTAAGGCAAACCCGATAGACTTTTTTTCCCTTTCGTGCTGTAGATGCAGAGAAAGGATGTCACGTTCTTCACATCCTGTCGGCAGTGAGACAGCGCCATAGCCTCAATTTGACCAAAGCGGCGCTGGAGCTGGTCCTCAAATCACTGGAGTGCAACAGCGACATTATCAGCTGCAGTGACAGTTATTACACAATGCTTTAAAGGCACCACAGACCCGACATCCTGAGCAAATGAATCTGCTCCGTTTAAACATGCTCACCATGTGAGTCTTTGTAAATATGAAGACACAGATGGATTTTGATAATAAGAAAAAGGCTTGATACTCTATTTTGATACCACAACAATTATGTTTTTTATTTGTTTATTCAAATATAATGTATTTTTAACACAATCCATTTTACCTAGTACAAGAGAACATGATTATGTTGATGAAATTACTAATATAAATGAGTTTGATGGTATTAGTCAGTATCTAACCACCCTTGTTTAGCGCCACTAAACATAGCGTACACAGCTATTTCCTGCTATTGTCAGCGCTTTAAACACTCTACTATTTTGAACCTTCTGAGTGTGTAATATTAAAAAGTATATATTGTATTATCAAATGTATGTGTTTTGTTTCTTCTGAGCTAGGGGGTAGTAAATAACCATTTACAAATACCCACGTTCCTTTCATTGAATCAATGGTTTGGAGCAGATTTTCAAACCTGAACTTGTATTTTTAATTCAGTAAAATTGCTAGCATGTACTTGCACATGTAAGAGTACAAGGCCCAAATGCATGTCTGTATCACGGCTCTGCTTCTTTCTACACCGACAAACGACACTAAACTTATTGTTAGAGCGCAGAGATTATGCGGATAGCGGTTTAAAACAACTAAATTCCGTTTTACACAGTTTGATTGATCAGGTTTTCCATTTAAGACCGATCTAAAATCCTGCTACATTGTCATTAAAATGTAACTAGTACTCTGCGTAGTATTTTTCATGTGTACTTTTCATGTTTGATTAAGCACAAACTTGGCTTCAGTACTTGTTGTAATTGAGTACATTGCTGTAGCCTACTTTTACTTGAGTACAAACATTCAGTACTCTTTAAACCACTGCCTAATTTACAAACCAATATTGGGCTTCTGTTGTTACAGTTATAGATATAGGAAGCATATATGCACAAATTGAAAATGTTTTAAGCCAATTTGACAAAACACATATACGGGCCTAATCATTATACAACAATACAAATGAAATGTATCACTAGCCAGAAAATTAGGAGGGAACTGGACCTTTTTCTCAGCCTTAGGTGATTTTAGGTCAATCAATAAAAGTGTCACTCTTATTATGTTTGGAGCATATCATTTAAGAGGTGGACCTGCATACTGTAATTGTGATTAGTGTTCATGCCACACAATGTCAGCGACAGTCTTATTCAAGGTCCAGCTCATGGACGTACACCGCCGCGTGCGCAGGGGGGCAGTATTTAGTTGTTAATTGGCTCTTTCATGTGAGGCTCGCCGCTGATTGGTCGCCTGTGAAACATCTGTATCCATAGTTGAGTTGCTCGTGTCTCTGGCCAGAAAGCGCCCGCACATGACACAGACTGCGGACAGGCAAACTGTTCATGAGGCTTCAACAGGACCGGGCTGTTACCGACCGACACTGAACTATGGTCTGCGTGAATATTTAAACTGTATTTGGCCAGGGAATCATGCCCTCGACCTGAGAGTGAAAGTTCCGGGAGTGAAGATTGAATTGCCTGTTTATGAGCTGTCTTGGTCAACCCGCCACAGACTGCATGTTTGTCATTCTGTGGCCGGATTGAACGCGTTATTGAAGTAGCCTTGGGGAGCGAAGGCGAGCTCAAGCCCATCCCACTCCGTCCCCCAAAATCGCTGCGCCTGCTTTACGCAGGCGGTGTTTGGCGCTGGATTTGCCGGCTCTGGGACCACAGTGCCGTCCAGGTACAGGCTCCGATGCCCCTTTTCCGACAGACACAAAGAAACTCGCCTCACATCTTTATATTTTTTATAGTGACCACCTTCGTTACCGCGCAGCTGCTGTTGTCCAGTGTCTGATCTGCATGCAGCCGGAGATCGCTGCATTTTTTGCTGTGTCCCAGCGCCACGAACCGACACGAGCCTCCGGACTATTGATAAGTTTTCAATCACATTGATGCTCGTTACGTGAGCGGAGGAACGCTTGAGCCTTGGAAACGGATCCTCTCCTCACGGAGCGTTGAGCTGTTAGATGACACGATGCTTGTTGTGATTTCTCTGTGGTGACACATTAGCTGATCTGGAGCTGCAGTAGCTGTCTGCCCGCCGCTTATATGCAGAGCCTTTGCAGGATCAAGATGCAGTTTCGGACTGTGCTGGACGTGAAAGTGGTGGACGTGGAGAAGAGGCGCAATCCGTCCAAGCACTACGTGAGTGTCTCATCCTCTCTCTCCATACACCTTGTCCCAGAGCTGTGCCAGCAGTGGCCTGTTCACCAGCCCCAGCATGGCACTAAATGCACTATTATATGTGATGCCAATGTGAGCAGTGACGCTAAGAGCTTTCTTCAGGCTAAGGCTATGAAAACACCAATGTTCAATAGCAGTCCACATCACATCCCTAGTCAATAGTAGGTTTTCATCACTGACAGTTTGTCTTCAGAGATGAGCTGTCATCAAACATCATTCACACACAGCCACAGGAATAAGGTGCTCTTATAGAGGATTGGTGGCCACCACATATTTGAGACATTTATGTCATAATGAAAAGCTTTTGTTTATTGGGCTTGATGACACTTGAGTCACATACTTTTGGGGTTGTCATTTTCTGCGAGACCTTTGTTTGAAGTTTATAGTTAAAAGTTAGTATTGCTGTAGTCCGTTCAGCTAATCAAACCCAAATGTCTGCATAGCAACAGCCAAAAGAAACAGCCTAATGCCACTATCACTTTGTACATTTATTTTTGTACAACACTCAACACTGACTTCTGTAGTGGTCTGCTTCATCAATACAACACTTGTTCTCTAGTTGGGCCTGTGGTCATCTAGAGCCAGTTTAGCTTCTATTTCGAGCTCATAAACAAGTCGTAATAAATGTGCGCTCAAAAGAACATGATCTTTTTCATATGCAATTACAGCCCCACAGCCCAGGGTGCACATGCTGGTAATTGCATATGAGCTGTGACATGCACACACAATGAGCCCAGATCTGCCTTAAAGTAAGCGTAATGATCAGTTTTGCACCCTGCCCAACCTCTAAATTAGATGGTCCAGTGTTGTGTTTTTGAACTTGACATGGTGATATGAACTTGTCTAAATGTTACAATAGGTTGCATACATTTAATGCTGCTGACCATTTGGCTGAAGCTGATGCCTGGTCAGGGTCATAGCGCCTTCAGGCTAAAACAACTGTCTGCTTCCTTGGACTCCCATTTGCCACACAGTTGAATGTAGTCTCCAATTAGACGCCAAGTACAGTTACAGCACACTCCAAATCATTCCCTAGCTTAGCATGTCTAACCTTTTCTCCAAAGCTATATCTGTTTACAGTTGTTGTAATATCAAGATGGAAATAGATTCTACTGCTCAATTATTTTTAACTACTTATTACTGATAATCCGTTATAAGTAAGCATGCATTGGATGGAAATAGATTCTGCTGCGCAATTATTTTTAAGTACTTATTGTTGATAATCCGTTATAAGTGAGCATGCATTGACCAAAACCACATGGGCTCCATTGTTATAATTGCCTCGAAATACCTTAAAAACACCATAATAAAGCACAGAAATGATTATCTCCTTATGCATTATGTCAAAATATGTTGGAGGAAATAGTCCTTTAATTTGATGGCATGCTAGTCTACATGCAGGAAACGGTTAACATGGCTAGAGGCATTAGTTCAACAGAGAATCTCAGTCACATGGAAACTGATAATTTTCCATTCCTGGTGATAGTTCTGTAGTAATAATAGTACCAGTATAGCCTAGTTATAAGAGTTCATAGGCGTTCACATTTGCAGGCTCTGATGTGCAGCCATTTGTCTTGCATACATCAAATAGAAACAAGGCTTTAGCAAGAATATCATTATCGTAAATTATTCCCTTTCGTGTTAGAACTGCTGACTATATACTTTGGCACTGCAAAGATAAGTCACAATTGAAATAACTTTTTTTTGTCCTTTGTGCTGTTTGCAGTCGTTCGTTTATTCTAGCACAATAACTACACACGCAACATAATACACTGGTACAATGGTACATTTTAGTCTTTGTAGATTCTGTGCAGTTTTATTGATGGATATATACCCTTATTTGTTGTATCTTAACAACTAAAAACATGCCCAGTCGACTAAAACGGGTTGTGATGGAAAAGCTCCCACAACCTTTGTGTATTTCTATGATCTGACCAATTTGCCCCAAATAGCACACACAAGATAACAAGCACACAGGATTTTATGCATTATTTCATGCATTATTTGTACAGAAAAGTACTAGTAAACCAAGTTTTCACATTTAAAAAGGCAGAAAAAACTCACAATTTACTCCTGAATCATTACAATCCATGTTAAATAATAAATCAACTAATAAAATCATTTGTCAACTAGAATACCATTGACTAAACGACTAAAGACCTACAGCCCTAAACAATCTAAAATGAGATTCAAAGCAAGATAATTTGGCAATATCCGGTCGCTGCTGTAGATAAGTCGACTAAAGTATATCATCTGTAATAAACCAGCACAGTTGCTTATTTTAAGTAAACATTCATAGTGGACACACTTTTGAGATGTACTTTAGCTCTGTTTATTTTAAAACTCTGTTGGTAGTGCTTTATGAAGTAGTTATTGAAAGGTGAGCCTCTTAATCATTTCTGCCCGTGTTGGACCTGTTGTGAAGAGGCATATCAGTGTGTGCAGTTAATGTGTAACAGGAGCCAGTCCTGCTGGTCTCAGGCAAACAGAGATTGGGCCGGGCTCTCAGCGGGACGGTCTGTGGCCTAGTTTCCCCAGTTACTCTGTCTCGTGGGACAACTCCTGTGTGAGAGGAGAAGCAAAAGACGCTGCAGTTTGTATCAGCTACTGATATCTGTGAGGTATGCAGTGGACTTGTACAAGTGTAGTATATTGCTTCAGAGAAATATGGCGATTAATGATAATTGTCATGATCATTTTAGCAGGAGAGTAAAGCCTTTTTGAACCATATTGTAAAGAACAAAAATTGCTCAATGAAACGCGCTTGATTAGTATTATCAATAAAGAGTTCTAGCTGGATCAACCTCCTGCAGCCAAAGTATTACAAAAATTAAGAAAAAATATATGAAATTGTGAAATTGTTTTTATAAATATTGAGGCAAAATATTGTGTATTCTTTATTTATGGAACAATAAGTCAATATAGTAATTATCATGACAGGAATAGTGAGAAAAAGTGTGAAAAGGGTAGAGGAGAGGTAGAGAACTCAACTTAACACAGTATTTCTCTTATTTGGGTAAAAAGCTCTTGTGAGATCAAATTATAGATTATTTTCTGATGGACAACAATTTGGGGATTTTATTTTCTTTAAAAATAGGTACTAGTGATATTAAATGTCAAGTCAGAAATATGTATCAGTGAAATATGTATTGATGCCAATTAGGGGTTGACAATATTTTTTTAATAGCATTCAGACAATATTATGTCAATGTGTTAAAACCTGTCTTTTAACATATTAGTTGAGTTTTAATTATCAGGCAAATGGGGAACTAAACACAACATTTAGAAATATCACCATATATATATATATATATATATATATATATATGGTGATATATATATATACACTTTTTTATATTTATATACAATTTTTAATAAGCCCTTTTTTGTATACTTTTTTCTTTTAAAGGATATACTCGATGTTAAAATTTTGCGTATCTTCAAAACCGCATTCACAATACTATCTAACATTTACTATATTGTCCATCTCTAATGTCAGTTGTCCAAAGCTCTGGACTGAACCAATCTTGTCTTTAAGGATTTGCCTTATTCTAGTAGATCCACCGCTTACTTGTCTCCGTGGAGATGTTTTTTGCCGTTATGGAACATTCCACAGTATCAAGTGAAGCCTCCAGGCCAAGTTATGGGTCAGATCTGTGGGGCGGAGTAGCTCAGTTGGTAGAGTTATCGTCCTCTGATCTAAAGATTGGTACATTTAACACTTACACCAATTAGGATCTTGATTAGAACATGGCTGCTGGAACTACTGGTTACCATGATGAATATCTTTATTTAAACCACTTTGACTTCCCCTTGTTCTGGGAGCGCCGGACAGAACCACGAGCGTATGTTGTGATAAAAGTGAAAGCAGGACTGGCTACAGCTCTGTTTACTTTAAGATTGTGTTTCCCTTACAACTCCCAGCCTCATAACATTTCATTTTCAGGAGGTTCCCGTGCTGCGTTCGGGCCCAGACGGTATGACGGTGTTGTTATTTGGCGCCGTAAAACATCTCTTCAGAGACCTGTTCCCCTCTCAAATATTTATTGGCCTTTCAACACAGAGTGATATCTCGCTGAAAAGAGTCCCCCGCTTTCAAATGCTCACGTCTAACAGAAAGATGCATGTAGCGGAACAGTTTTACGAGTGCTTTGTGTGATTTTGGCAATTGTTTGGGAAAGCTTCACGACTTTTGAGGCTTTGAACTTTTACGGCCCCTGTGAATGTGTTTTGGACAAGGATATGACCACTGGGGAACATTTCGTTTTTTGTGTGTGTTTATAATAGAAGATGCTTCTATTTTGGTAAACACTGACTCTAAACGATCGACATCTTGTACAGTAAAGCTTTGCATTATTAATATACTACATAAAAAAAATTAAACTAATATTCTCTTTTCTATTATGAGTTTAGCACAGCTTAGCTAAGGGATTCAGCTTTTTCAGTTTTGACATTGATATTTTGCGTATCTGCCTACCCGATTGTTTTTTAAATGATTATTTTTGAGTCATTTAGAGCTTAACAATGATGTACACAATTACCCTACCAAAATCCTGACTGAAAGGGTTTAGACTGAAGAAAAAATTACTTATTATGCCTACCTCTATTAAACAATATAAAATACAATCATTCCAAGAAAAGCAGCCTAACAGCAACAAATGTTTGCAGGAAAATAAAAAAAATATGCTTTGTACCTTCTTTTAACTGTTTCTATTATATATGTTTTTAATTCCAGTTTGTTCCATATACTATCCCGTTTAGTTCTAGTTAAAAAAATGTTTTATGATGCCTGTTCAGCTAAAGTTGTGCTGACTCTTTCTCTGTTCTAATAACTTCTGTGTACAAGGAGGGAGCATATGATTAACTGCTTTATACATCACTACGGCGGTAGATTGACAAAGATCCAAAAAATAGGATTTGTTGGTGCATGATAATCTCAATTTATGCAATTTAATTTATTTTTGTAACGCCCGAAATCACAACAGCAGTTGCCTCTACAGTGAAAAACAGATTAAACAATGTTCATAAGAAATTAGCAAATGTCCCAGCATCCCGTGCCCATACTTTCCCCATCCCATGGGGGAAGAATGGCAGCTTGAGCACTATCCTCTGCTTCTTACTACTTTTCTATCAAACAATATTTAATATTTAATTTCACTTGCAATTTGTTCATCGCTTTTCCTTCTTCTTCTCCCACTTCCCTGACGGGAGTGGAGCAGGCACATCGAGGACCTGTGGATCCAGACTCTCCCTCATCTGGCCTGGCAAAAAGGTAATCTACTGCCATATGAACGGTTCTTCATCAGCCTCGAAGAATTGGTTCTCCTCCTGAGTGGGTCTAGCTCCACCGTGTATCTGCAAATTGAGGCGCGTCCGCCTGTCCGTCCGAGGGAGTCGGATCTCGCCTTCACTGTGGAACTCCTACAGGTTTCTCAAAGTGTTTTGATAGTTTTTCCTGGCCTAGAAGGAGGGTCTAAGGATAGGGGAGCTTGGGACATCTGTCTAAGGACACGGGATGCTGGAACATTACCCTAAGTCCCTATGAACACTGTTAATTCTGTTTTAATTCTGTTTTTCACTGTCGCCCTTCAAGGCAACTATTGTTGTGATTTTGGGCGTTACAAAAATAAATTGAATTGAACTTAAACAAATGTCCCAAAGTCCCTTGTCCTTAGACCCTCCTTTTTGGCAAAGAAAAACTGCGAAACCTCTTTGGGAAAAAATAGAAACCTCGAGGAGTTCCACAGTGAAAGAGATATCCGACTCCCTCGGACGGACAGGCGGACGCGCCTCAATTTGCAGATAGACGGTGGAGCTGGACCCACTCAGGAGGAGAACTACTCAGGAGGAGAACCAGTTCTCAAGGCAGATGAAGAACCGTTTCAACAGATGAAAAGCCGTTCATCTGGAGTAGAGACAGTTTCTCCAGGCAGTTGAAGAGCATCCGTATCCACAGGGTAGTGTGTGCCTGAAACAGGATCACTCCACTCGGCGAAGTGGAAGAAGGAGAAAAAGATGTGAACAGTAATGAACGGACTACAAGTGAAATAAAATATATTAAATATTGTTGATTGGAAAAGTAGGAGGAAGCAGAGGATAGTGCTCAAGCTGCCATACTTCCCCCAGCATAGTTGCTCCTAGGGCTAGCTAAGAATCTGTTGGTTTTTATTTCTGTCCCTAACTGGCCTGACCATAAGCGATTTCAAAGAGGAACATTTTAAGCCTGGTCTTAAATGAAGAGACTGTGTCGGCCTCTTTAACATGGACAAGGAGCTGATTCCACAACACAGGAGCTTGGTTGCTTAACAGTCTACCTCCTACTGGGTGGTATTAATAGGATTAATATCAACCGATAACAGGTTACTATAAACTATGTCAGCTAAACTTCCTAAAATATAATTATACCTTAATAATACCATAATAATATGCTACTAACATTAATTGTACACCCATTACAGTATTTTTACCACAACAAAACATTGTAAAATAAACTCAGTGACCAAATTCTATAGGCTCTTAGCTTTAAAATGAGGTATCACATGACAATATTTATATAGGGTATAGGACAATATAAGGTTTCAGTTGGTAAAAACTATGTAATTTGTGTTCTCAAAACGTCTAATTGGCGTATCGGAACAGTATCGGAAAGTAATGATGATTCATGATATTGAAATTGATACTCCATAAATTGTCTGGTGCAACCCTGCGATTGTGATTAGATTCGCTATTTATATGACCCTAACCCTTTTTTTTGGGTACATTTGATCACCTAAATAATAGCAGTCTTTCTGTTCTCATGATTGCACCTGCTCAAATTTCCCAACTGTACCATATGATACCAGTACAAATTTACCATTTACACTTCAAAATGTATATTTTTTTACCTTTGACCTTTATAATGTATTGAACTCATGGTCTTACTACGCGAGTCCCATGCTGTCCTGTTTGTGGCCTCAGTTTGGCTGAGAAGGATGCATAATGCATGCTCTCTGTGGCAGGAGCGGCGTCTGCGCTGGTCCCACTGTTATTACCGAGTCGTCTCACACACGCTGAGCCCTTCCTTCACGCCCACAGCACCACCAGATGTTGTTTGGGACTTTATATTTGTCTTCAGTACTTAGGAAGAGAATAATAGCAGTTCAGCATACCCTTTTGTTGATTTCTGTTGTATTGTACAGTTTGGCCCGCGCCTCCTGGCATTTCTCTTAGCAGCTTGACATGCGATTACATCATCATAAAAGCCCGTGAGATAGCATGAGTGGGCTTTGTCGTGTGGACTAAACTGACTTCTACTTTTGGTTGTCATGGGGAAATTAGACTTGGACAAATGTACTGTAATTGTTTTTCAGATTAACACGGCATAACAACAGCTATGCACAGAAACATGTTGAGGATTGCAATAATGATGCGACTGAAGAGATGTTTCGATCCAGAAAACAAAATTGATTCAAAATACGACCGTGGTATCAATTGCCAATATATTTTATTTCAAAATTTAGTTGACCTTGCACAAGTAAATGATGAAACAGGTTTCTCTGTTACAAAAAAAAATTATTTTCCGGTATTAGTTTCGCAAGAAGTATAATTTGTCTTGACAAATACAATGACAAACTATTAGGTGAACAGTCCCGGTCAAGTCAAGATTTAGCTTTCATCAAAAACTGTGCGAACTGTGTGTAATGTTGACTTGACTTTATCCAATCCAATTCAATCCCCTTTTTGATATAGAACTTTTCGTGAACAGAAACAGTTTCCAAAGTGCAAAGAGTTTAGGGCCGACCAAAGAGATGTGGGGACAGTCCATTCAAAGCTTTAAAAATCTTAAAAACTTCATCTTAAAAAATGAAGTGAAAGCCAGTGTAAAGACACTAAAGTCGAGATGTCGTGCTCTCCTACTTTGTTTTATAGTTAAAAGTCTAAAAAGTGTAAAAGTGCATGGTGCTAATGTCAGAAAAAGTGCATTGCAATAGTGTAATCGTAACAAAATAAAAGCATGCATATTGTAAAAGATAAAAACTCTTTTTTTGTTTTTGTTTAGCTTGGTTTAGTTTATTTGCCATCTGAAGACATTTGCACTGCATTAAAACAGATTTTTTATATTGTTCCAATTTCTTAATTGAAATCACATTGTTTCCCATTTCAATTTAGCTAACAATTGCCTCCAGTACAGAATAAGAAGGCATTTGTTAACAAACTTTGAAAGGGTCAAGTGTAATTAACACAGCATTGGGATAAAAACGTATCCTTTTTTGCTTGTGTAAACTAGTTATTTTTGAATGGAAATCTAAAACTATTCCACATGTTATCCCTAGAGTGACACTTGTTATTGGAAATTGGTTGCTAACATTCATTCTTTTTATTATTATCACAGGTAAAAGATTTAAATGCATTTACTAGTAATCAGGTCTGGCTTTGTTAAAAATGGATTGCCAGCAGTAGGTGTAACCATTCTGGGCAGTTTTACAAGAGCAGTTTTAGTAAATGAAGGCTGACATGTCTCGCTCGAGGTCCTTTTGTGAGATGAACCGATAGCCAAGGAAACTGGATAAAATGTTATTAGACTGGATTCATTTAGCACTAGGAGACCACTCAATATAAAAGTGTGTCTGCTAATACTGTATGTGCAAAGAATGACAATGATATGTAGCACATCAAACTACTACTACTAAACTACTACTACTACTACTACTACTACTACTACTACACTACTACTACTACTACTACTACTACTATACTACTACATACTACTTCTACTACTACTACTTACTACTACTAGCTACTACTACTTACTACTACTACTACTACTACTACTACTAACTACAATACTGTTTCTGTAGGACTTACTTCCAATATAATATATAATATATATATATATATATATATATATATATATATATATATATATATATATATATATATATAAAATTATTTTTCTTATAGAACAGTGAACAGAAAACAGAACATTGAAAAAGGTGCAGAAAAAGAGAGCAAAATAACAAGCCAGAAAAAGACATCCAATTAAGTTGAAGTACATATTGGCCAACATAAAACGTCCCACTCAGTTCAAACTTTGTCAAATTTGTCGATTTGTCCGAATGTCATCTTTTCCATTTTTCTAATGTCTATTACTTTGTCAGTCCAGTTTTCGATTATTGGGTCAGTTTGTGTCCTCCATTTTTTCGTCATTCATTCGTCATTCGTATCCATTCATTGTGTGCAAGGCAGGAGTTTTGTGGCCCAAATACATAATTCTGACGTCAGGTGTGTTGCCAATGCTGAAAAAAATCTGTAGTGATCAGTTGATCTCAGACCAATATCTCTGAACAGTTGGACAGTCCCAAAACACATGATAATAGTGGGCTACTCGGCAACCACAGTTTCTTCAGCAACTAGTAATTTCCCTGTGAATAGTGAGCACTTTGATATGGCGTTATAAAAAAGAGTGATATATTTTCCAAACATGTGATTTTGTGGTCCACTCCCACAAGTTCTACTACATCTACGTCTACTCTGCTCTGCCTTTTAGTGCTGCGTTGCCGAAGACACTTTTTTTTGCTGTTTTAACAACCATACTCAAGTTCGAGCAAGTCAGTGCATTTTATTATATAAAAGCTGCAGAGGTGAGATGTAATTAAAGCATTCGTTGTCATCCATGGAAACGGATCCACAACCGCCTTGCTCATCTCAGTGGAGCGTTATGGGGTCCTTAAGTACATTGTTTTAGTTATACCGACCACAGCTTTAGGGTTTCAGTTCACCATAAACACCAGTGCCAGCCCTGCCCCGATGCAGTAAGCTCATTGGCCGTAAAGTTTGATAACTGTCGGCTACTGGAAACAATTTGATACCACAGTAGAATTTCATAGTTAAAGACAATAAAATAGTCCTGTAGCAGGTTTGTCTGTCTCTGTCTGTATATTTTAGTCATTTTATTTCGTGTTCTCATCCAAAACATGCCTTATGTTGTGTGTTTTCATACATGTCTGAGCATAACTATCTGCAACCCTTCTGAGCGCTCAAAAAGCTTGGCCTCAATCTTTTTTTTTTTAACTCAAATGTTGTTTTTGGTTTTCATATTGAACAAAACAAAATAGAACAAAAAACAACTAAAACGGTGAGGCGTACATTGATAGAATTAACCTTAAAACGCACACATTTAGAGTGTGTTCACATTTGCACATTCACCAGCATAAACTAAACAAGAACTAAACCCAAACTTACTTGGATTTGACCAGAACTAAACTAGGACAAGAACAGGACCAAACCAAGTCTACATCAGGACTAAAATGGGCTCAATTTAGAACCAAATAAGTGTAAATGCAAACTTGCACACATTCAAACAAAAACAGTCCCACAGCTCTGTCACGGCTCCTTCCCTCTCATTCATCCTCACCAGTATTGTTGTCCATCCTTCTCAGTGTAGGAGAATCTTACACTGATCTTACAATCTTGTCCCTCTGTGTTTTTAAAGTCCATCCACCTTCATCAGACTCTTGATTCTGATTATTGCGTTCACGTTCTAGACTTTGATTGCCACTTTCTGAATCTATTGTGAAAGAGATAATTTCACTTTTGTTTATGTGAATAGAGAAGACACTGAACTTTGTGACACAGATAGAGCCAGTAAATACAGCGACAGCAATCATAAACCAGGTCAATAATTCTGCAATCTGACTGTTCCACCAGCTGCAAACATGTTTTTGCCTGATTTAAACCTCTTCACTCTTTAATTGCCAGCTGTTACAGCATTGGCTACTGCTACGGATGAAAAGAGAAGAAAGTTTAGCCTTGGCATTGTAACACATTGTAACTTTGGCGAAGAAATTTAAAAACCTGCTTTCTGGGAACTCCTGAGGTCTCCATGCCAAAGTGAACATACCCCTTATTCCCCACAATTTGTCTAACCTTTGTGACATTTTAGTTGGCTTGCTATTACTTGGACGAAGGAGAGTTAAGCGGAATATTAAAACTAAAGTGACTGTATTATTTCCAGGTTGTGGTTTCTGGAGGCATGTCTCCTTGCATTTCTAAACCTGGCTTTTTGTTCTTAGCTCATGGGTTTCTTTCATGGTCTGAGACTTCTGCGTGCGTCTGTTTTTCAATGCAACTTTAAATTTAGTGGTTTAGGCGGGGTTCAGTGCATTTAGTGGCTGGCTCTCTGCTCCCATTTTTTTTCTTCACTTGTAACTGGGCTAGACTCCTAGTTCTCCGCTCAATCTGTAAGTAAATCTTTGTTATATTATTACATGAATGTCAATATTACATTGACATTCAACATAGTATGTTGTTAGAGTTGATTTGATCTTGGTTTATTGCCAGAATAGACCTGGTTCAATTCTACCTCAGACTATTTAATTTATTCACTATCGTCTTTGGTTGTGTTCTCTTTTAGTTTAGTCTCGGTTTGATCCAGATGTTGATTAAGGTTAGTTAAATTAAATTAATTTCTCACTGACCTGGTTAACATACATTTTAGTCTTGTTTTATATCTCTTTTAGACCTAAATTAAGCCTGTTTTAGTCTTAGCTTTTGCCTTATTCAATCTTGCATTGTCCATTATTTAATTTTGTTCACTGTAGGGATGTGTTTCTATAACATTTTAATGTTACGACTCTGAATATTGCCACAATTATTGACCCATGCCCAAATAATTCGTTCATCATTCACTTTCATATCCATGGTCTAATAGATCACCCGTCCTCTAGCGTGTGACCAGTTTTGAAACATTTTCTGAATAACAAAAATCAGTTAACATTAAAGTGAAATAAACAGCCAGATAAAAGAGGACTTGTTTTTATTTTTTCATTATTGATGACATACCTATAGTATAGTTAGAGAGGAACATATTTTTGGAGCTTGTACTTTATATGCTTTGCCAGTCACTGAAAAGGCTATAAACTTTATTATTAATAACTGCCATTGATGCAAGAAAATAATCACAAGTCCAATTTGTACTCTTTAAAAGACAAATTTAATCTGTCTTTGGTTTAATAGAACTTTAGTTGTTGTCGTTCCTCCTCCGCCTCCATGGGAACCAAGTGTAACCAAGGCTCGTACTTACTATCTGGGACACTCAAGCCCCCAAAGCCCTTCTTGTGGTTTTTTTCTCTTTTTTTCTTCTTTTCACTCATTTGTTCGTCTTGCGTTTATGGAACATTTTTGGTTCCTTTTGTAAAGAAACCCGGCAAATGGAGTATTGACATGTGACTCACTGTGAAAAACTAATCTTTAATCAAAAAAACAGCTCATTATTGAAACAAGGAGCAGCGTTTTTTTCAATAGCAGTAATTACAGATGTAGACTAAAGCGGAGTCCGACAGCTACTATGGAGAATGGTGACTTGCTTTTTCAGTCTTAAATGTTCTTTGTCATTTTGCAGTTATATATAAGCACTGCGATGTTAATCATGGCTCAAGGGGACACTTTGATGCTTCCATTTTGCATAAATCGAACGTATAATATTAAATCTCTGCGTTTACGTGCCCATATATGGCAGATGACGGCCTGTCTAAAGTGGTGGAAAGTTTAAGTTGATTAGCTTCTAATTTCTTTTACGATTTTGATTCATCCAAATTTGGAACAGTCCCAAAGTGCTAGTAGGAGCAGGTTCTAGAGTGCAAATAAATACCTACAATTATTTTAGTGTTTTGTCAGTTCAGAATTGTGAAGCCCTATAACCTACCATGATTACAACTGTAAAATCAAAAGGAATAACATTGTATTATAGGTTGTAAGAAAACATTAGTTCTAAGGGTTCACAGTTTTTTGCAGAATAAAACAGGACATTTGTTATTTGTGGAGGTTTTATGGTACTTAAAATATATTTCAAAATATTGTATTATCTATTTTTAGTTTTATATAATGTACTGTATATGGTGGTATTATTGGTATGGCAGCCACATTAGTCCCTAAATGATCTTTAACCGAGTCACTTAAATCTCCAGTGGGTGCATTCACACTGATATACATGAGCTCTGAGTCAGACGGACTATTTTAGAGGTTGCAGGACTGTGTGCAATTCCTCAGCCGAGGTACAGAAGTGGCACTTTGCACTAGAAACTATCAATGGAAATTGAACTAATCTCGCCTTGTGTAATTTCAGTGGCTTCGTTAGAATGTAGTCCTTTTTATGAGTAAAAGACGGGCATTAAGGTTTAGCGTGATATTTTGGGATTTGGTAAGAAGACCAGGGTTGGGTTTTCCGCTGTGGTTTTCCATCACATGCATCTGCTTTTAGCCTTGACTTGAGACTTTTTTATGAAGTCCAGAAGCATTGAAAACACCAGCTGTCAAACTTTGAACACATTTTAATGATATGAATGTTGAGTGTTCTTACGCCTGACTGAATCATCTCTGGGTGGCAAAGCAGCTCTTTTGTCTTTCAATCTAATTATTTTTTGTTCAAGTCTGTATTGGGAGTACTTAGTCGTAGTAATCTTCAAGAAGAGTAGTAGTAGTAGTAGTAGTAGTATTAGTAGTAGTAGCAGCAGTAGCAGTAGCAGTAGTAGTAGTCTTCAGTAGTAGTAGTAGTCTTCAGTAGTAGTCGTAGTCTTCAGTAGTAGTAGTAGTAGTTGTAGTAGTAGTAGTTGTAGTAGTAGTAGTTGTTGTAGTAGTTGTAGTTGTAGTAGTCTTCAGCAGTAGTAGTAGTAGTAGTAGTAGTCTTCAGTAGTAGTAATAGTTGTAGTTGTAGTAGTAGTTGTAGTTGTAGTAGTAGTTGTAGTAGTAGTTGTAGTAGTAGTCTTCAGTAGTAGTCATAGTTGTAGTAGTAGTAGTTGTTGTAGTAGTTGTAGTTGTAGTAGTCTTCAGCAGTAGTAGTAGTAGTAGTAGTAGTAGTAGTAGTAGTAGTAGTCTTCAGTAATAGTAATAGTTGTAGTAGTAGTAGTTGTAGTAGTAGTAGTAGTAGTTGTAGTTGTAGTAGTAGTAGTAGTAGTAGTTGTAGTAGTTGTAGTAGTAGTTGTAGTTGTTGTAGTAGTAGTAGTAGTAGTAGTTGTAGTTGTATTGTAGTAGTACTAGTAGTAGTAGTAGTAGTTGTAGTTGTAGTAGTTGTTGTTGTTGTAGTTGTTGTAGTTCTAGTAGCAGTTGTAGTTGTAGTAGTAATAGTTGTAGTTGTAGTAGTTGTAGTTGTTGTTGTAGTTGCAGTATAGTAGATTGTTAGTACTAGTAGTGGTTAAGGTAGTTAGGTAGTATTGTAATTGAGTACTAGTAGTTTTGAGTACTAAGTAGTTGTAGATGTTGTATTTAGTTTTGTATTTTATTTTTGTTGTTGTAGTTGTGTCAGTGCTTAGTATAGCAGTTGCTAGTTTATTGTTGTTTTTGTAGAAATAGTGTTTTAGTATTTCTAGTTTTTGTCATGTTTAGTTAGTAGTAATTGTAGTACTAGTAAGTTTTAAGTAAGTAGTTCGTAGTTTTATAGTAGTAGAAGTCATCAAGTAGTAGTTTGATAGTTCTGAGTAGTTTGTAGTTGTTTATGTGGATCATTAGCAGTTTAGTTTGTAGATATAGGTAGTTGTTACATACTAGTAGTCGTGTAGTTAGATTTAGCTTAGTGTATTAGTCAGTAGGTTATGTAGTAGTATTGATTAGAGTAATATGAGTAGTAGGTTTCGTTCATCAGTTAGTATAATAAGTCGGTAAAGACGGAGTAGTCTTGAATAGTTGTAGTTTGTAGTTATGTTAGTTTGTATGTGTATTAGGATATTGTAAGAGTAGTCGTCGTTCAGTAGTTTAGTATATAATAGTAGTATTGTAATAGTTTAGTTAGTTGTTTTATAGTATGTAGATGTCTATCAGTACAATTGTTAGTCTGTAGTTAGTAGAAGAGTAGTAGTAGTCAGTTAGATATACTAGTAGTCTGTAGTATGTTAGTTTAGTTGTATATATAGTGGAAGTATAGTATTGTCATACTAGTAGTATGTAAGTAGTGTATAGTAGTATCCTTTGTAGTAGTTTGTGTAAAAGTAGTTGTGTATAAGTATGTTTCTTGTAAAAGTAAAAGTCCCTTTAGTATAAAAAGCAAAATAATAGTATCTTTTAAGTTATGTAGTTGTCGTGTTTGTAGTCAGTACATAGATCTGTAGTTGTATGTACAATTCAAGTGTATTCGCTTACAGTCAGTAGTAATTGTATCTAGATCAGTTGGCACAGATAGTAGTGCTAGTAGGTGTTAGAAGTTATGTAGTTTGTCCTAAGTACTAGGTAGTTTGTTACGAATAAAAATAAGGCTTAAAGTTGTTTTAGTAGTAGTAGTTGTATGTTGTGTTCTTATAGAGTTGTATTAGTAGTCTTCAGCTTAAGTTTAGGTAGTAGTAGTAGTAGTTAGTCTTCAGTAGAATACAGTAATTAGTTGTAGTAGTATAGGTTGTAGTAGTAGTAGTGTATAATATTGTAGTTGTATATAGTTAGTAGTATGTAGATAGCTTAGAGTAGTGTTTGTAATGCTGTAGTAGTATGTAAGTAGTAGCTTGTATTCATAGTAGTACTAGTATAAGTAAAGTAAGTAGTTGTAGTATGTAAGTAGTATAGTTGTTGTTGTGTTCTTAGTAGCAGTTGTTATGTATAGTAGTAATAGTTGTAGTTTTAGTAGTTCTAGTGTTGTTGTAGTTGTATAAGTAGTTAAGTTATTTAGTAGTATAGGTAGTGTAGTTAGTAGTAATTTAAGTTAGTAGTAGTAGTATAGTTTAGTAGTTTGTATATGTAGTTGTAGTACTAGTAGTTTCTAGACTAGTAGTTAGTACTAAGTGTATTATTGTATTGTAGTGTTTGTATGATAGTAGTACAGTAGTGTAGTTGTGTTGTTGTTAGTCTAGGTACTAGTTGTAGTAGTTAATTGTGTTGTAGTTAGTATTGTAGTACAATAGTGATTTAGTATTAGTTGTTGTAGTAGTATGTATATTGTTCTGTATGTACTAGTAGTTGTATTGTTGTATGTAGTTGTAGTTGTAGTAGTTGTAGTAGTAGTAGTTAGTAGTACTGTATTAGTTATTTATAGTAGTTGTATTGTAGTAGTTTTAAGTGTAGTAGTTGTAGTGATGTAGTGTAGTAGTAGTAGTAGTAGTACAAGGTAGTTGTACATAAGTAGTAGTTTTTTAGTGTTGTAGTAGTTAGTATTAGTAATGTTGTATTTAGTAGTAGTTGTAGTTGTTTGTAGTTGTGTTTTGAGTATTAGTAGAGTTAGTAGTTCATTCAGTAATAAGTAATAGTTTGTAGTAGTAGTTGTAGTTGATAGTAGTAGTAGTAGTAGTAGTTGTAGTTTGTTATTAGTGTAGTTGGTAAGTAGTTTAGCGTCTTCAGTAGTTAGTTAAGTTTAGTATAGTTATTGTTAGTAGTAGTAGTAGTTTTTTAGTAGTGTTGTTTGTTATTTGTTGTAGTTTCTAGTAGTCAAATAGTTATGAATATCTAGTTGTGTAGGTTGGTTTGAAGTAGTCAGTCGTGTTAGTAGTAGTATTGTATAGTTAGTACTAGTATTGTAGATAGTTTATTAGTATTGTAGTTGTAGTAGTGTAGTTTAGTATGATAGATAAGTTTCCATATAGTAGTATAAGTTGTAAGTAGTAGTTGTAGTTTGTATAGTAGTATAGTAGTAGTATCTAGTTGTTAGTAGTATATAGTGTAGTCTTGTCAGTAGTAGTTGTACTTAGTAGTAGTAGTATTATTAGTATAGGATAGTAGTAGTAAGTAGTGTAGTATAGTATAGTTTTAGTAGTTGTATTGTAGTTCTTAGTAACAGTTGTAGTTGTAGATAGTAGTATTAATAGTAGTTGTAGTACTAGTAGTAGTTGTAGTTGTAGTAGTAGTAGTAGATTAGTAGTTGTAGTAGTTGATAGTTTAGTATGGTAGTGTAGTAGTTGTCAGTAAGTTAGTATGTAGTGTTATAGTATTAGTAGTAGTTGTAGTTGTAGTAGTGTAGTATATTAGTTGTTGTTTTTAGTAGTAGTAATTTGTAGTACGTGTAGTGACAGTTAGTTGATAGTTGTAAATAGTGTTGGTAGTTAAGTTAGTTGTAGTTGTAAGTAATCAAGTGTTGTTATCACATCCTTTATTTCTATCGCTTATTTATGATACAAGGGTTTTCGTTTTAGAATAACATATTTTGATTGTATTGAGTAGTGAAGGAAGTAGAGCTTTATGTTTTAGTTGTTATTGGAGTATAAATTTTTGTGCTCTGTATTTTTTGAGGTCCTCGAACTTGCTTTGTTGGGTAAATATAGAGGAAAATAAAGAGGGAACAGAGAATAAGGGGGGAAACAAATTTTTGGTTTTTTGGGAGAGAGTATGAAAGTTTTGAACAAATATAGTATAATTATTGGAAGGATAGTTAATTTATCTTTATTACAATTGTGTGGGGTAATTTATAGAAGTAAGTAGTAATTGTAGTACTAGTAGTTGTAGTAGTAGTTGTAGTAGTTGTAGAAGTAGTAGTTGTAGTACTAGTAGTTGTAGTTGTAGTTGTAGTTGTAGTAGTTGTAGAACTAGTAGTTGTAGTTGTAGTAGTAGTTGTAGTAGTAGTAGTTGTAGTAGTTGTAGTACTAGTAGTTGTAGTAGTAGTAGTAGTAGTAGTAGTAGTAGTAGTAGTAGTAGTAGTAGTAGTAGTAGTAGTAGTAGTAGCACAACCTTCACGTGTCTTTCCACAAGTGAGAAGGTGTTTTGAATATAAAAACTTGTTCCTGATCAAGCTACATCTTTCCAATCACTTAATCACTGGTAGCGTTAAATCCGACAGCTTGTTAGTGACCCAAAGCCCGCACAAAACTATAACAGGAACAATGAGAGTGGCTACATGGACATATAGGCCTTTCTTTATCCGCCTGGAGGTTTTGTGTCTTGTCATTTTCTATAGCATTGTGGGTTGGCTCACATTATAACTGCTGTGCTGCGGTATTTTCAGTGCAGCCAATGCGCACTGCTAAAATGAAGCCGTGACTTACAGCGTCACATGAACCCTTAACAACAGACTCCCCAGTGCAATCTAAGGACACTGCAAGACATGGATATTAGATTATTCTGTTGCGTGTATTTTTGTTAATGAGTAAAAACACCACCTTTGGCTTATGCAAAATAGATGTTAGCGCCTTGGAGAGAATACAGGCAGTTGCTGTAGTAGACATTTTGTGACTTTTGGGATTTTGCAGCGCTGCAGCACCCCAGGGAGCCCATTTTGAAAGCAATAAATGCCAAAGCTAATCGCTGCAGACGCCCCGCTGTGCTAAGAACAAATTTGACAGTGTAGTGTGACTGTTACAGGCTGTGATGCCGGTGGCGCTGTTTGGATGGCACAGAACATAACGCCGTGGCTCGTCTCCAACTGCAGTTGAACCCGGTCCAAGTCTAACAGGGCTTTTAACCCTTTGCTGTGCCGTGGACTGACTTTTGCTCCTTCCATCATCTTCATGTCCACGCTAAGAAAATAAACCATATATAAAAAGAAATGTGATATATAATGAAACTGTTTAATTTTAAATCGGTTTTAGACTCAAACTACAATGTACCGGTAAATGCCTTAATTAATTTAATAAAATAAAAATATATAGGAAACCAAACTAAGGCCAAAACAAAGTCAAATTCGGAGCATTTTACGCAACTAGGAATGTCAAGATTATTCATTTAATCGAAAATTGGCATTATTCAGGTCACAATATAATCGTAAGAACTAAAAAATAATAATTATGACAATTTCAGAAGCTAAATCAAGTAATTTAATTTCCATCTGTACTCCCAAAAACCTAAATGTATTGACAGAAACTCAATTTTTGGCACCAGATGAGAACATTACTGTAATTAACGATCACCTTAGCCCTTCTGTACAGTCAAGTGTCAGAAATCTGGAAGTCTTATTAGACAAATCCATGTCTTTGGGTGGTCGCCGCTGCTATGTGGCCATTTACAGAACATTACTAAACTTGGGTCAATTTGATCAAATTCTGCTCTTGAATTGATAGTCCATTCTTTTGTTTCGTCTCGTTTCGACTTCTGTAATTCTCATTTTACTTGTTTAAACAAATCCTCACCTAAACAATTAGTACAAAACGCTGCTGCAAGGTTTTTAACAGGAGCGAACAAACAAACACACATCACTCCAATTTTATCTTCATTGCATTGGCTTCCTATTCAATTTCGTATTGATTTCAAAGTCAGGGTTTTAACGTATAGAACTCTAAACGTAAAGGCTCCTCAATAAATCATTGACTTGTAGTGTAAGGGCGGACTCTGTGGATTCTTTTAAAAAGCAGCTAAAGACGCTTTTATTTCAACAAACTTTTGATCGACTGATGGATCTACATCTCCATTCTTTATTATACCTTTTCTTATTGTTTTTTATTGCTCTCTGTAATGCACTTTGTAATTTTTATCTGTGAATGCTCTATAAATAAAATTTTACTTACTTACTTACAGTGCTTTATATGTGGCTGTTTATATCACAATAACTTAATGTTTTAGAATGAAAGAAAATTGAGGATTCCTCTTAGGTTTTGTTATGTGTCAATAATTGTGAATCGTCGTAATATTGTGAGGTTTCTTCTCGCAATGATTAGGACCGAACGCCACAAGCTTGCGAGAGGCCTATTCGTTCTGTAAGGCCGTGCGAAGTGGCGCTCGCCTGCTTCCAAACACTCACTATCGCGCTCCTCCACTCATGCACGTCCCATGCATACTAATTAGTTGTAGGAAAATTTTACATTATTGTTGTAAACAGGCGAAGCAGGTGCGAAAGGAGCGCTTTATATTGGGATGACGACCGAAATTTCCTCCTTGCACTGCCGGTCGATGTTGAGGTGGCGTGGCAAGGGCCGATCATTGCCGCTTGCGGCTATATTTGTTGTTGATATTGTGACACCCCTGCTACGCACAGCTTTTCAGTTGGGCTGCCCACCACCGACTTTCTCTTTGGAGATAATATTGCTTAGCCTGGAATCACAATATGGCAATGTACCTTACCTCAATTTCCTTACGGGTGTTTTCTCGGGCTAGGCCTCAATTGTTTAGTCGATTTGGAGTCTCAGTCCACCAAAATGTTTATTAGTGGACACATTTTTTTAATTGGGATTATAAAGAGGAGGCTTGGAGTGAGTTTGTTTGGGAGTGAATTGCGAGTGTAATCTGCCTTTTTACACTCTTAACTTGTAGTCTTTTGTAAAAAGAAAAAAAGGTGAAATTGTGCGACACTTGTGGTGTTGTCAGTTCTTGGGTCAGCGACAGCTTATGCCAGCACAATACGCCACCCCCTTTTTAGCAACAAGAATTTCTGTTGTCGATTACAGCTCTAGACTGTTTTTAATGCTAAAAGATATAACATCTCCATAGAAACAAGCAGGTGACGTACCTTGAGGTCAGTCTAATAATAATAATAATTTAAAACAACATCTGTAATAATAGTAATAATAATAGTGGACCTTTTCGTTATTGCATATACAGTACTTCCTATTTCAATGCATTGTTTCAATTGAATGCGCTATACTTTCTAGTTTGACATCTTTTTTTAGTGTCTCCTCACCCATCCATATGAGTTTGCTCACATCGCTCAAAGAAACACTACCACTATTGTTGAGGTAACTTTATCCAAATAGGAGAGAAGTCAAATTAGGAGGCCGAGTTCAAGTCCCTTCAACCCCTTTCCTCTTTGTCTGTATTTAGAGTCAGTGACAAAGAGAGCTACTGTTGAAGACATGGCCACGTTTATCCTCCTGAAGGAAGCTACTGTTTCATGTCACACTGGATATCATTGGCTCGACGCTAAGTGATTTCTATTTGCAGTGCATTGGCAGACTGTCAACATCTTGTTTTATTCAGACTGACTTTAGTAGTTATTTTATCTTTATGTCAAGTACACTCCAGATGTCTCCGTTTTGATGTGCTTCTTTGATAAAATACTACAGAAACGGCATGGGTCGTTTTCTGCAGCTGAAAACAACAATAGTGAAGAAATCAGGTCATGACTATAGACTTGCTTTATAGTCTTAGTTTGCGTGCCTTACGTGGTTTCTAGAGTGGCTTTTGATTTCGATAAATGGATTATGTTGGTAATGCTCATTGTAAACACCATTGTTCTGCCGTTAATAAACACGGTCTACCACTTCAAATGAAATCCTCTTCCTTTGTAAAGCTTGTTAAGCCGACTATTTACTGTGCGTTGTTTCTCAAACTGTCATACGCAGTTGCATGTAGGGAGGTAACTATAACCGAAATATCGAAATATTGTAATATCGTAATATCGGTGTCATAGTGATATCGTGGGATGTCACAATTTGTCGAAGAATATGCTTCTTTGCTTAAATGCATTGTTTTGCTACAGCAGCAGCTAAAAAACCCCAGAGTGAACTACAAAGACCACGATCCTTTGTTCCATTTGTTATTTATCACTCTTACATCTTGATTCTTTGGAATGTGACAGAAATGATTCACACCAAAGGCTTGCATTGTAAAATCAATCAATCAAAAATCTCAAGCTACAATTCTGTTAGACTCTACAACATCGCAATAAATGCCGTACAGTGAAATGAATATTGTGATAATATTGTACAGTGAGATTTGCATACTGTTACATCTGTAAATACGCTGCTGGTATAATTTGTCTGCAGTGTTAGAGTTTGTTAAATTTAGAGTCAAACATATTCACATTTGTCTTCTTTTAAGGCGGAATTTGATGTGAACTTAGGTTAGTCCTCGTTTAGACCTGATTTAGCCCTTGCTTTGACCTGGTATGGTCCAGTTATAGGCCCTTTTTTAATTAATTTGTCGGATTTGCTGAACCATATGAGTTTATAAATGTGTCTCTTTCAACTGTGAAAAGAAATAACTGATATTATTATCCAAGGTGCCCTCCGACAAAGACCCATAACTGCACTAAACGAACGCGACACATGAATTAAATTCCATGTAAAGCTGTATAATAAAAAAATAACCTTAACGCAGGGGATAGATGCATTTGACATGATGTTCATACAGAAAACATATTGATGATCCTGAACTCTAAAGAGACTTATAAAGTGGATTTTAAAAAAGCACCTTAAACCAAGAGCAGCCGAAAGATCTTGCTGTGAAGCTTTGCACATATCTTGTTTATTTGAATGACCTTTGTGAACTCAACAGAGGAAGGACATCAAAACATGCTAGAACTTTACAAAGATAATTGGGTGCTGCTGTGTTTAGAGCTGAATGATTTTGGAATGAATACATGTTTGTGATTCTTCTGCTGTATTTTCTTTCAAATCGTGAAGGCCGTTTTTTTTAACACAGAAATCCATATTTTCTAAAGAAACGTTTCAAACTAACACAAGGATTCACATGCTTTTCAACAAAACATTCGTAGAAGTGCAGATTTTATTGCTTCAAAACCCAGTACAGGAAGTTCTTTGCAACATTGTACTTTGATACTGTTATTTATTTGTCACAGAAAGCACCAAATATCGACTGGGCATATATTTTTAGAAAGGATCGAAGCATGTCTAATGATAGCTTTATACCATGTTTGAACTTACAAAACTACCACAAAAATGACTGTATTACTGATATTGCTCTTACATGAACTATGATGCAAGTGTCTGTAAGAGCAATATCAGTAATACAGTCATCTTTGTAGTTTGTAGTTAATCTAAATGAACAACTTGACCGCAGTCATTTTTCGTTTCAATTGCCGTTATCTATTTCAATAATTCACTATCCGCTATAAACATCTTTTATCTGAAACTGTAGTGCAAACCCACCTGCTTTCTACCCTTCACTGCACTGTGGATCTGTTACACTGCTTTATCTTTGCTTTATTATATTAGGGCTCGCACTTAGCTCCTCTTGAAGCGTAAATGAACTCCACCATCGCCGTGTTATCGAGCCTCTCAGGGCCGCTGCATATCTCCAGCGCCAGCTAAAGGCTAACGGGCAATTCTAATGATGGATGGGGAGTGTTGTCACCGCTCTAACCTCCAAGTTCTGACAAATTTATTACCGTGTCTAGAGTCGGCACCTGGGTGTGCCTCAGGGCAGGCAATAGGGCTGGCTACAGCAACTTAGAAACGATAACTGAAAATACTTTTACTCGGATTGTCAAAAATATCTATATACCCATATACTAACCGGTACTAAAACTATATTGAAGCTAGATACTCATTTGAGCAGGTATCAATTCTGAATGTTTTTTTTAAAATTCTATATTACTAGTATACAATCACTTGGAAATATTGGTTCCGTTTTATGATAACTACACCTTAATTAGCCTTAAGAAAACATAAACAAAGACGTTATGCTGATTTGGTGGCTCATAACAAACAAAACGTTTATTAAGAATGATTCTGCCTGAGTAACTACTTAATGTTGAGTTAAGGGATTAATGTTGAGTTAAGGGGTCAGGGTTGAGTTAAGGGGTCAGGTTTGAGTTAAAGGATCAAGGTTGAGTTAAGGGATCAAGGTTGAGTTAAGGGATCAAGGTTGAGTTAAGGGATCAAGGTTGAGTTAAGGGATCAAGGTTGAGTTAAGGGATCAAGGTTGAGTTAAGGGGTCAGGGTTGAGTTAAGGCAGGGCTATTCAACCAAATTTTCCTAAGGGCCAGATTTCTCGTAGGGGCCGTATAGGCTACTAACCAGGTTGGAACCAAGCCTAACCCAGAATCAAACCAGGTATTAAATAAGGACTAAGCCAGCAAAACCAGAAAACCAGGTTTAAACTTGTACTAAGCCAGAATTAAAACAGAAAACAAGAAAACAATTGAATAATACAGTAATATTTGGAAGCTGGGTTGCGGGCCGGATCAGATCGTTTGGTGGGCCTGATCTGGCCCCCGGGCCTTAAGTTGAATAGCCCTGAGTTAAGGTGTTAGGGTTTAGGGTATTAATCAAGTATTTACCAAGCCAATTTGCTCATTGTTTTTAATGCTTTGTTAATGCTACTTTTAATGTTGTTATGCTTTGTTTGTTTGTGTAGTCATTATATACCGTTACCAAAATATCAAACAATTGTAATTTTACTATGGCAACAACAATAAGCATATCCATAATTCCATACAAACCCTTTGATGAGAAGTCTAACCAAACCTAAACAAAGCATCGTCCGAAGCATCATTTTTCATAAAAAATTTAGCTATGCAGTTCACAATTTTGTCCTAACAATGTTCGGTTTATTTTCTTTAATGTCATTGTAGGACGGATTTTTGTAACTATAGCTTCTCAAGAGATGTCATCAGCGTCCGAGCCAAATGTCTTGTCCCATCTCTGGCACCAAACAATATATGTTTTTTTCTCTTAAAACAGTATATTAAGTACTCTTTCATTATTACTATTATTCCGATAAAAGTAATTCCAACTCAATGTTTTTGTATAGTCCGTCTCAAATGTGGTTTTAGTTTTCCTGTTTCAATCTGTGTAGGAAGTGAAATGCCAAAACCGGTGACAATATTTCTCCCATCACCAGGGTTGAACTGTAGTGTTGTTTTGAGTGCATTAACCTTTTATAACGAAATCATGGTCAAAACAATAAGCCCATTATTGTCAGATCATCTGTTTGTCATTTCATCTGTAACCGGGATAATTGGCTTGTATTAGTCAATTAAAACGTTTATTTAAATGTTTTATGTTGTGTGGATGTTATTTTAACCCTTCTTATCCTTTTACAGGTTTATGTCATCAATGTAACATACTCTGACAACACGTCTCACATCATCTACAGAAGATACAGCAAGTTCTTCGACCTCCAGGTAATTGTCTGTCTTTCAGCTTCCCCGCTGTACGCGTTCAGGCTTTTCACGTTTAAATGAATTGACTTCAACCTCAAGAACTGGCAGCTTGTTAAAGATACACCGCCTGTCCAAAAAAAAAAAGGATTCAATTAAGCAAATACAGTAGGTCCGAGCCGCCTACTGGATAATCGCTGCATGTGTGATGATCTTTCAGATGCAACACGGTATTTAAACCGAACAGATGCTTCTCATTTCTAAAACAACCTCGTGGAAAAAGATGTCAGTAAGTTTTAGAAGGGTCAAATCACTGGCATCAATCAGAGAAAACATCTATGGAGAAGCAGAAACTAATCTACTACAGATCTGAACCCCAGTGAGAGTCTTTGGGACGAGATGGAGAAGGCTTTGTGCAGCAGTCACTCTCTCCATGATCGATAATAAGATCAACTGGTGAAAAATAATGCAACACTGGATGGACATAAATCTTAAGCAGAAAATGTGGTTTGGTTGTTGTCCTGGTTGTCTTTGAGTAGTACTCTTAGCGTGTGTCTGGGTGTTATTCGGTCCTAAAACTGAGCCCCGTCTGATGTGGGCGTGAGGTAAGGTCTTCAAGGTTCAATCTTTGTTTAGTCCTGGTCCAGGTTTAGTTTTGGGTTAAGTCCTTGGTTTACTCCCAATTTTGATTTTGGTGAAGGCACGCTTAGTAGCAGTTTTGCTCCAGGTTTGCTTTGTTGTCAAGCTAGGTTTTCTTTGGTTTAGTCCACATTTTGACCCGGTTTGACTCGGTTTTGACCTGGTTTAGATCCGGTTTAGGCCTGAGCACTTGTTAAAATTATAACTGGTTTTAGATCAGACACATTTCGACTATTGATTCTAACTCAATTATGACTTGTTTAGTTTCAATAATTGGTTTCATCCTGGTTTTTCTCCTACCTCTGAATTATGATTACTTCAACTCCTGCTATAGTCCAAATTTCCGAATTTGAAGATACTAAAGATAAAGCTGAACAATATACAGTGGCCATTAATGGTGTGAAAAGTTTGTGCACCGCCGGTATAGATTAATGTGTAGGGCTCACGGCTGTGCACTCGCTCCTGCCTCGTGTTCTCCACACCTCGTCGCCTCCCGAATCAATGTGTGTGTTAGTAATTGGTCGGGGAGCGGGGGAGACACGCTTTCTATCCCGTTGCCTTGTAGACTCAGCCGTGTGCAGCCCCTCACTCTCTCTCTCTCTCTCTCTCTCTCTCTCTCTCTTTCTCTCTTTGACTAACTCTGAATCGTTCACTATAGCGCGCCCCCCCCCCCCCCCCCCCCCCAACTCTCATCTCTGCGCCGGCTTGCCCTGAAATGTCAGAGAGCTTGACAGGCCTTTTTTAGAGTACAAGTACGAAATTCTACACAGAAGTCAATTAATGTCACTTTAAAGCTGGGCCTGTTGAGTCGATGAAGCTGGGTGATGATTGGATGCTTTTGAATTTAGTTCTATACAATATCTTCTCACCGAAATTCACAAGTTTGCAGAAAACACCTGTGCCTTTTCAAATCATCTGCTTTTCGAGTCTGCTAGTGCGGTGGATATTGGATTATTATGTCTAGTTACAAAAGAAGAGCAGGTGTCAGCAATGTACGGTGAAAGGTTTCATCGAAAGGGCCATCACTGGCTGTTACAGAAGTAGAACTACATTTAACTTTGCTGTTTGTAATTATAGGTCATCTTGTTGGTGGCCAGATACCTACCAGAGTCTACTTTTTCAGTTTTGTATTGTTGGGTAGAACTTGAAAGACCGTGCTCGCTCGTTCACCTCCCAGCCATGACTATTTGCCAAATGTCTCCACCATCTCTCGGCCCATTTTATGCTACAATTGTAGAGTAGAAAATTGCATAAATTAAATTAGTTAAGCCATTAAAGGAGTCACATTATGCAAAATCAGCTTTAATGAGCGTTTAACCTTGTTACAACAGTGTTTTCTCATTTGTTTTCTCAGTCATTTGATTGATTCATGCACGTTTAATTATCCCGTATTGTCCTTCATCTGAGGCTCATCTGCTTAGAAAATTCCTGCTGTCTCCTTGCCCCTATCCCCTTCCCAAATCCCTGTACTTAGTTGGGATTATTTAAACAAAATCAAGACCCTGAGTCAAACAGGGCTCACAAATGTTCAGAAACCAAATGTAAATTGGTGATCTACTTTTGCATAATATGTATCCTTTAGCACAAAATATATATATTTTTTTAGGTAAAAGTAACATTTAAACCACCCTTATCTGACCAGTACTCTTAATGTTGCATTCTTATTGGTAATGTTATTGAAACACAAGCAATCTCTATAAAACATTACACTTGGTTGAGGAGGAAGCACACAGGTTTTTTTATAAAGTTTTTTTTAATTAGGTTGGAAAATCAAGATTCAGCCAAAAGAGAAGGGCTTTGCAAATAATACAGTTTTAATCAAGCTCAAGATTCAGTTTGTCAGTAAAAGCATGCGGTTTAGGGCAGAGTTAGAAATTTAAAGGATTCAATTTGAAATTTTTTCGAGTTAAATTACTTTGATTTAACTATGATTCAAATTCATTCATTCATTAAAGAACACATCTGAAACACATCCAGGAGCATTAACATTTAAGGAAGACTGAATTATGAATTATGAATTATGAATTATGATTAATGATTAATCTAAACTACGGTAATACTAAAGATCCTGCATTTCAGAACATGTAAATTTATGTTAGTGTTGTCAAGAAAAATTCACTAATATTATTTGAACCACTCTATTATTTAGTTTCTCTGACTATATAGAGGCTGTTTTGAGACCATTCTCTATTGATCGTGTGTCTGAGGACATTCTCCCCCATGCAGCGTTTTGCAGGGGTCCATGTGTGCGCTGCAGCAGAGGTCTGTGGGTCATAGTAAATATGAAAGGTCTGTAGTTTGAGTTAGAGGGGGGCACCACTCAATAGCCTCACTGTGCTTCAGCCAGAGGAAATAATCAGCACAACACCAGCCTTTTCTGAACGCTTCCACTGAAAAGCATAGAGACACTTTGAGAGGTGAGTGCGACCCCAATGTTTCTGATTATAGCTCCAATGTGAAATGAAAGGACAGAGGAGGAATAATAAACAACTATAGCTGAATGCATGTCTGTTTGTGAAGGTGACTTATGCAACACCAACAAGATAAGATAAGTCCACCGGGTAATACGATTTTGGCAATATATCTGAATATTGAGAATGTTGCTTGAAGTTGCTAAGAATTTATATTAAAAAATGCTACAACGGGTGATTATAAAAAATTAATGAAGGAAGATCATAAGGTGATATTTCTGCACTTTAGTGATTCATTTGACAAACATTTCACATTTGAATTAACCTCAACCAATACATTTAAAGACTGAGCTGATTATCGTTATCTAGATACTCCAAAAGAATCCTGAGAAATTCTTTTTTGTCAATATTGCCCACACCTAGGTCAAATAACACTTACCGTAAGTAATTATGTCACATTTATTTAATCATTTTATGTGAGGGCTGTGTAATTTATCGAATTTGAAGAATAACAGCTCACATAGAAAATTGGGATTGATCAATTTACTAAATCATTTTGTCATATCAAAATATTTATGACATGATATTTACGAATTTTTGTGTTTTTTTTTGTTACTGTCTATTAACTTTAATGCAAATCGAACTTATAGACATTTACAGGCACATTTGAGAACCTTTCTCGGGTTTGCAAACTCATCATTGTCGATGTAATTCCCTCAAAAACACTGACGCATTCATGTCTGTGCCTAATGCTCACTCCCGTCTGTTAGCAGGCTAGCTGGGGTTTTCCCTCTATTTTGCGTTTACGAGTGGAGATGCTAAACTGCAGTCTAGGAAGCTAATGAACCTTAATGGGTCATGGATGGCTTGGCACAGAATCTCCTCACGTCAGCAGCAGAAGATTGATTTTTCTGAGCCTCGTCAGATGCGGCGGGGCAAAGGTCAGACGACTTGGTTTCCTCAGATTGAGTTATCAAAGAAAGACTTCTGTGTCCGAACAAAGAGTTTTATTCACAGTGGTAGCTAGGGATGGGACAATAAACAACAATATTGTTTATTTGTGTTCAAAAGGGTGGATAAAATTGCCATAATCCATTAAATAGTTCCCAAAAAAGCTACGTATCCTTGATTTTCTCTCTCTCCGAGATTATTGATGTTTTCACTTAACAATCACAATTCTATTATTGTTCAAACATAAAACGTATTAATAATTATTCATGTATTTTTAACTTGATGTGTACAGACTTGGAGTATATTTCCAATCATAAATTATTTTAGCCTCTTCAATCGTCTCACACAATTTCACTCTCATCCCATGCCTAGTGATAGTACCATCTTTTCTTCTAACTATTCCTCTATTATGAAACATTTAAACATTGTGCCACTTATTGTCTGTCAAATGAGCCTGGCCTTTGCTTAGTTCTTTTAACTTCTACATTTAAACCTCTCCTCGAACAGTTTTATAATTCTTCTATTGTTTGGACTTGCACTCGCTCTGCTCTGTCAATGAATGAAGCCCCCCTGTTTAGTTTTTGGTCCCACACTGTGCTTTTGATGGGCCTGTTTTGATCCCTTTGTTTTTGGAGCTACCTGGAGTCTGTCCTGCACAAACAGAATCCCGCTGCAAAGATCCTGCTGAGCGCCCAAATGTGACCATAATAATGTGTGTTCAAGCTCGCCCACAAGGGATGTCACCTTATTCAAATGTAGTAGTTATTGTGAGAAGAGACTATAGACATTTCAATTTCCATTCATGCAACAACCATTTGCAAAATGTCTCTACCCTCTCTCTTCCCATTTCAGGCTACAACCGTTCAAATGAAATCTTCTGGAAGAAAAATCATCAAAAAGAGAAAAAAAGAAAAGGAAAAGAAATATACGGATAGATTCTTCATGTACATCCTTTATAAATCCTAATTATATTAATTTTAAAGTCGCATTTTTTTAAATTTCAGGTAAAGGTTTTAATTGCACTGTATTTTATTTATTTATTTGTTTGTTTATTAACATTTCATAACTTGCAGCACACAATTGCAAAAACATTTACACTTTTCAAACAACAAACATTGAAGAAACAATTTTTGCAGGATTCTTTGTTTTTCAATTTATCGCAAAACCTCTCACCTCAGCATTTTGAGATCATATGCACCATTGAAATATTTGTATTGACTGAGGCGTTTATAAGGGTGCTTTGGGATGTTTTTACTATATTCCCATGTTAACCTCGTTGCTCCACGCTGTTGTTTAATCACAGCGGACTCGTATCTGTCTCAATATACTACACATATTTGCTTCCTTTTGTTTGTTCAGGTGTGAGTGCCGACCACAGAACGCTCCGCAATCGTTCCTGAGCATGGCACGGTTCAAAAAGCCGATATTGCACGACACATAGGGAACATAAAGCAGCTTTGATGTAGTGGTTGTAGCATGGACCATTAGGCACCTGTTTGTCTCTGTCTTTTAGTCCCATATGGAGCTGTACAAATCCCTGTTTCTTTACTTGGTGGAAGTGATGTATTTGAATGGAGGATCGGTGTTGTCCTTTATTTACAGCATTACCTCTAACAATGTGTAAATGTGGTCTTCAGTGCCCCTCTGTGAAGTCTGAATGAAAATACAGCAAGAATCATTTTTGTCATATTTTATTTTTTGAAGGTAATTTCGACATTTGACGACGATGTTTTAATGAGGTAATTCTGGTGCCTTTTGAACATTTTACATTAACAGTAATTACACAATTATTTTGACAAATCTGTTTTCGGACAGTTTAAAGTCAAGAATAATGCTTGGAATTTCAGAAAATACAGAAAAGACCGTATTTGGACAATATGGCAGGGAGGAAAAATAATCCAGATTACGTTTGGTCTTGGTTTTATCCTCCTCATAATTCTGTTAACAGTGATTTAGTCCGGTGAGTGAAAATACATAGTCATGGAAAATAAATGCTGATATGTCCCTGCTCTCTCCACGGCTGCTGCCCACATCTACACTGATGTGGTTTTGCCCCAGTGAATCAGACTCTTCACCCTTCTGTTATGTGGACCAGAACGTCTCGTACTCGCTCCCTGTTCAGGCGGGGTTTGTTTCTAATTGTGATTTTTGTGACCATCATTTGGATTATATTTTTCATTACAGAGACAGTCAGCTATTATCGGCATGTACATTATGCTAAATTAGAATCGTACAATGAGGTTCATTTGCTTTTCTGATGATTAATAAGACCAGACTTTCTTTTTTTATACCTGGCAGTTTTGACTGCATACTTGCTTCTTCAGAGTGTCACTTGATTTTCCTGTGACGTGTCATGAGTCACAGATTTTGGTATTCCCACCTTACTTGCGATCGTTTCCCATTGTGGGGGTGCATTCACACTCACATTCACCATCACAAAATTAAGACTAAACCAAGAACGAAACCTGAAACTAAACCTGGACTATATCAGGACTAAACAAGAATTGATGACTGAGTCACACGCCCTATTCATACTAGGGAAAGTGTCTTGCCCAAGGACAAATGGACACGACTACGCACTAGAGCCCCTGCGGCCCCTGGTGTCCCCCGGTCTCTGTAAAATCAAAATAACTCTGCATTTGTGATATATAGAGAATCTTTTACAAGAATAAAGTGCAAGATGTAAAATCATCACGCTTTTTACATTTGTGAGTAGATATCTGCACTTTCTACTCCACTACATTACTAACAGGACTAGTAAAAATAACTTTTCTTTACCATTTTAGACCACCTGGAATGGCTCAGAAGTTCTGTTCTTGCACATTCATAATTTGAGTTAACATCTCAATTCAGAGCAAATGAAAATATACAAATAAAAACAGCTAGAAAAAATGTGATATGGATTCAGTGAGCAAAAATCAGTAACATTTTTAATCCAGATCACTACTTTTGACACTTCATTAGTTCTCAAAATCTGTGTGAAACACTTTTACTTTTACTTAAGTATCAAAAATAAGTACTTCTTCCACCACTGCTGATAATATTGTGCATTTTGTTGATGAAGATTCAGGCGCCCGTTGCTACACTGCAGGGGAGAGATATGGAGATGCCGTGGGTGCTTCAGGGTCATTTATTACAAAGGGTCCTTTTAAGCTAAGTGTGTTAGTGGAACCTCCCAGAAAGAGTGAGCGATTGTGCTCAGCTGCCTGCAAAGTTTATATATTTAAAACCACGCCAGGACTCGCCATTTGAGGAAGGCCAAGCAGTGACTTACAATGGGGCTTTGATTTCGAGTCCAGTTTTCAAGTAAAGGCAACAATATTGAATACATCTACACCAGCCTTAAAGATAGAACGTTTATATGAGGAGTTTATAGTTGGAGTAGTTATTGTGCAAGTGGCAATAAGTGAAAAGATTTGTCAAGAGGCATTTAACAACAAAAAACATGCATATTAAAAGACAATTCACGTGCTGTGGAAAATAAAAACTTGCAATTTACATTTAGTAAAAAACAATCCTATTGATTTCCAATGGTCTATATTTATTTATATTTCAGGGTTTAAATAAAATGATTGATTAATCTCTACTAAATGATTATTGTAATTACTAATTTAGTAATCAAATAATTGTTAACTGGACTATACAAAAAATTGATATTACAAAAAAGGCAAAAACAGAATTAAAAGTACTTGTCAGTTTAAGGTCATTTCATTTTCTTAAATCAGAGATTATTATCAGTTTCTTTAATGGCTTAACTAGATCCTCTAGAATATACTTCAAAGCAGCTCTGCTTGTATACAAGTCTCTCCATGGCCTAGCACCAAAGTGCATCTTGGACATGTTAGTGCCATGAACCATGAACCATCTCGGACCGGCCTCCCCTCGATCTCGGACTCTGAGGACCTCAGGGACCGGCCTCCTGCTGGTGCCCAGAGTCAGGACTAAACATGGGGAATCTGCGTTTCAGTTTTATGCAGCTGAAATCTGGAATAGTCTTCTTGAGGATGTGAGACAGGCCTCTACTCTGGCATTGTTCAAATCTAAGCTAAAAACTGTTTTGTTTGGCTGTGCATTTGACTGAAATGATTTTATTTGGACTCTTCTCTTTTATGTCTGAAACTATTTGACGGATAGCCGTAATGGCACCTTTACATTTCTTTAAATTAAGGTTTTGTGATTTCTGCCATGTCTTTGTGATTTTAATGCATTATTTTCCTGTTGCGTGAAGCACTTCGAATTGCTTTGTGTACGAATTGTGCTCTACAAATAAACTTGCCTTGCCTGGATCAGGGCTATTCAACATAAGGCTCAGGGGCCAAATCAGGTCCGCCAAGCAATTCAATCTGGCCCACGACCCATCTTCCAAATTTTGAAAACATAAAATAAAAATCGTCTTTACTGGTTTCATTCTGGGATAGTGCTAGATTAGACCTGGTATGGTCTTGGGTTTAGTCCTTGTTTGATTCAGGATTAGTCCTAGTTCAGACCAAGTTGGTACTAGTGTAGTCCTAGTTTAATTAGTGCTCAGTTCTAAATTGTTTTTATTTCTCACAAAAAAACTAATCGAGCAGTAGTAGTCATTTTATTGTATTACAAAATGTATTGAAATTGTGTGACCCAAAATGTTGTTATAGCCCAAAGACCTTGGCCCTACAAAAAACTGGCCCCCGGGAAAATAAAGTTGTATAGCCCTGCTCTAGATCCTCATATGAAAAGGAAAAAGACAACATCAATAATACACAATATGTCCAAAATAATTGAGATTAATGATAATATCATATTAATTCAATTCGTTGACGGTTTAAAAGTATAAGTTCCATGACTAAAACACCTACCGGTATTATAGTATTGCACTTTGTGAAAACAACAACAATCTAGATGAGAACATAATAGAAAAGCATTTCCTGCGGACTCTGGTAAAATGGCAACTATCATGATCATTCAAAATGTACCACAAACTATTATTGTCTACCTTTTGTATTGCAAGTAACAGTATTATTGTTTATTGTCCCATCCCTAATACTAAGACTACAATGAACTGAATCTTGATAAAAAAGAAAAAAAATCTAACTTTGATTGCAATGCCAGAACGAAAAATGATTAATCTCCATTGTATAAATCCTTCAGCCCCATGGGATGTTCTTGCAGTGAGGCGAGTACTTCCCAATGGTTTGTGCAGTTTCCATGCAGCCTTGTTTAAGGAGAAGGCAGGTCTATATTTTTTCTCCCCAAGTGATACAATGACCTACACTTTACACTTCCTATGCTGTGGTGTTGTAGTAAATAGCTGTTTTCTCAAGGTTATATCTTCTTTTATAAATGGCTGTACAGGTTCCAAGAGGATTCATGGCTTTCAGCTTCCTCTATACGGTGTTGTCCCGATTCTAACATTTCAAACTAGATTTTAATACTAAGAAAAAGGCTCGGTACGTTATACCAATTACAATCACACTTTTTTAACCAGTAGAATGTAATTTTCAACATAAAATAATAGTAGTTTCTAGGGTTGTCGTTGACTAGAGACATTTTTGGTTAACTGAAGACATGCTCTGTGCATCAATTAGTCGACTAAAATGTTTTGAGTTAAAATTATTTATGTATCTCTGATGTGACCCAAAGTGTACTTCACAGGAGTTCATGCAAAAACAACTATGTGACATTTGAGATTGTTTTTATTAGATTGTTACTAAGCGATGGATTACTTTGGAGCCGATACCAATATCCGACAGGTATTTGGATTTTTCAATCCAAAACCATGCCCACAAGATAACAAATTAACTTTTTACTTTAGTAAAAATAAAAACTAAATGTATTTAGCTGGGACATAACATTATTTGTTATTATTTATTTTTAGCCTAATTGCTTTTGCAAAATCTGATGTACTGAAGACAAACAGAGAATGGCATATAGACGCACACAGACTGGGATATAAATACCACGATATCAGTTAAAAAAAAAAAAATCAAAATTGGTAGATACTGATACGGGAACTGATATATCACCCATCCCCACTGTAAAGCACTTTACATTTCTATTTATGTATGAAAAGCGTTTTATAAATGCATATTTATTGATTGATAAAAAGCAGTACTAATTAATTTCTTAAGACGCCATTGACTGATTCATCAACTAAACAACCTAAGGCTCTAGTAGTTTCTTTAATATTACCACCTGGTTTTACACTGTTTTTGATTGGCAATTCACTTTTTCAGTATCGTACCTACTTTTAGTATTGATTAGTATGTGGTTATCGACACTTTTCACAGTTTTGAAAAATAGAAATATTCAATTACAATGATAGTTGTTCATCATTCAGAAACCCATGGATACTGTTGTATTAAGCAGGGCAAATTATGCAGTAGTGGTGGCCAGAGCGTTTTAAGGACAGGTCAGTGAATTTGGCGGCTCTGTGTAGGGATTTTGATTGACACACCTGTCTAGACATACTACCGGCACGTTATCCTTGGACTATCCTTGGACTAAAATATGGACTAGCTTGAGATGGCTACCTTGGACTTAGCGCTTTGGCCTTTGATTGCCGCTACAAATCAAATAAGTCAGTAGGTTCATTGTTACAGATTTGAGATAAAGGGCCATTGTATGTTCTTTATGAGTTTACTCGCTGAGCAGAGAGAGAGCGGAAAGCGGCTGAGGAAGGACACCTACAGCAGAAACACTAGGCCGGTTCATCTGAGCTGTACAATCAGGCGTTTGACTAAATCTGAGCAGGATCTGAGCCAAAAACAGGAGAAGTATGTTATGATTCCCACAGTCAGGGCACGGGCAGTGGGCGGGCCGACTAAATTTAGGATGAATAAGCACAGTTCAAATATATGTAGGGCATTTAGAGGGCTCTAAAATCAAGGTTACACTCATTACATTGAGGGAGGAATGCTGTTTTTGTTGGATACATGGATATTATGCAAAAGACCAGTGGTTCCCAAACTATTGAATCGTGTAACTGGCTGATAGTTTGACCTACTTTTAGACGTTTTGCTTTATATGAGAACTTTTTGCTGATCCTGTGACTCTTTAGTGCTGGCCCATTGGATAAAAGTCCCAGAAATTGGAAAAAGTTCCCTAGTACTTATTTCATGGAAGACATGTGCATCGGTTTTGTGTTCTAAGCAAATTTGAACTGTTTTAACTAAGCTTGTTTGTGTGTAAATTGCTAACCCTCACTCAATTCCACTTACAGTTGATTAATTGACTTAACTGCCTTGGGCATTTGAATCATAATTTATATATTAGATGAACTGAGCTAATCAAATATATATATATATATATATAACAATATCAATAATCAGGAACCCCTTTAATTTTAAGCTTACATTTAAGTTGAAAAAACAACAACAATTGGCCTTTCAGAATAATTAAGGCAAGGTTTATTTGTATAGCACAATTTGTATACAAAGTAATTCAAAGTGTCTACATAACGAGGAAAGATTAATTAAAGATGCAATACAGTGGTAAAAGTCGTTCTAATATTATCGTGATATTTTATAATATGTCAATACATTTATCTATTCATGAAAATCAATATATCACACCTTATTGTGTGTGTTATTGTGACAGGTTGACCAACCAACACATCAAAGAAAAAATATTACATATATTAATACATTATAATGGGTCACAAATCTATAACATCGGCCCTCAAATAACCTGTTCTGTTTTGTATCTATGTGTCTGCTGCTTTCCCAACCTTTGTCTCCAGCAGATTGTTGTATAGTTGAAAAAACACACATCTAAATGCCACCTGCTCAGAGAAGAAATTCATTAGATCAGGACAAAAACAAATGAATGTCAAAGCTGGAAAACAAATGAGTGCGCAAATTGCTGCTAACATTTGGTATCATCCAATTACACTGTGATAGAACGCAAACAAGTAATGAAACTTTTTAGAAGTTTTTGGGATTAAAACATGATTAAAACACTGATCCATTTGGAGAGTTGTTCTTGAGTTATTAATTAACCAAAAAATATATGTTTGTGAGGTTACAAAATTATCAAACTAGTCAAGTAAATAGACAACTGAAAACGCAAAAAAAAAGAAGCTTCATGGGCAATCGATAACGTAATTTACTACCAAAAACATGCTATTTGTAGTAAATCATCAATCAAGTGTAAAGCAAATCATTTTGCTGCATTATTACATTATTGGATGAATAAAGAACATTTTCCTTTTTTTTCTTTCTTTCTTTTTCTTTTTTATTCATTTAAAAGGGACAGAACAGAGAGCATTGCCACATTTAAAATAGTAACTGATGCCATGTCCATAGGCCATCTAGCCAAAGACTAAGTTTTCAGATTTGTAAAATTTTTGGCAAAGTATTATTGTATTATTGACCAGTTATTACAATGTGGCTTTATTACATTTAAAAGTATTATTATAATATATTATTATTAAATATGATATATTATTATTAAATAGAGATATGCTTGTTTATATTTTAGAACATTCCTGACAAAACAATAACATCACGCAGACAAGCAAATAGAAAAGTTACATAGTGCTCCTTTAGTACTGTATGTGTTGGGGAGACGTCCCCGGACTCTCTGGACTGTAAGGTGCTGGTTTGGATTTTCTCGCTGTCACTGCTCTGGAGTGCCGGCCAGAGCACCACTTGAGGCCCAAACAGATAAGGCGACCGATGGAAACCACGAAGAGACGCAAAGGACAGAAGCGGTAGGCCCCTGAGATGTTTGTACCTCCGCTGGAGAGAGTCGACCGGGTAACTGTGCTCCGCCAGGGTGATACCGGTGGCTGTGAAGGCATTGTTGATCCGGTACTTCAGCTTTGGTCTCCCAGCAGGTGCGATGTCGAACGAGACACAAGAGCCCTGTAGGGTCTGCACATCCAGTCGTATGGTGCACAGGGGAAGTGTCTCTGGGCGGCCTTGGCGGTCGAGCTCCTCGGCCGCCTTGGGCAGCAGCATAGTCCTTTCTGACCCATCGTCCAAGACGGCATGAGTCCTCAAGGTCCTACCATCATGGTAGAGAACGACTGGGACGATCTTCAACAGGACGCGGCCACTCTGTCGGACGGTCGAGGTACATAACTCCGAGAAACGGCGATCCTGACTGTGACTGGCCTATGGCTAGGGCAGGTGTCGCTGGGGCCCTGGTGTTGATCTGGTGCAGGACCTGCAGGTGGTGACCCTGACACAGGTGGCAGAGTTTCTGTAGGGTGCACTGTGCCACCTGATGTGAGCGGCCACAGCGCCAGCACCGCTTGTTAGCCTTGATCCTGGCCGCTAGCTGCTCTTGGCTAAGCTTGGCAACATCTGGACACTGGCTCAAGTGATGGCTACGGTTGTCACAATAGGCACAGTTGGGCTGCGGCCTAGCTTTGTTGGAGTTATCCCCTATTGGCGTGGACGGACTTTCCGCACCATGAAGGACGGTGAAGGCACGCCTGCTTGGTCTGGCGTTGGGTTTCTCCGTGGTGCTCCTGGAAGTGGGCAGTCCGTCAAACCCCAGACACGCCGCTTCGCACTTCAGCCATGCGGCCAGGTCTTCTAGGGTGTGTCTCCGATCAGTGCTCTTTGTACACGCCCCGGAGAAACTCTGCTCTCTGCCCGAGAGGGAGCTTGCTCAGGAGTCGATCCACATGGGAGCCGCACTGGAGTTCAATCGCACCGTCCGGGCCCAGGGTCTTCAGGATGCCTACGAGTGACTGGATTTGGAGAGCAAATGCCACCACATCACATTGCGTAGTTCTGGTGACTCCATCACCTCAGCGATCCTTTTCGAGGCCATCTGACGGGGCTGGCCCAGACTGTCATTCAGTGCCTGCATTGTGTCACTGAAGGGTGTTGTCGAGTGAAAGTACGAATCGGCCGTCAACCTCGCCTCCTCCAGCTGCAAATGGTCCACCAGGACTTGGTACTTGAAGTTCTCCGTACTCTCTGGGGGAAGCAGGTCCTCCAGGGCAATCTTCAGACAAGTAAACTCCCCAGGATCATAACTTGTGAGCTTCGGGATGCTAGGTCGAGGGCCCTTGTAAGTCTCTGGGGCTATCGCCTGTGGAGGGTTTTCTGGGACTCGGGTTGTCCTCATCGCTCGCGGAGGCGAAGACGGTGAAGACTGTTGAAGCCGTCCTGTGCAGGAACCGGCTCCAGAACGTGGCCCTGTACTCCGAGTCGGCTTTGGTCGAAGCTGCAGGGGCACCGTCTTAGATCTGTGGTGGGAACGGGTCCGTCTCTCCTGGTCCTCCAACACTCGCAGCATCGCTTGCATCTGCTTGAGCACTGCACCGCGCTCCAGTCCCTCCTGGTCCGAGTCCTCTTCACTCTCCACGAGCCCGGGAGCAGGGTGACGGAGATTGCGTTCGACGCCCGGATCCGCTGCTCTTCAACCTCACACGCCCTGGTCAGCGTCTGAAGGCGATCCAGGACCACAGCAGCGGTGACGGACACCGGACTTCGGCTGGGTACCTCCCCATCTGATTCCTTCTCGCCCTCCGTCCACACGGGAGTAGGTCCAGGAGATTGGTAATGGTGCACGAAACGTGGACTGGCACTCAGTTCCTGCTTGATCTCGGCTCGCCCGTGAGCGGTCCTCTTCCTTGCAGGGAGGATGCGCGTGGGAGCGGCTAGTCCTGCCTCTGGCTTCTCGGGCACGCCGCCTCTCCTGGATGCTGTGCCGTTTCGCAGCCACTTCGGTCTTGAGCCTGCTGCAGGATACGTGTTTCCTGTTCCAGTTCTTCTTCCTCTCTCCTGGCGACGGCGTCATCCTCATCGCTGGTTCCACTGTCCAGCATATCGTCCTTCTTCTAGGGCAGAAACAGCTCAAATCCGGCTCGAAGGACCATTAATGTTGGGGAGACGTCCCCGGACTCTCTGGACTGTAAGGTGCTGGTTTGGATTTTCTCGCTGTCACTGCTCTGGAGTGCCGGCCAGAGCACCACTTGAGGCCAAGACAGATAACCGGACCGATGGAAACCACGAAGAGATGAAAGAAGGTTCAGGAGCTTTATTGAACGAACAGGTGCACACAGGTTACGAACACGTTCACTGAACTCCGACTACAGCAATACTCAAAACTTAAGAAGAGCGGGCACGGTCTTTTAAGCACATAAAAGCTTTGTGGCATCACAAAGCATTGTGATGTCACAAGGCACGCCATGCAAACACAAAGGAACGAATACAGTTTACACCATAAAGCACAAGGTTACATCATAAAGCACAGGTTACATCATAAAGCACAATTATTATGGCAAGACGGGAGCGCCCCCTACTGGATGCCCCGCTAACTGCTAACATGGGAATACAGCAATCACAGGCCTTTTGTACAGTATGTATGTTGTTTTTTTATGATGACATACCTCATGCTCGCAGCATCTTATCCGTTGCTGACAGATGACAACCTTCGTCTCATTTCAGTGTATTTTTCTTTACTCAGTTGAGCAGCTCTCTTCTTTCCAAGGTCTTCCTCTCCAGCCTCGTGCGGTGGAGAGACGGGGGAACTTGTGTCCTGTTTAGCATTGCTCGTCCACGCTGAGTTTTGAAACGACTCAGGGCTGATCAAGGCTTTCCTTTCACTGCGCTTCCATCTGCTTCCTTTGTTCCACATTTGAAAAGCTCACTGTGATTATTTTATATTGGCTTCATGCTCAACGAGAGAGTTTGAAGGACATGGGTTATGTTTTGTTGAGTTTTGTGAAGCTCCTCTGAACAGTTTCATTTGTAAATGGTTTAGGATAACAGGTAAAGTACGTACAACAAATCTGGCAAGATGGATAATCTTTTTTTAAAATATTATTTACTAATTGTTGCTGCTGATATACTTAATTCTAAAGATTTAGTCTTGGTTTGATAGTTCTATTTTGTTTCTTTTGATGTTTGGTTGGTCTGCTTGTGTTTTTGTTTTGATTTTCACTCTCAGGTCATGGTCTGTATTATGTGTTTGTTCTTTTTTTTAATGGAAAAAAAAAATAAGAAATTGCATGTTATGAAGACTAGCATGGTGTTGAACTTGTTCAATTATAAACACGCTATAGCACAGATTAAGATGCATTTTACACCAAAAAGTTGACGTCTATAACAAAAGGATTGGTTTAGCTGACCAAAATACTGAAAGTAGGATTATACACCCATTTATGTAACTGTCTTGCATAATAGTGAAGCTAACTTTACTCTAAGCTTTAGTAAAGATGCAAATTGTCAGTATTGTACACGCATGCCCGTCACTTATTTTGATATACCGTATTTTGCGGGCTATAAGCCGCTACTTTTGTCAGATGTTTTGAGCCATGCGGCTTATTTAGAGGCTGCGGCTTTTCTGTGGTTTTTTTCTTTCACCGCTAGGGGCGAACTAACCGGAATTAGAATCAAAACTACAGAAAAGTTAAGCAAAGAAGCAGATGTTGCTTTTTTATTCAGCTAGCAAATAGAACACGGACGACAAATTACCAACTATAAATTATTTTTCAAATTCTTGCCGCATCATTATGGAACCCAAACGAAGAAGTTCGTACGAAGCAAGTTTTAAGCTGAAGGCCATCGATCTTGCTAGGAAACCGCGCGGCTGCACGCAAGCTTAACATCAATGAATGTACGGTGACGCTGGAGGGACGGAGGGACAGCGGGGAGAGCTCATGCGATGCCAAAAGTCAAGGAAAGAGTTCTGCGGCCTATACAAAAGGTGCGGCCTATGTATTGTTTTATTATCGTTTTTTTAAAAATAGAGCAAATGCGGCTTATATAGGGAGCGGCTAAAAGTCCGGAAAATACGGTAATGTATAAAGTGCTATAAAGCTGCTCAACTTGATGATCCTTTGAATGGGAATGTACTGTATGAAACTGCATTATGATCTGGACTCTTTTATAGCTCTTTCATTATGAGAATATGTAACTGAATCCCCCTGACTTCGGCTGCAAAGGAGAGCTCTCTTTTTGCTGACGAGACAAAACCTAAGACTGAAATCCATAGACTGCCCGTGTTTGTTTATAGTCAGTGGTATTGGTCAGTGCTCTCTCGACCAACACCACATCTTTCCCGTCAGTCGACAGATTAATGATTAGTGCACGAGTGACCGGCAGCTGGATAAACTATGCGTGTTACGAAACTTAAAGTGAATGATTTATCGCTCACCTTTTTAACAGTGCTTCTTTATGCTTTATTTAAATATTTTGTTTTTCCAATATACATTTTTTCAGTCGATACCAATATCCCCTATAGAATAATGTATGAAATACAACAAAGGCCGACAAATTTATGTGAAGTTCACAACTAACTTTTCCCTTTTTGTACATTTTTTTTTTTAATGATATAATATAATTAGTTAGCATCAAACTCCCTCAATGTCACCCATAACAAAAATGTCGTCATAATTCTTTTTAGATATGGTGAGTTTTGTATTTTTCATTATCAAAATCTTTTCAAGTCTGATGGGGGCTACTACAACTACAATTACAACTACAATTACAACTACAACTACAACTACAACTACAACTACAACTACAACTACAACTACAACTACAACCACAACTACAACTACAGAAGTAAAAAAAAAAATCAGGTTTCCCTTAAACTTTATAAAAATAATTCTGATATAATTTTTTGCGCTTTTGTCACCAATACCATTAACATCTAAAATTTTCTCCTAAAATGTTAGATATTGCGCGTTTTGTATTCGTCACACCCATGAGCGTGTTCAAATTTGCACCTCAAGGCGTGAATTTGATCATCCCCATCTCGCTGCTTATTCTATTCCCCTTCCCACATCTTATCATACTTCCCCATTTGTATGTCATTCATCCCTGCGGCTACTCACATGCCTTTCTCCTCTCTCCATCTGCCTTTGTGCTCCTCATGCTATTTCACCCTGCTTTTTCCTCCTCTGTATTCATCTTCTGGGATAATCCACCTGACCTGTTCACTCCTGAGGTCAAGTGCATTTGCTGACAGAGCTCAAAGCCTCATTCTTCGCCTGAATTTGTTTGCTACAGCGCTCATACTGTATCTCTTTGTGCTTTCTTTCTCGGCTCTGAAGGTGCATATGTACCGGGCCTGCGTAGGTGTGTTTGTTACCGCCGTCTCCTCTTCTTCGTGTTACACAGCCGGGCTTTATTTCACCATGATCCAATTTTCTCTAACCGGGTCCTGTCCTGCTCAGTTGGATTACAGTGAAGGTGGATGCAGAGTATCAAAGTGGAGAACCTTTTAAAGTGAAAGCCATTTAGCAGCAAAAAGGTAATGTTTTGTCTAAGGATTTAGTTAAGGACTCATTCATGTTCTTTGTGAGATGAAAAGGGGTTTGAACAGTGGCGTGCGTCAGGGCAATCAAGGCAATCAGTGATCGGACAATTAAATCTAAAATTACCGTGTGTCACAACTATATATAAATTGTTCTAAAATATATCCAAATAAGCCTGTTTTCCCCTCACTTCTGCTGCTGAAGCTTGGCTGCACTCACTGTGTCTTTTAGTGGCCTCTACAGGCCGCTGGGCAATACTGCTCAGGAAGCATGATTCTGCTTTTTCCACATCTGCTCAGTCTGTGGACGTGTTCAGAGGCCCGTTCATGCTCTGCTCTCTCACATGAGCTTTTAGAACCAGAGCGAAAAGCAGCTTCTTTTAGAGGCCTGCACATGCGCTCAGGGGACCGCACAGCCTCAAACCATGCTGAATTATCCTGTGTGGGGATCAAGGGTGTTTGCAGGTTTTGCCCTAACTGAGCATGTGCGAGGAGAAGCGAAGCAACAGCAGCGCCAAGTTTCAACTAACTGACTTAAAAACGATCTTTCAGAGAAAAGTCTGTGTAATCAATTGGTCGATGAAGCAGCTTATATATCCATTTAGTACACGTATATAGTGTGTGAGTATAGCTCAGTCAGATAGTTGTTCGCCCCTCACGCGGTAGACCCCGGTTAGAAGTCCACCCTTGCGTTGCTTTTTTTCTTTTTTTTCTTTTTACTTTTCAATTAAATATTAATGAACAGGTCTGCTTGCCTGTCCATAAAAATCACCGCACGAGGTTTGAAACTTCTCCTGTACCATGCAGGAGAAGTAAATGGTCATTACCGTCACATTGTTAGACCATTACAATATAATATAACCGGTATTTTGGGGCTATAAGCCGCTACTTTTGTCAGATGTTTTGAGCCATGCGGCTTATTTAGAGGCTGCGGCTTTTCTGTGGTTTTTTTCTTTCACCGCTAGGGGCGAACTAACGCGGAATTAGAATCAAAACTACAAGAAGTAAGCAAAGAAGCAGATGTTGCTTTTTATTCAGCTTGCAAATAGAACACGGACAAATTACAACTAATAAATTATTTTCAAATTCTTGCCGCATCATTATGGAACCCAAACGAAGAAGTTCGTACGAAGCAAGTTTTAGCTGAAGGCCATCGATCTTGCTAGGAAGCGCGCGGCTGCTGCCGACGCAAGCTTAACATCAATGAATGTACGGTGAGACGCTGGAGGGGACAGCGGGACGAGCTCATGCGATGCAAAAGTCAAGGAAAGAGTTCTGCGGCCTATACAAAAGGTGCGGCCTATGTATTGTTTTATTATCGTTTTTTTTAAAAATAGAGCAAATGCGGCTTATATAGGGGAGCGGCTAAAAGTCCGGAAAATACGGTATATTATAATACACCGTTCTGAAGTCCAGTGAGATGGCAATGGCAACAGTCTGCAATGCGTTTTTAATCTCAGTCCAATATTTAAGGATAATAGAACTGTCCCAAAATATAAAATGATGATGAGCCACTTGGCAACCAGTTTCTGCAATTCACTTTTGGACCTCAATTTATAATTTTCAAATGTAACAACACTGTCTGGGTTAATACATTTACTTAATTGGATCCACATTTGGTTGATTTGAGCCCTTTCCTGTATTTTATTGTTTGATTTGAGTTGTTAATGTAATAAACTGTAATGTGTTGCTCATATTTTGGGGGCAGAAACACGGAGAAAACTTCCTTTTGAGGTCCAAGTTCCGACCACCGAGGACAACTGAAACGCAGCATTAGTACCTGCGATAAATATATATCATAGTTTTGTATCAGTCAACTGAGAGTGTTGGAAAAAAAATATTGGAATTACAGGAAGTAGTACTGAGTCATCAATGCACAAAATTCTATCCAAAATGCATGGAAAAGTGACAAGCAGATTAGTCGATTAGCCAGATGAAAAATAGTACTACTCAGATAGTTGTAAATGAGAGCTTAACTATGAGAAACAATACATAAATAACTTTAACTGAAGAGTGTGTTCTGCAGACAATAGGCTTTAAAAGTTGAAAAATCAGTAGGAGGATGACTTTACAAAGTATCTGCAATCTAGAACTGACAAGTATTTGTGAAAAAAATGTGATAAACCTAAACAAAGGTCTATTAATTCTTTTCAGTTTTTAATCTACACCTGATTTGCACCTATTATCTGATTCTCAAACACGTACTTTTCAATTAATGCTAAACAGTTAGCACATTTTAAATATAGCTTTTCTTCTAACAAGACACTGGTATACAAGCAATAGTTTATTTATCTGACATGTTTTGGCAGCAATAATGTTAGAAGAAAAGTGAAATTTTAATGAATTTTCCAAATATAGTTAACAGGTTTCATTTCAATTTGAACCGCGTTAAATCTTTAAAACACTCCATCCACACCATTCGTACTTTCTTGTGTTTTAATTTACTTTGCAGTGAGACAATGAATCTAAAATGTCCCTGTCGATTTAAACAGACTTTCTTTTATATCTTTTTATTACACATTCCTGTCTCTCTGCCCACTCAGGCCCATTTTTCCAAACCACCTCATCTTTCCTCTTCATGCCCTAATAAAAGTAGTGCATGGCATTTGAAGCACTACGCACTTAGCCAAAATCCTTTGCCATTCGATTCACTGCGTGTGGGAGGTATAATGGTTTGGGTTCACTCTCCTCTCCATTTATCCTACTTCTCATTATGGAAACTGGACTGTCAACGCGGCTAAATTTGGTGTTTGGATACTCTGGTGCGAGCCAGTGTTGGCAGGTGAGCCGGTTCCTCTTAGCTTTTGCCTGTAGTGAACTTGGGGTTTGCTGGCCTACTTTACCTAATCCAAATGAAAGCTGCTTCCCGTGTAATGTACATATAAGCGCTTTTCCTTGCTTTTTTCCTAGATTGTGTTGTACAAGTCAGTGGCAGAGAAGAGTCTTAGACATAAGTCCCAAATGCCTCAAAATATCACATCAGTCCGACAGAGAATCAATGGAAAAGTCTGGAAAAGACTAACCAACATTTTGTTATTTCAAAAGATTAAAGTCTGGAAAATCATGACCAATGGCTTAATTGATTGTAAAACTGTTGCAATATGATCAAAACATGTGTGACTGTACTTGTAGTTTTTCTCCAGCACAACCCTCTTATATTTAACTTTTTGTTTTAGGCAGTGGCGTGCATTCAGGTCAGTCAAGGCCTGTGTGTCACAACTATAATTAAATTGGTCCGAAATATGTTTAAAAAAATATGTTTTCTCCTTACTTGGGCGGCTGAAGCTTGGCTAAAGTCTTTTATTGGCTACTTCTGCGCAATACTGCACAGATATGGCACGACCCGTTCATGCTCCGCTCTCTTACACAAGCATTTAGAACCAGAGCAGACAGCAGCTTCTTTTGCGGTCTGCACATGCGCTCTGAGCACCATATGCAGCCTCACCATGCTGAATAAACCTGTGTGGGAATCTTGGATGTTTGCCGGTTTTGCCCTATCTGTGCATGTGCAAAGGGGAAGCGAAGCAACAGCAGCGCCAAGTTTGAACAAACTGACTTAAAAACAATCTTTTAGAGACAGGTTTTTGTCTGTTGCTAAGGCCCTGTTCACATTTCCAATGATTAGACGTTAGTTAGAAAAAGAGGCAGGCATTTAACAACATAGAACGCTAATCATTATATTGAACGTGTAACAAATTGATCGGTGAAGTGAGCCTATTTAATCCATTCAGCCTCATTCACTAGTGTTGGAGTATAGCTCAGTAGTATGAGTGTTAGCCCTTCATGCCTGAGATCAGGGTTTGAAATTCACTTTTGCATGCTAGTTTTTTGCGTGCAAATGTTATCCAATTAATATTGATGACCACCCCAAATCTGCTTGCCCATCCATAAAAGTCACTGCACGCTACTGGTTTTAGGTTACATGCAAAAAAACCTCTGCCATGAAAAAGCCTGTCTTGCAGAAGTCATTTTCCTGCTCATCTATAAATGGTTATACATAGTGATATGTTTATGTAGTTAAAAACTGGTACCAAAAATATTTCTCCTCACATTTATTATTTTATGCCTGGAGCAGTACAGTGTGATATGTGAAGATTTGGTATTCAGTGGAATTCATGAACATTGTTTCTGGTTGGTCTTTCCAGATAATTATTAATAAAATGGTACCAATTTACATTCTGGTAGCAAAAACTGGAATGGTTAAAGTGCTGGTTAGGGATATGAAGATTATTAGGTTAATCGTAATCATGATTATTCAGGTCACATTATAATCATAAGAATTCAAATTGGGGCTGATGAAGCTTTGAAGTGATGTATACTTCAAAGATGCATCTAAGTGTAAAGAACTTTTTAATCTGGCTGTTTTTATCTCATTAACTTTATTTTGTCATTCAGAAAGTTGCATTTCATAAACCTGGTCACAATCTTGAGGAATAGTTACGTAATAGACTGTGGCAGAGTTTCTACTTTTTCTGGTGCACCCCACTTTGGAGATATAAAATGTATCCCATAGCCTCAAGATATTATAAAGCATGATAAAATCAAACAATGAAAATTGCAACTATATCATTGCATTTTAGCCTGAAATAATAGTAATAATAGAGTATTAGAGAGAGTAGTTTAAATAGACATTTATTTTAGTGTGTTTCACAGATTGTGGCTGTCTTTCTTTGTTTTGTGCATGAAGCTGAAAATAATGGCACAGCACAGAGCCTCACTACTGTAAAAATATATGAGTCTCTCCTCTCTCTCTGTCTCTTCTCATCAGCTGCGCAGACAGGGCAGGGCAGTCACCTGTCTGCAGTGGGACTGCGCAGAATTGGCACTTTCAAGCAGAAGAACTGTGGTCCCTCTGGATCACTTTTACCAATGCGGGTCCACAACCATCTCACACAGACTGCTTTCTGCACACAGACGGACAGAGGGCGGGACAGAGGGCGGGACAGAGGGCGGGACAGAGGGACGGGACAGAGGGACCGGGACAGAGGACGGGACAGAGGACGGGACGGACAGAGGACGGACAGAGGACGGACAGAGGACACAATGCATATATTGAAGTGACTCGTTCTAAACCCGCAGCAGACGTGTTTGAGGGGCACAGAGGCAGGCTGACCCACTCCTCCTCCGCTCTCTGGTATTTAGAGTTGACCCATTTTTCTGTCTGTTTCGCGCACATTTCCCCAAATGTCTCGCGCCCGGCCCCCATTTTGAGAAGCTCTGGACTATGGGAATGAAAGGAAATGAAAGAGTTCTCTGTGTAATTGTGAATAATCGTTTAATCATGTTTTTTTTTTCTCACACTAATCGTAACACTAACATTTGATATGGTGACATCCCCCATTGCTGGTACTCGAAAACAATTGAAAGGCATCTTAGTAATGATAGATTTTATAAGTAATTTTACTCTTGATATGCTTTCTTAAATTATTGGAATATGTCCAGTATAATAAATTATCCATATTTTAAAATGAAATACAGTAATTTCCTCTCATTTCTGTGAAAATCTAAAGCGGTTATTTGTGTTTGATTCCATTGTTCTTGGCCACACACAGTAGATCCACTGGGGACATTTGTACAACGCATTGGACTGCTTACGGCATATGCATAACTTAATAGAGATGCAATCCTGGAGGGAGCCAAGCGTACAGTAATTAACACTGCTCTCCAAAGATAATTAGCCACAACACTAAATGTATTTGACCACACTGAGTGGACTGCAGAACAAGGCCACATTTAATAAGCATACCTGACATGTTATTCAACTTTTTTCTTACGTATTCTTCATGAGACAGCAATTAGAGGCTCACAAGAATAGCAACTTTTGCGCCACTTTTTCAGATATGATTTAGTACAGCTATTTCATCATTAACTTTGCCTTGTGCATATAGATTGGCCCAGTAATTACAGAGACATGACCCATAAACCAGGTAATCAAATCGGCAATCTGATGTTAAACAGCAAATTTTACCATAGGATCTTTCCTCCAGCCCAGTGTAGAACTATAGACAGTGTAGAAGATTGTTCTGTCACCTGAACGCAACCTATTCTTTTGCAGGGAAGATTATTCTTTCACACCCAAAAATATATAATACAAACTCATCATAGTATTTATTGTTGTTATTATTGTTGTTCTAAAAAATAGTGTGTCCTAGTTGTAGTAATGGAACAAATAGTTTTAATACAGTAAAATGAATATGTGTAGCAGCAAAGGAGTGATTGCAAAATGTTACATTAGGAGTGAGCGATATTGAAAAAATGAATATCACTCCCGATATTGATAATATCGCTCCTGAAAAAGAGATGCTAAATCTCATTGGACCGCTCCTGGTTGACTACATAACATTAAAAATGATCAAGCTAGAAATATTCAGACAATATTTTAACAATGAATCAGGAATGTGCTAAAAGTTGCAGTTGTAGTAGTTGAGGTTCATGTGAATGTGAATGGACCATAAAATGAACCACAAAAGGACACAAATATTACTTTACACCCTTGTTTGGGAGATTACATTAGACATTTAAATCTATTTTGCTGTCATTTTGAATAGACACTATACTCAATATTCTAATTTTGCATCTCTCCAAAACATCAAATGCCATATTATCCATAAAAAAAATAAGTAAAAAAAAAAATCTCCCAGCGTTAAAAAACATAGAAACAGTTTTGTACTTTGGCATGATAAGCCACTTGTATAACATAACATACCACTTTGTTTCAGACAGTGTGGAGCAAGTCCAGACTGAGAAGTGACTGCAGCCAGCGAGTGAATTCACAGCCTTCTCCATATCACGCACCAGTACTAAGAATAGAGTGGCCTTATAAGGATCTGCGAGAGAACGAGAAGCCACACTGTTACTGTATTGTTGTGGCAGAGTGATGCCTTTCTTCCTGTTCGAGCGAGATCATGTGACTTCAAAGTGTTCAGGCTTGTTGCTGCTGTAGTATGAGAAGAGGCAGGAAAAGGCGCTGCTGTTTAATTTCTGGAACAACTCATGACTGGAATGACAAGACAAACATGTGACGATCTGGGGCTTTTTCTACAGTTGTGTGGAGAGTCAGTTATGCCACCAGTTCTGTGTGCAATAAGAGCAATCCTACAGTTAAAGACATTTGACTTTGACTTAGAGTAATTTTCTTATATACTGTAGATTATACACTAATTTGCTATTTTTCTGGTGAAAAGACTAAACATCAACAAGGTTTGTCACTTCCTTGTCTGTGGGGATGAATTCTGAAATCCTTCACAGTATGGTAATATATCTATCACTATGGTAATTTACAGATCATCTGTGGGGAGTAAATTAAAGTTTTCATTCATTTTCTACTGCTTGTTCCCGTTAGGGGTCGAGGGTGACTGAAGCCTATCCCAGTGACTATCCCAGGAGCCAGCTCGTCGCAGGGTTAAATTAAAGTATTGTTTAGAACTAAAAACACAGGTAATTGTGGAAAAATGCAAATACCATATCATAATATAGAACATTCTATTTAAAGGTCCCATAATTTTTTTGCTATATTTCCTGTTCCATAGTATACCCCAAGGACATTAACTATAATAATATTTTGTGCTGTGAAACATTCATCACATAATAATTCTCTTCCCCCGCCACACTGTTAGTCCACTGTTAATGTTGGGGGAAAATAACTTTTGTTCAAAGCAAAGTGATAAAATAAACTGTCGGTAGATAGTGTTCTGTTTCCGCTTCCACTGGGGCCGTGGCTTCTGAATAGACTTTTTAATTTTTTAATTTTTTTTAGTATGTATATACATATTGTACAAAACTATTAATAGGAGACACAAGTGCATTTCTGATGTAAATCTTGCTTACACAGACCATGGAAATATAATAAGATCTGACAGGAAAACGTCTTGCGTTTTGACACGGCATTGTGGGTGCAGATGGGGTGCAGATGTTGGCATTGTGGGTGCAGATGTTGCTATCAGAAAACTCCTCCCACTGTTTCAAATGATTAAAGCTACTAATGGCACGGATGAAAGAAATAACCAGTTGTTTTGAGGTACAAGTGACTCTAATAGAAGGTAAAAATGTTGTCTAATATGGACCCTTTAAGGTAATAGGATTAGGTGTTAGGGTTATGAAAAAATGAGGTGGCCAACTCTCATCAGATAAGTTACATAGTGTACCTTTAAGTAAATAATAAATAAACGTTCACACCATCTTCAGATTTACCCGTTGATTTCCGATCAGAGGTGGCCAAACGAGGGGTTTAACGATTGTGATTCTTAAATGTCACGATACGCATTGTACACGCGTCTCGATCCATCTTGATGCAAAATTGAGAGATGCGCGCTGAAAAACATTAAAACGGCACCCCAGACACGTCCTGGCAGCTGAGCGCACTGTGTCTCTGCGCAGCAGAGCTGACAAATGTAGGCATCAAATTACTATCATCTCTCAAACATGCTTGTGTGCACAACTTTGATGATGCGGCGAGTCAGAAACTATTAACCACGCTTCAAACTTCCTCCTCTGTGTTTGTGTGAGAGGAGAGCACTGAGAGAGGTGGAGACAAAAGGCACCACACAAACACACACACACACACACACACACACACACGTGGCCACTAAAAACAATTACAATAAACTCAAATAGGCCACTTTACAATAACAAAGTGGGGATAGTGACATTACAATTATTATTTTAAGAATCGCGAAAGAATCGTACTTAATCGAATTGTAGGTCCTGTGTTGAGAATCACAATTCCTCAATCGTTACACCCCTAGTCCAAACTTATTTCATCGAGGGCTGCATATCGGAATGAGTACGTTGGAGAGGGCCATAGACTGGTGGTCAATACGGTCAATCGTACAAATACTTGCATTTAGAAGATGGTGCTTTTGTTCGATTTTGTCTCGCACAAAATGTGTAAAAACTGATGTTATGATGGATGTTTTCAAAACTTACATGATGTATAGTAGTTTGGACCAATTCACACACAAAATTAGCTTGAACTTGCCTGATTTTGGTGATCTATTAGCTTTATGGTGAAAATATAAGTTCTGGTGGAAAATTTCAAAATCCCTCCATAATATTTAAAGTACTGGCAGTTTTAATAGAAATAGTAGTTGTTGTAGTAACACTTTATGAAATAACAATTGTAATAGTTGTACAGTTGTTCTTAGTCGGTGTAATCCCTCATTCGTCCAGGAGTGTTCCATTATAGAAAAAGATTCAAAGATTGAGAATGACCCATGGTTGAGAGTCGAATTTTCTTTTCTTCTAAAAAACAGTGTCCAGATGACTACAACTGAAACTTGTTAAGTTTCAGTTGTAGTCAAGTAATTTAGTTTATGGTGAGTTGTAGCAGGGAACTTATAGTACCAAATAATTAGTGGTAGCAGTAGCTTTAATATCATTTATAGTACAAGTTCGCATTTGAGTAATCTTGAGACTAAATACTTAATATAAAAAAATTTGATTCTAGTTGACTTAAGTTTGTGTATGTGCCGGGTCACTGCATGTGCTTACTTTCCAAGCGTTATCATTATCTTCACTATCTCCTCGTGTCAAGGTATTGTTTTGGTTCACCCGAGGCAACTCGAGGCTAAACTAAACGTTCCTAAAATCGTAAAGACAGTGAAGTGAAGCCAGTCTGAGCTTGCATTAGCGTCTGGTTGAAGTGTTCAGTTTCAGTGGAACAGATGTCTATGATGGGATACAGAGAGAAGAGAGGGGGAGGCGTTTCTTTCCAACCACAATCCCTCACATTTGTGCTCTAAATTTAAACTGGCATGCAGTGCTAGATCGAGACCAGCGATTCTAACGCCTCGTGTACACTGACTCCGGTCCAAGTGCGGTTCGGGACCAGTGCGGGTTACTTGCAGATTGCCTGTTTCACCAACTCCGGTCCACTGTGGTCCGCTTTTTATGTCACAAATTCACGTGTTTTTGCGCAGGAACACTTGTCTAATGACCGCTGCAGTGTCCGGCAAAGATAGACTTCTTGCGTATTCTTTCCACAGACCCGCGAAGCTCCTGGACCTGCGGCAAAAAAATTTGCTAATGAAGGCCTAAGCAGAAGGTAAATCGAGAGTAGGGTGAAATCAGGACTAAATCTAGAACTGACAGGACTGAACCAGGACTAAACCAGGTCTAACCCAGGCCGAAACCCGGATTTAATAAGGACTATATCCAGGACTAAATGCGTACCCCAGGACAAAGCAAGGATTAAACCAGGAGCAAACCACAAAACCAGTATTCAACCGAACTCAACCAGGGTTAAACCAGGACTAATTCAGATCTAAACAAAGCACTACTAAAAATAGTAGGACTAAACATTGAATGGAGTCTAAAGCTAAGAGAACTCTACCATCTTAAAACCATGAGGATGGGATTTGAGGGCAAAACATAACTGTTATGCTACAGTTAACTTAAAGATCTCAGCCGAAGAACTAAAATAACCATCTTACCTTCTAAACTAACTTTTTTTGCTTCATATTTATCCTTCACAATTTTGACTTAATTCTCTCTTATTAATAAAAAAACAAAACAAACAACATTTCTATATTTATTTCCTGAACATTACAGTTCAGACTTTTAATCATTGATGTTAAAGGTGCCGTACCAGATTTTTTTCTTTCTTATTAAAAATGTGAAATATGAGCCACGGAAATGATTTCAGACAAATCAGACAAAGATCGGTTCACAAGCCCCCTATGAATAGAATTAAATCAAGGCCAGTTACGTTGCCCGGATTGGCGTTACCGGGGCCCCATCCTGGAGTGGGTGCTCGACGGCGAGCGCCTGGTGGCCCGAACAAGTGACGTGGGGCCGTCCTCCCGTGGACCCACCACCTGCAGGAGGATCCGTAAGGGGCTGGTGCAGAGAGATCTGGGCGACAGTCGACGACAGGGGCCTCGACGACCGGACCTCTGGACACAGAGACTAACTCTGGGGAGGGGACATGGAACGTCACCTATTTTAATTTTAATTTTAATTTTAATTTTAATTTAAAAAAAAAAATGTATGCCCTTTTGTTTGATTGAATATATGTTGTTTTATTATTGCTCAGTGTTTTGTGTTGCACCTTCATGCTTCTGACCTCTCTGGGGGGGAAAGAGCCTGAGCTTGTGCGGGAGGTTGAACGGTACCGACTAGATATAGTCAGCCTCACCTCCACGCACAGTTCGGGCACTGGAACCCATCTTCTCGAGAGGGGCTGGACGCTCCACTTCTCTGTTGTTGCCTACGGGGAGAGGCGGCGGGCTGGTGTGGGTTTGCTTATTGCCCCACAGCTCAGCCGCCACGTGTTGGGAGTTTACTCCAGTGAACGAGAGGGTCGCGCTCCCTGCGCTCTCATTGTTGTGTCGGCCTACGCCCACGTGGGCAACGACAGTGACACCTGGAGGGGGTGATTGGGAAGAACGGCCTCCCCGATCTGAACCCGCGTGGTGTTCAGTTATTGGACTTCTGTGCTAGTCACGGACTGTCAATAACGAACACCATGTTCAAGCGGCAAGCCCCGAACCCGGTGGTGGACACCTGAAGTAAGGGATGCTGTCAGGCAGAAGAAGGAGGCCTATCAGGCCGCTTTGGCTTTCGGTACTCCTGAGGCCGTTGACGGGTATCGGCGGGCCAAGCGTACCGTAGCTTATGCAGTCACAGAGGCAAAAACCCGGGGCTGACTCGGAGGCTGACTCATTCATCACCCAAGCCGAAGTCACTGAGGTTGTTGGCAAACTCCTCGGGGGCAGAGCTCCGGGGGTGGATGAGATACGCCCCGAGTACCTAAAGTCTTTGGATGTTGTAGGACTGTCCTGGTTGACACGTGTCTGCAACATCGCGTGGCGGTCGGAGACGGTGCCTCTGCACTGGTAGACCGGGGTGGTGGGCCCTCTGTTCAAGAAGGGGAACCGGAGGGTGTGTTCCAGCTACAATTCCACCACTCCTCAGCCTCCCCGGTAAGGTCTATTCCAGGGTACTGGAGAGGAGAATCCGACCGATAGGCGAACCTCGGATTCAGGAGGAGCAGAGTGGTTTTCGTCCTGGTTGTGGAACACTGCACATGCTCTGTACTCTCCATCGGGTGCTCGAGGGTTCATGGGAGTTTGCCCAACCAGTCCACATGTGCTTAGTGGATCTGGAGAATGCTTTCGACCGTGTCCCACGGGGTGCCCTTTGGGGGGTGCTGCGGGAGTACGGGGTCCTTTGCTTAGACTGTCCAGTCCCTGTATGACCGGAGCAGGAGCTGTGTTCGCATTGCCGGCAGTAAGTCAGACTTGTTCCGAGTGCGTGTTGGACTCCGCCAGGGCTGCCCTTTGTCACTGGTTCTGTTCATTGTTTTTAAGGACAGAATTTCTAGGCGCAGTCAGGGTCGGAGGGTGTCCGGTTTGGGACCACAGGATCTCATCTCTGCTGTTTGCAGATGATATTGTCCTGATGGCTCCATCAAACCTGGACCTGCAACATGCACTGGGACGGTTTGCAGCCGAGTGTGAAGCAGCTGGGATGAGAATCAGCACCTCCAAATCTGAGGCCATGGTTCTCGACCGGAAAAAGGTGGCTTGCCTTCTCTGGATGGGTGGGAGTCCTTGCCCCAAGTGAGAGAGTTCAAAATCTCGGGGTCTTGTTCACGAATGAGGGAAGGATGGAGCGTGAGATTGACAGGCGGATCGGTGCAGCGTCTGCAGTGATGCGGTCGCTGCATCGGACTGTGGTAAAGAAGGAGCTGAGTCGAAAGACAAAGCTCTCGATAATCTTTTCCTACCCTCACCTATGGTCATGAGCTTTTGGTAATGACCGAAAGGACAAGATCGCGGATACAAGTGGTCGAAATTAAGTTCCCCACCGCAGGAGTAGAAGCCGCTGCTCCTCCACGTCGAGAGGAGCCAGCTGAGGTGCCTCGGGCATCTGTTCTGATGCATCCTGGACGCCTCCCTAGGAAGGTGTTTCGGGCATGTCCCACCGTGAGGAGGCCCCGGGGAAGACCCAGGACACGCTGGTGGGACTGTCTCTCGGCTGGCCTGGGAATGCCTCGGGATCCTCCTGGAGGAGTTGGAGGAAGTGTCTGGGGATAAGGAAGTTTGGGAGTCCCTGCTTAGACTACTGCCCCCGCAACCCGGCCCCGGATAAAGCGGAAGAAGATGGATGGAAATCATTTTTCCTCACTTTAACACATTCCTTGCACCGATGAGTTATGCGTGCACTTTTCACAACTTAGCGAAGTTTAGCCGTCAACAATAACTAGCATGCTAACAGTGTAATCGAACGATAAAATGCTGTATAATTAGATGCATACAACTCACACCATTCACATTTTGACCCTTAGAGCCACTTTTTCAATATAGGTCTAAACTAATTTTGCTCAAATATCCTAATAAAAATTTATACAACCACTTCAAACACAAAAAATATTCTAATTTCTTCCTCCAGATTTACCTTTGCTGTAGAGTGCAGACGGACTCCTTCATTAAAAACAAACATGGACTTAATTGACAGACTTTAGACTAAATGGAACACATACGCTGGACAACTAACTTTTTTTTTACGGCCAAAATAATTGATTAAGGATAATATCACGATGATTATTCAAATGTTTTGCTTTTTTTAATGCTCCAATTGGTAGTAAAATGGTATCTTTGTTATTGATGTTGAAACAAATTATTATTGTCTTAACTTTTTGATTGTGATAAACGATAATTGTTTACTTGAGCTGCTACAGTCTGTTTTGTTCTCTCTCTTTCATGTTCTGTAATTTGTGTTCTGTTTTGTTTTAGAAATTTAACAATTGGAAAAAAAAAACCTAAAAACCAACCAAACAATTAGAAATGAATTAATCTTGAGTTCCATTCAGTGTAATTGCGCGGCCCTGTGTAAACTAAAGCAGCCGTTACATATACATAAATCTAAAACGGCACGCGCGCCACCGTTTGAAAACCTCTGATCTCTTCAAATCACTTCCCATCAGTGTTTTCCTTCTGAACCTCACTCTGTAACACGACACCACTCCATCCTCTAGCTTTTTCTGCGCTGTAGGCATTTGTCGAGACAGTCCACGGGCTCCGGGTTTGTTTTAGAGATGTCAACAGCGGTGGGGGGGTGCAGCATTTGTGCGGTGATGTGAGCCCCCCGTCTGTTAAACGTGGACAGATGCAGGCAGCGCTCCAAAAGCCTGAGCCTCATCTGTCACTGCTGGTCCCAGGCTGCGGGGAGAGCTTGGCCTTCACAACAAGCCTCCAGGGATCGGGTCCGAAAGCATAGGGCCGCTAATAGAAAAGCACTGGAAAAACCCTGTGGCCTGGACTGCTGGTGTGTGGACTTATAGTTTTAGTTTGTTCATTGGGTCAGTTTGAAGCCGGTATAAATGGCAATGTTTTGTCATTGTTGTGATTGTCAAGAGCTGAGATAAAGGCAAGTCAACACGGCAACAAAATTAAGCACAATCTCTTTTCACATTTAATAATGACTAAACTCCTGCCCAGGACTATTCTACTACTCAGAGAAAAAGGTGTGAACACAATTTTAGTTTGCTCATTGTGTCAGTTTAACCTACAATAATAATATCGTGTTACACAAGAACTCAATCTATCTACTTAAGATGTACATTACGTAATTAAGATTAATCACAAGTTTCCCAATACAGAAATCAAACTATCCATAAAACTTTATGGTAGGTTATATTATTGTAAATCCATTCATTATTATACATAGTCTGTCCAAAAAAAAGGGTCACACGCTCTAATATTTGGTTGGACCGCGTTTAGGTTTGATAACAGCACACATTCGCTGTGGCATAGTTTCAATAAGCTTCTGCAATATTAAAAGATTTATTTCCATCCAGTGCATTATTTTTAAGCATCATGTATTGATGATGGAGAGAGGGACCACTGTACAAAGCCTTCTCCAAACAGTCTCACTGGGGTTCAGAGCTGTAGTAGATTAGTTTCTGCTTCTCCTTAGATCTTTTCTCAGCTTGATGCCAATGAACCGACCCTTCTCAAACATACGTACATCTTTTCCATGACCACGGGATTTGTCTTGCCACATAGTTGTTTCATAAATGAGAATCCGCTTGCTGCATCAGTTGGGTTTAAATACCGTGTTGCAGCTGAAAGATCATCAAGCATGCTGCAGTTATCCAGTAGGAGAGGAACTACTGTATTTGCCTAGTTGAATCCAGGATTTTGGCCAGGCAGTGCATATGTTTTTTTGTACACATTCTCACTCTTCAAAAATGGTAAACATAAGATTCGATGTGTGTATAAAGTTTAAAATGTGGAGAAGCGCCTTCACACATGCTCAAACACCACAACAAGATTAGAGCTAAACACGGAACTAAACCTGGACTAAACCAGGTCTAGAATGGGACCAAAACTAGTCTGCATCAGGACTAAACCGAAAAATGTGAACACAATGTAATTTTACTTCTTAATGGACACTCAACACATGTCCAGGGGCTAACAGATTAAAATATTTACATTTCATTGTTGATCTTTACTATACATTGTCCCTGAAGTGAATTCATGGTGCTACTAATTTATTACTACTAAACACAAACTATGTTATTTATAATTTAGTCTATTCAAGTCCAGATCAAAACTCTGCCTCTCAATGGCTCTAGATAGGGCAATGATGGGTTATATTTTATATTATTTAGTATTAATATTATGACCAAAAAATAGAGAATAATGTGTAAGTAAGAAAAAGTTTAATAAATATAATCTTGGCAATACTGAATCATTTCACTGCTGCCATGCTGGATGTGCCAATTGTGTTAGTGCTGCACTGAGGCAAAACCACTCTTGTTAAAGGAGCACCTCTGCGCATCGAGTGGAACAATCATTACAACAATCCATATGTTTCTATTGCACACTGTTTAGTATGAGGAACTGCAAGGACTTCAGACAGCACCAAACAGAATAACACAATAAAGAAGGTGCACTATGTAACTTTTGTGCACCTGCTTGTCTCCATGGAGGTGTTCTTGCTTTGTATAAGAATATTGTCATTTCACTTCAGTCCATAGTCCAAAAAAGCTTAAATTTGAAGTGCTATTTATCATGATCATTCTGGAAGTTTGAGTTCATGAAGCTGCTTACATACTGAAATATAAACGTATTAGACAATACAAATGAAAGAAAATGTCGGAATAATAATTTGTCAATAACTGTGAATAATCATCTCTCTTGACACAAAAATGTTATACAGTGGCATCCCTAATCACAAAAAACTGAAATACAAATCTCTGTTGACGTCTGTCTTGGTAATAATCCTATTATTTAAAAACATAAAATAAAATACTAGAATAATTGATGATCTGATTAATTTGTTAATTCAACAAAATGGATAGTAAGATCATATATAATTTAGAACAACTAATTTATCCTTATGGGCATTGTCCTGCTTCACTGCGTATCTAACTAGTGGGCCAGGATTAATTACTTGCCGCTAATTCGTGCTTTAATTGGTTTGAATGAATGAGAGGATATCCTTCTCACACCAAGCAATTCTCTCTATCAAATTTTTACTTGTGCAAATCCAGTAGAGTGCACGTTATAAGAAAAAGATCTGGTATTTTAATGCGGAATTTAATAAAACAAGCAATTATACATGTCTGAATTTACTACAATGCGTCAACATGCTTTAACAGAGTCCAAAACAATATTAAAAAATGTATACTTAATACTGAAAATCATGACTAAAATCTACCTTTTTTCAACATTTTACAAACAAACGTTGTCAGATCTTGTGCTATTTATTGTAATATATTTAATTACTTATCAATATTTTTCCAATACATTGCAAAGCCCTAGTTAGTCTTTAAAAACAACCCTTTGCAAAAGCTATCACTGTTCTGCATCAATAATTTCGGCGTCCTCAGGCTCTAAATTATACAGACTTGTAGTTGGCCATACGTCATGGTTCTGGTTAAGTAATCTGCTCTCACTGACGGCGGATAAAAGCACTTCGGTCTCCCTGTTTTTAATATATAAATATATATATATACCTGACTCCAATGTGTACCGCAGTGGTCCAAAGCCAAGCTGTATCGGCCAATCACGTCGCTTCACAACTCTTATTCACACTCGCTCCGTGCCGTTACCAAGGAGACAGTGAAGGGGAATCTGGGAAGTGGAGCGATGGTTTGGCATGAGTATTTTTTTGTATTATTTATTTGTTTCTTTCTACTACAACATGCCAAGAGAAACAGAGAGAGGAGTAGACTGCTATCTGTTTTGTGTTTGTGCAAGAAATGTCCACTTTAAGTTTCCCAAGCAGTTGTGTAGTCTCTGTAAGTGGAGAATCACCTTTTCACTTCAACTAAAAACACAAGTCTACACATGTCATACTAAATGCTGATAATATGGATACAAATTTAGGACAAAACAATGGACAGTCGCATGTCTTCTCCAGGTCTACACCCGGATTAAATACAATTTTAAACCAGGACTAAACTATAACTAAAACCATGACCAAACCAGGAATGATCCAAAACTAAACCAGGCTGGAACAGAAAAATAAAAAATAAAAAAAGGGTTGGGCATTTTTTTTTAATTTACTATGCAATATCACTAATTTTCAGGTCTACAGCCAGATTAAATCTAGTTTTAAATATGACTAAACCATGAGCCAACAAAGATTGAAACCAGTTCCGAATTTAAGAGAATTGAACTAGAACTTAAAAAGGATTCTACCTGGTCTATGAGGATTCAAACCGAGGAACTAAACAATTAGATAGCTGGACTATTTAGCATAAACACCGGAAATTTAAAAGGTCTAAACAAGGCCTACACCAAACTATTCTAACGGGGAGGATTATAAAATTGAACATAAACAAATACATAATTTGTACCCGAATATGAATCAATACTTCAATGCAAATTTTTGATACAGTAAAAAATAAGCAAAATTTACATTTCCTGAATCACATTGTGTGACATTCATGGATCATTATTTTCTATTTTGATAATTGTATAATTTATCTAAAAGAGCTAAGAAACAAGTTGGTTGAAAATGACAAAATTGCGCCCTAAATGCAGCAGAAAACATGCATGACTCACTCTAAACACAACTTTGAGAAGGGAAAAAGGTTTACAACATGGTTAAACGTTCTTAAAAGTTTGCATAATATGACTTGTTTAAAGAAAAATAATAGGCGCGTAGACCGGGGTTTGATAAAGTGTTTATATATTTAGGTAAAGGCTACAAAACGATCCGTTCCCTGTGTTTCGTGGTCCACAGTTTGAGAAGCAGGGCAGTTGTGTTAAGCAGCAGTTGTGCTTGAGGCTCCGTCAGATGATCCATTTGAGTCCACCTGTTCTCACCATTTGAGCCCAGTATTCACCCGTATCAGGGGGAATGAGCTTCCCCTCCTTCACTCTGCCCAGACTATAACCCAGGAACATGTTAAAGTCAAGGTCTTACATTTTGGAAGTCAGGGTTAATCAGTCATTTGAATATGCTTATTTCGCAAAATAATTCATCTTAAAAGGTAGAGCTGCAACAAAAAAAATAAAAAATCTTTGTGGTATTTTCATAATCATTATTGCTATCTGGACTCTACAACCTGTAAAGCACCTACCAAAAGACCTGCTCATTTATTAAATTAAAATGTCAACAAAGAATAAACGAGTGCTGATTTGTTTTCAATAAGACACTTTTTTTTAAATATGGTGACCGAAGATTCTAGATAGAGAATATTTACACCTTTATTTGGTTGATAATGTGTTTTAAAAAGTCTCAACGTACCACAAATAATTGTTTAACTAATCAACAAATCGTAAAAAGAAGAATCAATGACTAGGCGTCTACTGAAATAATTGACATTTTAAATCAGAAACATTTATGTAGATAGTTTATTGACTATCAAGGTCTATATTAAGTAAATGTAGGAATTTCTAATTTTTAATCACACTTAAATTTGAACATGTTACATCCCAGATTTTTAACTGTAGTGACGGAACTTTAATCCAATGGGCTGGTTCAGACTTTATTCTTAAACCGATAGTTTTTAAGGAGGTTGAGGAAACAGCCAAAACACAGAATCTTCCTGGAGAGGATAAAAAAAAAAACTCCAGCGATTGAAGATGGCAGCGGTGGAGCTCTGCCAGCTGCCTCTGTCCTCTTACATTCTCACACATATGCTCCAAGTTTGTCGCTTTTTCATAGTCATTTTGTTGTAGGTTATAAAAAATGCATTGTCCTGGCTTTGTAAACTACATAAGTCATTGTATTTTTGAATGTTGGTACTTTGAGGAGCACCGCTTAAGGAGGATGGGACAAGATCTTGTGCGACACGACATGATCTTTCAAGAAGAAAACTGCCACACGATTGTGCACGCATGTGGAAAATGGTCGCGTGATGTATTTTTTACTCTCATGTGTTCCATTTGACAAAAAGCGTGTTTCGAGCTGGTGAGTCAAACATCAAACACAAAACAAAAGAACTGGGAACTGAATCTCACAAGTTATTTATTACACATTATGGCTTTTAATATGATGACTGGCTGTAAAAAAATAAATCGATATCCAGATACTAATTGAGATAAAAATAATCAAAATAGACTTTAGAAAAGAAACCTAAATAGAGCATTTTAACAAAATACGACCTCTCCTGACTAGTTTTATGACAGTCTATATAAAAAATACAATAATATTGAATAAATGACTCTTATTTTGTGTAGCTCTCTGGTCCTGTTTTTTGTCCATTCTAAGATTTATGTTTTAAACGTTCAAAACATTTAGAAAAAAAGAGGAAATGCCGATATTGTGGCATCAAAACTGTTGTTATAATATTGGAAGTTAGACATTTTAGCATTGTAACATTAACTTGCAAATGAAACTAAATACAACTCCGATCATGTTTTGGATGAAGGTGACATTCAAACATTGTGTCTGTTTAGCATATTCTAATCCTTTTAAGAAATGAACAATGTAAAAAGTGTGATGTCAGACTTAAATGCTTGGTGCCAGCTCAGCATCTGGTCCAGTTTGGAGCCGGTTCGTCATCCATCCATCTCTTTCTATGTCTGTTTTCTGTGGAGTGTGGATTCAGCAGCATTTTTACAGTGTGTACGCAGCGGCAGTGAAGACAGTCCACCACCTACGAGTTTAGTGCTGTCAGCAGCCGAGCCTATAACGCAGTAGGAATAACACAGCGCATTTGGTGACAAGCTGCCGTAACTTTTAAGGATTTGTTTCCACTAAAGAGCTGCAAACTTGTATGATTTGGAAAACTTGAGGGGAAAAGTTGGGCGTCTTTTAGGGGTGGGCGATATTGACAAAAATGAATATCTCTATACTTTTATTGGAGCATCCCGATAAGATTGTCAGACGATATTATGTCAAGCCAGCAAAAAATTTGTTAAAACATGTCTTTAAATGTATTAGTTGAGGTTTAATTATCAGACAAATGTGAAATATCCGTCAAATTAATCAGAAGTAAAGAATTATCACCTTTTACCTTTTATTTGAAAGTTTACAACTTAGTATTTTACTTTATTTCAATGTCTCTTTCTACCATGTTTAGTATACTCGGTATTCAAATCTTGCATTACTTCAAAATAACATTTACAATATTATGTAAATGTCTTTAGGGTCTTTGTAGCTTAAAATGTCTTCCACTAAAACATTTTAAATCAATTCCACTTGAGGTTTATTGTGAAATAACAAATGTCTTAATGCAACAACTATTTTGACATCAACAGTAAGATGGTAATTTAATATAGTTAGACTTATTTTGAAAGACAGATCCTTGGAAAACTTTATTGATCCACAAGGGAGATTACTTGGACACAAATTACAGCATAGAAACGAGCAAATCGAAATAATAATAGTTGGAAATAAATTGTGTCAAAAAGGGACAAATAGTCTGTTTGTATATTTAAATATTATAAAATACAAGTAAGTACAACAATATATTCAGTACAAAAGGGGAAGGAAGTGTGTGCTGTGATAAGATGAAAATGGTTGCAAATATGGCAGCATTAATTGCACCAAGGCCTCGTCAGGGTATTTATACAGAAAATAATTATCACATCAGGGCATCTCGTGAATAACATGAAATGGCATGTTCAAGGCTAGTTTGCATCGCCTTGTATTTTAGCTAAGGCTGCGAGATTAATGGCAATCCATTCAAAATCACAATTTTAATGGACGCAACAAGCAAATTGCAAGGAGAAATACGCTAACTATAGTTTAGATCTGTACAAACAAGCCTTGAAATACATGTGAGTTTGTCAGTTCATAGGCCTATTTCAGTCTTTTTGCCCATTCACATTTAAATGTGAGCTTTGAACAGAATCCTATTATTAAAACATAAATTACAAATCTAATTGCAATCACAATTCTTGTCAGAAATATCGCAATTAGATATTTTTCCCAAACCGTGCAGCCCTAATCTTCATATTATGACTGCCCCCCGTCATGTAAGATAACGGCTGATTAGATTGATTATTATTATTTATTTTATTTTTAACTGAAAATGATCATCAGAATAAAACTGTAAAGAAATATTGTGGCTGAGGGGGATTTATGGTTCTTATCTGGTCCTTGTAGTTTGTAGTCATTACATATGGAAAGATGTCTTTTCAACACTGTGTACTGTATTTCTGCTTTACAGTCTCTTTGATGAATACACTTAAATACAAGATAAAGTCTATCTCAGTGAAACATGTTTTGAGCTTGTCTTCCGATAGTAATTCCAATTTAGACCAAACTCGGTCATGTTGTTGGTGCATAATGTATATTTGACATAAAATAGAGCTCGGGGTTGAACGTCAAATATTCTCGATTACTCGAGTAATTCAAATAATTCAATTACAAAAAAAAAGGTTTGATTATTATTTTATTGCCTAGATGATACGTTTAATTTACATTTTTAATTACAAACACTTGAATCTGTGGCGCGCGGAGCACACGGAACGACTTGTTGCGCTTCCGTTTCCCACGGAGCTTGTTCCGGACCTGCAGCAGCTAAAGCACAACAGAGAGAGCAAGCGCGGTCCAAACTCACGAGTGCGACCTGGAAGAGTTTTGTTGTGTGAAAGAGCACGGTGTCCCGAGCTGCAACTCTAACCACCACAACTAGCTCCGCGCCCCGCCATCGTGCACCCCCACACAACAACTCTGCTTCCCAGTCACACTCGTACGTTTAAAACACGCCGCTCTCTCCTCTGTTGTGCCTTGAAACATCCAAAACATCCATGGAACCAGCACGGAGGACCGCTGCCATGTTATAATAATCTGTTATGTGACCTTCTGTGAAACAGAAGGTGACGACACGGAAGCCAAAGTGAACGGCACACGGAGCCAACGCCGCAAAACGACAAAATGCAGAATGAAGAGCCACCGCTCAAAACACAATGTTTTACAAACAAATTTCGTATTTTAATATAGGTGACATAAACGCTAATTAATTTATAGCAACTGTAACTGTTTACAAACTGTGACAAGTCAATTAGTCCTTTATATGTATTCTTTATATACAAACAGAACAGTTTGGACTGAAGGGAAATGTTGCTGTTTTGGGGACATACTTGTCTGTGAAATTAATTATAAAATGTGTTATTTTACGCAGAAACTCCTTTTGTTATTTGTTTATTACTATGAGCTTTATAAAAAAATAAAAAAATAATAATATGCTTTTAAATGGTTTACGCAATGTACAAAAAAATGTATCGATTACTCGATTAATCAAAGAAAAGAATAGATGGATTACACGATTTCTGCAGCCCTAGTTAAGATATACTTTATTGTCCCCATAGAGAGATTTGCCCTATTTCTGCATATGATCCATCCTTCAACCAGTGCTGCCGGGACAACCTGTCAGGAGCAGAGAACAGCAGGATTTGACCTATTGTGCATCTTTTGGGTTGATGAAGGCAACCGGCGTTACCTCAGAACGAGCCGGGAGTCAAACGCCGCCTTCTTACTGTCAGACCAGAGTGCGAGCCACTCTGCCACTGTGCCACCAAACGTCCATAGTGACATTTTAGCAAAAACATTATGAAAGCTGTGGGACAACGCCATTAGCTGCTGGAACATGAATGGTAAATACGTTTATTACCGTGTCAGAAGTGTCTGAATATTCCTGAATGAGTGCCAAGTTTAAAAGTTTAAAGTCCAGGATACTTCTGCTATTCAAAGTGTACATGTACTGCAATGTTGGAACTAATCTCCCTAATGCCCCTTGTCTGTTTATTTTGCGTAATCAAACTAAAAACACAAAAAGAGCTGACACGCTTATTTGTACTGGTTGATCTCAGTTGCATCTCTTTCTGTCTCTTTTCTCTGTTGCTTGTGTCTCCCCCCCACCCCCTTGTTCACCATCTCTCGTCTCGTCTCTCTCTCTCTACCTCCTCGTCTTCTCTCTCTTCTCCTCCTGCACCTTGAGCGTCCGTGTCAGCGTTTCTCCCCTAACCCTGTTCCGTGTCGCTGTATGAATAAATCGCGGCTCGTTTGACTCGATGTCACCCCCACGGCGAGCACGTTTTCTGCTGCTCCGCGCCCTGGGACCTGAGCTGCGGAGTCAGGCTTTGGTTCGGAGGGAAACGTGTGATAGGAACATGGCTCCCTGGGATTAAACACTAAGACATGTGAATGGAGTGTCAGACAGAAAAGTACCCCATTGTTTTATAACTGAATCATAATATTCAACTGCCACCACACACAAACCAGATTACAGCCAAATCTACTACTATGGAGCTGCTCAGTTATGGAAACATATTATTATTATTACGATGTTTTATTTAACTAATTAAGAGAACGACCTTGTAAAGTAAAAGTAGGAGAAGATTTTAGCACGAAGAAGGTTGCTATGAACCAGGTCTGCAACGATTAATCGACTAATTCGGACTAGTCGAGTATAAAAAACAATCATAGTTATATTTTGATCATTGTAATTGTTGGACTATACGGACTCAAAAGCACAAATGAAATCACCTTTTATAACAAAGACAATGATGATATTAAATCAAAATATGAAAACAATTATTTAAAAAATCAGATTTTCATCAATAACATATGTTCATATGTTCCATCTCCAAGACTTCAGGCACCGTATTTCAACCTTTTTTGGGTTTATAATGTAAATGTAAAGTCTTAATATACAATATATTATCTATATATTAAATAATCGTTTGACTATTTGACTAATCAAAAAAATAGTTGCTGACTCGTCGACTATTAAAATAATTGTCTACAAGCTTCATCCTTTTCACTCAGAGCAACACGATTAATGTAAAGTAATCATTGGGTTTAATGATCAAGATTATTACAGTCGTAATTTCTACCATGGGAATTGTGGATGACAACTTTCTCATAGTGACTGAACAGTTGTTTTGTTGCCCATTGTTTATTTAATCAAACTTTGATTGATGTAGACAACTCCAGCTTTTGAACTGCAGATATGAGAATAATAAAATACGAGAATATAATTATTTTTCTTGCCTTTTTATCTAGTTGTATAAGCAAAGGCAGAGTGGTGAATGCATTTATTCTATTTTATTGATATTATCTGCCAAGTGAACCATCATGTAACTGTGCAAAATGTCTTGAAACCTACAATCTAATTAACTTCACATGTCATAAACAATCATGTATGAACAAGCAACTAAACAGTCGCCATCCAATTATTGTAACCAAGTAACCGTATAAAATCACCTGACATCTATTAAAAGGATGTCACTGGGGTGGGCAATATTGACTATCTCGATAACAAAAGTGGGACAGTCCAGCAGAAATGCTTTAAAACATGTCTTTAAACATATTATTAGAGGTTTAATTATCAGACAAATGTGAAATGTCTTTAAAATGAATGGCAAAAATGCAGAAATATCACTTTATCCCCTTATTTGAAAATGTACAACATAACTTTTTAATTTTTATTTTGAATAATTTCTTTTTGTAGCATTTTTCCCCCGCTATAAACAATACACTCATTATTCATTTGTGCATATCTTCAAAACAACATTCCCTGTAATATTTAAAATTAAATTTAGCCTATTGTTCATCCCTATTGTTACAATTATTTTGAGAAGAAACATCCCGATTTTACAATTATTCAAAATTGTTGGCACTTTGACCAAACAACAGTGAAATGAAATGCTTAATTGTCTTTCACAAGTCTAGCGTTATTGTTGTTGTTGTTGAAAAGGTGCATTTACGGCCACCTACTGTAGTTGTACGTCTTCAAAGTGTGTGTTTTACCCTATACCGTAAAAAAGAAAGAAAAAAAGGGAGAGAAAGAAAGAGAGACAGAAAGAGACAGAGACCTTTCTGAATGAAAAAGTTATAATATTCTGAATGAAAAAGTTATAATATTGTCACATAGGCGGAAACTCTCTTTCTGATAAAAAAAAAGTACTTTAAGTGTTGTTTGACTTTTTGGAGTACAGCTTGAACAAAAATTTCTAAAACTACTCATTGGTGCTGCTTATTATTGTCACATTTAAAAAATATATATATTTTTTGTTCTTACGAGTCATAAACAATGATGTGTGAATGGGCAAAGCATATGTAAAAATGGCGAAACACAAACAGGCTCATGTTTTCCAAATCATTGTTACCAAATGTGTATCAAATGGCATTACATCTACTATTTACCAAACTAGGCAAAATCGCCCTGATCATATTGTAACCTCCCACTTGTCTTTCCTCCTCAGATGCAGATCCTGGACAAGTTCCCAATCGAGGGAGGGCAGAAAGACCCCAAGAAGAGGATCATCCCATTTCTCCCAGGTAACACTCTGCGCCTCCTCAGTTTATCCAAAAAGACAACCACATTAATGATTCATGTGTGGCACTCCCGGGACGTCAATATGAGCTGGCTGCTGTACGTGTGTGCGGAGATCGACGAGTGGACCATGTTACTGCTGACATTGTGGATTTCATTCCTGTTGGACTGTGGATTTGTGGCATTTTGGGAACTTTTTGAATGAGGATAGCTTATGAATAATGGTTAGTTTACACTACTTCCAAGTGAGATTGTTTGGCATTTTAGTTTGCTTTAATACACTTCCAAGTATTCATCATTTTATTAAATTGAAGGCAACCGCATTTTCATTAGCAGTTAGTTTCTTTTATGATTTATTGGCAAAGTTATTTATGAAAAAAGATGTGAAAAAGGCCAGATTTAGATGCATTTTCACTAGCGCTGCACAATATTGTTAATTATGCAAGATTAGTTATCACCATATTACTAGAAAATAAATACATTTGTCTGGTTTGTTTTTTGATTTTTTTTCTTTGTTTTAAGTCTAAATCCAAAAAAGAAATCAACAAACAAAAGCCAAGTTCAAAAATGGGCCAATTCGGTTTTGTGTTTTTGTAATTTGATTTTTGCTTGGTTAAAATATTGCCAGTTACGCTTAGGTTCTTCATTGGACAGAGATGTATCAGTTTTGAACATTTTAAACATAAAACAAAACCCCTAAGCCCTAAATTTGGTCTAGTTTGATCTAGGTTAAATTGATTAGTCCTTCATTCGCACTTAATTTAACTGAATGAACTATATAGGCTATTAAACGTCTGTTAGAATATCGCAATAGTATCGTGATCATAATGTTCAAATATAAGTAACACAAACATGTGAAACTATGCAGACGTTGGAGCTGAAACGGAAAACTCTGAATTTATTTTCTATAATTCCATTTTCATAAACGTGTAAGATTAGAGTTTTTCCCCTGCTCTACGTCAGCGCTATGCTAATTTGAACCCGAAGTACTTCTGATTGCGGTACAGAGTGTCGTTTGTGCGTTGGCCATGTGACACCGAGGTTCAAGGCGACTCACAGGAGCGGGATGAGACTGATCGATCGAGGTCTTTAAGTTCAGAGCTCGGGGCAGAGGAGCTGACGAAGACTGCTAATGGAGCACGTCACACAATATATGCCCTGTGTACAGTGTGATAACTTTATATTGAGGAAAATCCCCCACAGTTGTATGATTCTGCCTGTTAAATAAGGCTGTGAGAACAATTCAAATGTACTAAGAACGTACTGTATACAACTCTTTGCGCCTTGTTTTCCAATTCCAGTCTGATATGTGTATTTGAGATCCAGTCTAAGATCTATGAATGTACGGTCATTTCAACATTGACATTAAAGGGGCACCATGTAACTTCCTGAGCAGCAAAATAATATACAGTGCAAACTAAATATATCGCAACACCACCAAGGTTTTTTTTAATAATTTTTTTTTTAATGAAAATGTTGAAAAACGCTGATTTTTATTAATGATTTGACTTATTTTGTTCAGTTTAGTCTTGATTTAGCCTAGAGTTCTGTCCAACGAACATTTGTTTCTGAAAATATATTAAATTGTTGCAAGAATATCGATTATGTAGTACTTCACAGCAATAATTTCCAATTGCTTGCAGCTTTAATAACTTACCGGCTTGTGTCTTTATGATGTTATTGCTTTGCCTGGAATGTTCCGTATTATGGCATTTATTTTGTCTTTCTCCATGGAGACAAGCACGATGCCGCCAGGCCAAGGTACAGATCAGATCTATGGAGATCTCACTCACAGTAAGAATAAATGTCAAGGCAAGCAATAGAAATTTCAATAAATGCAAAAAAATGATGGTGTTTGACGACCTCGATCAGAAAAGTTACAGAGTGCGCGTTTAAGTAAAAAAGTTAGGAGTAAATCAGCAAACCAAACACTGTATACCCACTGGGAAGCGTGAAGGTTTCTCTATGACAGTTAAATAGTGAAACAAAAAAAAAGCAACAAGCTGTTTAAAGTTTCTGTATGTAGGCTGTGAGATATATGGTATATTTTAGTTTTAATAAACCCAACAACTAAAATGTCTCACACTACTACTGTAAGTGCTTTGGATTTATTGTGTATGTATTATAGCAGCATATTTTCACATAATGGAATGAGATTCATTTTATTAAGGCTCGGAAGTTACAATACATAAAACTTTCTTGTAATGTATTGATCAACTGTATGTTGTCTTATTAAAAAACAATACAGATTGATTCTTGGAAAGTTCCATAATGTATCGTATCCCTTTGCCATTTGGCATATTTTAAGCCAATTGCCCCTTCTCCAAAGAGCACTTAAGTAGCACTTCTAATAAGCTATGCTCCGCAACAACACGCTTATCACTTGAGACTGGAAATAGAAAGCTTAGCATGTGCCCACAGTGTCTGCCGGCGGGGGCTGCGAGTCTACACTGTGTGGCCTCTGTGCTCTGAAATCCTATTTGTTATTTAGAAAGCCATGTCACCGCAGAGGTCAGAGAATCTATAGGGCAACAGCTGGGGCCTTGTGTAGGCTGAGAGACTGTGAAAGGGGCACATTACTGACATCTGCTGGAGAGTTCTGGTACTAGACTGAGCTTGTAATAAGAGTTTTGAATGAGAATTGTGATCATTCAGGTCACAGTATATGGCTGCACAATATAGCGGAACTGAAACACTAGCGTGTCCTCTGTGAAGTTTAAAATGTCTGGTCTTTTTGTTGAAAAATCGTGTCGTGCCTGTAGTTTGGACTAGTGTTGTGTCACAATGCTAAAATGTCAGACTAGATTTCGATCCGAAGGAATATACTTGAGACTCGATACTGATCTCGGTACTGGGATTCAAATTTGTATCTAGTTTTGCAATGAGTTTTAGTGTCTGATTTTTGATACTTTTCATTATCCTAGTTTAGACCTCTACAAACTTGTTCTGAAATGCAGTTTTCTTGTATTAGTTTTAATTATTTACAATGTGCATGCTAAACAGAAGCCTACATTTCAAACATCTATCACAAATCTCATTGCAATTGCAATTTTTCTTTTTTTTTTTAGAAAAATCGCAATTTTACTTATTTTTATTTAAATCATTCAGCTCAATTGTATGACATAAAAAATAAAATCACATGCACAGTATTTAATTTCAGTCAGAATGTTTGGTTTCACAAAGCTGCTCACATGCTAGATTATCTTTTAAAACTGGTCTTATAATAGAGGAATATTCATCCATTGGACAAAATGAATGAAAGTGAATTAATGATTTCAAATTAATGATTTGAGAGAAGTTGTTAAAAAAAAAAAAAAGACCAAGTGAAAAAGCTCTAGGAATTATAAAACCATGTCACATCCACAGGTTTGTTAAAGTATATTTAATTCCCAAATACATCACTGGCTATGATTAAACTGTCACTGTAGGTTCACTCGGGGCTTGCAAGAGTCATCGTAATCAAATTGAAAGTTTGTCAGAGAAATTGCGATGAGACATTTTAAGTATGTCCTCCTTGGTTAAAATTATGGATTGTTTTGTATATTTAGTCCAGCTTTTCTGATCTTTCCTTGAAAACAGCAACAACATTACGTAGTCGTTGGAAACTTAAAATGTGATATATTTTGTATATTTTTCGGCTCCACTTGCTAAAACCACTCTCTTATTTTCTACAGGCAAAATCTTGTTTCGGAGGAGCCATGTTCGAGACGTGGCCATGAAGAGGCTACGCTTCATTGACGACTATTGCAGGGTAAAGATGAAAGTAAACACAGCATTCTCCCCACATATGTCTCCATTGGGATGGTCTCAGTCTGAGAAAGGTCAAAGGTCGGACTCTTTCCCACCCTTTTATGTGCTCCAGGCATGATTTGTGACGATTGGATGAGTGAGATTGACCTATTTTGTTTGGAGAAAGCAGTAAAGTACCCTTACTTTCAAATGTAGGACTAGATTTAACTAAAGTGTTTTGAAGTGTAAAAATTTGGTTTGAATCCAAAGCTATGTTTTTTCTCTTAAGGTTCAGTGACCAACGCAAGACAATAATATTATACTTTTTACTTATTTATTTTTTTCTACAGCTTTTCCCGTCTTAAGTTGAACTTTTCTTAACTTTTTTGACATTCTTTGACACACTTTAAGTATTTTTTATTATTTTTTTTAAGAACATTTATTCCTAACCGAAATGTACTCAATGTCCAGTTTACAGAGCTTTAAATATGATCCCTTTTTATTTTTTTGTTTAGCTGATTTGTTTGGTTTTGCAAGTGTAATTTTGTAGATTTTATCTCCATCCTTTGATAGTTCATTCGTAAATGCATGCTGACAGACTGACCTAGTTACACATCCAACTTTTAATCACTCAAGTTCTTAGCTCTTTACCGCAAATGGCTTGCTCCCAATCGCTGGACTCTTCCAAAATCTAAAGCTTGAATCTGCTGCCATCACATTTCCTGTTGCCTCTTTTGTTTTATTTATTCCCAAATGAAATCCTGACCTCCCTTTTCCTTCCTTCTTTTCTGTACAAACTGAATATTTTAGCTTTTCATGTTTTTCTCCCTATACACACAATTAGGCAGACGCACAGTTGGCACACATTAGCAAAGGTTACATACTGTATCAGCCTCATAATTGGGAGCAAAAGATTCGAAAAACTCCAAGGCTATTACCCGCACATTTGAAATGAATGCGCCAAAGTGACTCCTCATTACCCAAATAACCTTAGGCTGTTTCATGTTTGGGATTGTTATAGAGAGCTTGTTTTTTAGCTGAAAACTGGAGTGTGCGACGGTGTTTACTTCCGACATCCTGTTTATGAAGCGACCGACGAGACGAAGCATAATTACCCACTGTTTCTCAGTGGAAACGCTCTTGGGAGATGGAGATGTCCAGCCAGATGTTGTTGTAGCAACACATTTTTTATTCATTCTCAGCCGCCATTGAGTGAAGACGCAAGGATTGCAAAATGGGACGTTGCGTGTAAATTGAGGCTGGGCGCTGACGTCCTGTAAGCAGAATCAGAGAGCATCCAGTTAATTAGTTGTGCCTTCACTCTGGTGTATCTTGATCATATAATTTATTATATTTAAGCGTAAAATGTTTCCAGAAGTTATTTTTATGTGCGTGCCCTAATATTGTAAAAAATGAAATGAAATGGTGCACCCACTTCCAAAATGTCATTCCAGTTCAGTTCAGCAATGTAGTAGAAAGTACAGACATTTATTTGCGTACCAGTGACAATAGGTAATACTCCAGATATTGTCATCACAAAACCTGCCTCAAGACGTTGCTTCAGCCGTGAGTAAAATACAGAAGACAACTTTTCCTAACTGGAAATTGTCCGATTTGTGTCTCACCTGGTGAGCATGTTGTCCTGGTGTCACAGACTATGTTTTGCACACCAAAAATCTGATCAGATTTGTGCTTGTGGCAAGATTGTTGAAGAAACTACCCAGGAATCAATTCTAGGACCTTCTTGCGAGAGCGCTAACCCCCGTGCTGCCGTGTCGCCCCTAATGGACTGACACATGTACAACTTGGACATTTTTGGACATTAACAGGCCAGTAATCAGACTTAATCTTGGTTTATCTGATTACTGACCATACAAATGTGCCCACTAGTTCTCTATACTTGTATATATGTGAAACCTAATCACGTGGATATTTCCTCTTTAAGAGTTGTTGAGATAGTCTCTGACCACCTGCATCCCCTTTTAGGAATAAATCAATGAAAAAAAAAAAAAAAAAAAAGGGATGAGGGGAAGCGTAATTATCCAATTTTGAGGAAATGAGGATGTCCAGCTGTTGGAAAACCATCTGAACTCATTTCTTCAATAACGTCTGTCATGGGGTCTTCAATATGACAGTGATGGGATTCAGTGAATAAAAATATGTGCTGGTGGTTTTAAAGGCTGCCCTGGACATAAGTAGTTTAGTCACATATCTTCACCTTGCTATACATGCATGGCCCCTTTGATGCTCTCCGCTCGCATCATCAAATATACATGACCAGTCAGACATGCGATGCTGTAATGTGGCTGAGAACATAGAGGGGAACAATGGACAAAGAACAAAGGGAGATGAGGTTTATACATTCAATAAATCTCCACTTGACATCAGGCAAATGATCCCTAATATTATACTCTATGGATTTGAAATAAAGATCTGTAACTCGGGGCTTGAGCACCTTGATAATGATAATTGGAAGATATGTTGCAATTCCACAGAAATGTACTGAAATAAAATAAAATGTGAAGGAAAAAAAAAAAAAATGTAAGAAATGTAGGGCTGACTTTATACTTTTATTTGGAAAATAAACACAATGAAGCCTGTTTATATTGTAATCAGCTTTTTTTTTGCAGCATTTTTAAAATCTAAATAATTAGCCTGATATCCACATTTCCCAACAACACTGACAGTATTATCAGGGACATTACATTTTCCTAACTAATGTTGTAACGTGCATATTTTCAACCAATCAGGGACGAATCGAAAAACAAAACAAAGCATAGTTATAGTACTTAAATAAAGAGACAATGTACAGAAACATCAATGTTTAAGTTAATCTTGCATTCATTTGTTTTATGTTTGTTTAGTTTATGGAAATGTTTTCTCCCTTTCAAAAGAATGTATTGTCACAGATGTTAATGCCATGTTATTTGCTTCATCGGTAATTGTGGCTAATCCGATCAGGATATAATTATAAAAACTAAAAGATAACAATAATGAGAATCTTGGAAGCAAAATAAGGTCATTTCAATTCAGCCAGGTTAACCTAAATATTTATTGTCTTTTATAGATGTCTTCTCTGTCTTTATACTTCTGGAAGTTTGATTTCATAACGCTATCGTCACATACAAATGTTAAAGTATTAGATGTATTTCTATAATAAGTATTTACCTGTCGTTTGGGTATGGTGTCAATAATTGTAAAAATGTTGTTTCTTCTCTCAATAATCGTGACTCTTAATATTGCCATTGTGACATCCAGAGACTAATGTATGTTGTGGAAAAATAAACTCTCTCTAAACTTTTATTAAGCTGAATCGGACACAAAATCTTGTCTTTCCGTATTCATTGTTTTTATTGCATATTTTTAGTAGCTGTTTCTTAGATGGCAGATTCCTGTACGGCTGCCCTTTGACCTTGTGGCGCCTGTGTGTGTGTGTGCAGGCGCTGGTCAGACTTCCTCCTCAGATTTCTCAGAGCGAGGAGGTGCTGCGCTTTTTCGAGACCAAAGCCGAGGACGTCAACCCTCCCGTCGAGTGAGTATCATGTACAGCCACGCGCGTCTCTACAGTCACTCTGCACAGGGGGCTCAACAGTCACGTTAGGATTCAGAAGCACAATTCTTTTTTTCATTTTTACCAGAAGAAAATCTATAAGTTCAAGTGCGGTAATACCTCATTAACATACAAAGACAATGCACACATTTGCAACGTGACATATTTTCAAGTGTTTCAAGTGAGCAGAATCAGAATTGCTTGTAGTCATGCCCAAGGGGAAATTGTTTTATTCCGGACATGCAGCTGACCAGCAGAAGAAATACTGATACTAAAATTAAATATCAGTATTACAGTAAGAATAAAATGCTATAAATCTGTGTTTTTGGATTAATTATTATTATGTATGATACACTCCTCCACTATTACACAAACAAAAACATATTATATTGCTACAACGATTAACTGACTAAATGTAACATATCTGGTCGTTTAATAAATAATAGTCGTCATACTTTGATCATGAACTGTTGTATGGGCTAAACAGACACTATAACACAAACGAAAAGATCTATTATAACAAAGGCAATGGCATTATTTATTAAATCAAAATGTCAGAAAAGAGCCATCCATTAATAATACACTGAATATTATATATATTATTATAATCATATATATCATTATATATCAGTCAGCATATTTTAATCTTTATTTGGTTGATAACGTATGTATCTCAATGTTCAATCGAAATTATCCAACTAATTTGACTTAGTAAGTTATTTTCATTTCATTTTCATTTTCCTTTTTTCACATCAGATTGTGTGCAAGGAGCAGAAAGAAGTGTTAAACTTATATTATTTGCCCCTACAGTAATTGTCAATTGCAGCTCTATAATATGTATGATAATAAGAATGTTTTGCCTTTGTCATCCCTTTAAAAGCAGCTATGTAACTTTAAGTGATGAAGGGTCCGCCACCTGCTGGTCTCCATAGGTACATTATTGCTTTTCTTGGGGTATTTCACAGCATTAAACTTATCTATTGCTATGTAGGAGCGGGTGACGCAGATGGGTGGACAGGGTTTAAGAAATGTCATAGCGGCCAGCTGCTTTCATACAGACAATAACCAATCATTAAACGAAATAAATCAATGAATCAGTAAAACCCAATAAAAACAGTTTCTTGAATCGGACATATACAAAAAAGCAGTTTCTCAGGTTCAACTTGCTCTTGTGCTGGTCAGAGTGTGGTACAGTCTGATGGCTCGGGAGACAAAGGACTTTTTCAGTCTGTGGAGCAGCGTTGGGACTGGTATCTGCTGCTGAACATGCTCCTCCTCTGGGTGAAGGCCTAACGTTGGGGATGCAGTGTTTCCTATAGCGGAGACTCTACTGCCTATACTATATATAGCCTGATTTTTACCCCTATAGTCTAAAAAATAGCTTAACAAAAAATGTAGGGATACAAATGAAATGTGCTTGGGAGTATTGTCATACACATACAGAACTAACTATATTTAATCTGTTTTCTAAGTTTTTGTTGTCAGTATAATAAAATGATGTGCTTGTGCCACCACCGTCTCTGTACAAACCTGCGTATAAAAATTGGGGTATGAGACATTATCATCGACCCCGAAGGATACATTGTTTTTCAAAGTCTTTTCTAACAATAAAAGTATCTGTAACAAAACAAATGCAACAGAGTTTCCAGGTAAAAATGATTGTGAATTTTGCTTCTCGAATCATCACCCACTGTTGAGGCTTGTTGCAGTTATGTTATGGTCGTTACATAACATTCAGAATCCATGGCTGATTTATAGCAGGTCTGTGGCACCTCCTGCTGTATGGATAAGATTAATGAAGGCCCAGCTGCACCACCTTCCTCTGTCTTAATCACGATGTGTAAATCACCTTGTTCTGGATGTTAAAATGTTACAGTGTATAGATATTCAATGAGATGTTGATTATATTCAAAATCAAACATACATTTTCTTTTAGGGTGAGATTTTTTCCTCCACTGAGCTCCATAGGGATTTGTTGTAGGTTGTCGGTTTCCTTCTTGTGAATAATATTGAGTATGTCCTGCCCGAGGCCCCTGTATTTGTTCAGATATTGCTGGTAAAAGCTACAGGCTCAGAAATAAATCAAACAAAAAAGTAGCTGTTCTATATTCCGTATGTCCAATTTGCAGTACAGTGTGAAAAGGCAATAATATATGACATTCCATGGGTTAGGTGATGTCACTGGCTCAGTCACTGTTGAGAAAATGTTGTCCGCTAATATAAGTAGTAAATGCACCAACATAAAACCAAAACAGTAACTTTAAGCTGTCTTTTGCAATTGATTAATTGGTTTTAAATAATGACTGACTAAATAATATAATTAGGCTATGTAAAAATAACAACATAACATTTTGTCCCCTTCCTCTACCAATATCAATTGTATTACCAAATACCAATGTATGGAATTCAAAATAAATTTTTTATCAGTTTTTGAAATACATTTTTAGTTTATCTGCATATTTATTTTATTTTTCAAAACAAGTTGAAATTATTTTTAAGTAGAGACATTTCAATGCATATTAATACAAAACTCATTGGTATCAGCAATAGAGAGAGACATTGATATCTATAGATATAGATATAGAGATGGATGGATGGATAGAAAGATTGATAGATATAGACAACACCTGCACCACATGCCTTATATTGTTGTTTTGTTATTTCTTTATAATGTTCTTTTTATGTCTTTACTTCTGGAGTAGGGCTGAAACACGTTAATCAAGTAATAGCACTTCATCAAGTATTGAAATAATCATCAGCTAATTTAGTCATCAAATAATAGTTATCTAGACTATGCACATACTTCAACACATGCCTTCACAGGTCTTTTAGCGATTAGTCAAAGAAATAATAGCTAGATTAATCAAATACTAATTGTTAGTTGCAGCACTACTCTGGTGTAGCACTTTGAGATGTGTGTGCAAATGTGTGTTAAAAGTGTGTTATACATAAACTGCATTATTATTATTATATTGTAGTATTACTTCTACTGCTCCTTCTGCAACTACACCTCCTACTCCTACTCCTACTCCTCCTACTCCCTATACTACTCCTACTCCTACTACTACTCCACTACTACTCCTACTACTACTACTACTACTACTACTACTACTACTACTACTACTACTACTACTACTACAATTGCTCTAACTGCTACTACTACTTCTATTATCCCTTTAAACATTTGCATTGTAAACTAGGCCCATTGATAATGTCCTTATAAAACTGAACAGACTTGCCTAAAACAGGGCCTAATTGTGCAGTGGCTAAGCTCATTACTTCTCTCGTCTATTCCCTGTTCAGACTCTGCTCTTCCCCTGTAGTTGGCTGGAACCTCCTTGTGGATTTGTGCATGGGCTGTGGCGCCTGCGATGGGGGGGCTTGATGGATTCGCGGGTGGTTGGAGGGGAGCGGCTTGTCTCATAGCACAAGATAGCCCCTTTGGGTAGTTTTTAATTAGAGAACACACTCTGCTGCACGAGCCTCAATTGCCAATATCACCGCGTTCATTTGTTATGTGTTCCTGTATGTTTGCAGACAGCCGGCCGCCAGGCGCTGCTGGTATTGAGGACTCCTGTAAGGATCAAGCTACATTTTTCCTCAATATCTTGTCATGACTTTTCAACGCTCTTCATGATTGATTCAAACTAGTTATTTATGTCTTTGGTGGGTAGCACTCCAGTTTTTTATTTGAGTAACCTTTTAAATACCCTCTTGTCTATCAGGACTTGAGGTGGGCGATATTGACAAAAATGAACATTTTAGTATTTTTTTTGGAGTATCTCGATAGACTATATTATGGAAATCCAACTGAAATGTGTTCAGACATGTCTTTAAACGCGTTAGTTGAGGTTTCATTGTCATATATTGAATCACAAAAGTACAGAAATATCAACTTACAAAAGTGCCTATAATGATGAGAATTTGTTACACCAATGAACGTGGTCCAGCCCTCCCCCTCGAGCCTGGATTAGTATATGGTTCAATTTTTTAATGAATTATAACATTATAATTATAACATCTGTGATGCCCGGTAGTATACGATTATAACAATATGTGCTGCCGGTTCTATCTTATCAGCAGCAAGGAGATGTCCGTCTCCATGCGTCATGAGATTGATTCCCAGCTCTGACAATTTGATGACTGTCCTTCTTGCTCTCAACCCCAGGACTTGTTTGACTACACAAATCAGCTCACCTGTTGTACTTCCAACTAAGTCAATTCTGAATGGTCGGATTGTGTTAAAACAATGCTCAGATAAAAGTCTAATGTCTAAAACACATGAATATGAGGCTTTTGACCATCCTCTACTACGTCAAGGGTGGGCAATTATTTTTCCTCCGATGGCCATATTTGAATCCAGGCAAGTGGCTGAGGGCCGGACCACGACCATTGATGTAGCAAAGTCTTATAATTATAAGCACTTTTCTGTAAAATATAGGCTATTGAATAGGCTATTATTTCATTAATTTCATGTAATCTTTATTAAAGACACAAGTGCAGACACATGTTGCATAGCTAAAACAGTTAAAAATTAGAAACTAACATGTTGTGGGGGGCCAGATTAAAAGAGGCTGAGGGCCGCATCTGGCCCCTGGGGCCGCAAATCCCCAGGTCTGCTCTACGTGGATCTGTTTGGCATTTGGTCTTTGTTCCCATGAGTTTGTGGATGTGCGGCAAGAGAGATGTACATGAGCTGACCACTGGGGACAGTAAACAGCGCAACGTTGAAAGCACAGCTATTTAAAAGTGACTAAACAAGATCAAAATCGTAGATCGAGAAAACATCAGTTATCAAGGAGATTCAGAACATAGGGTTTTGACACTCGGAGGGGAGAGGACTTTCTAAACAAGACGCTTCAAACTAGCATGAATGATATATATAGTAGCTATAGTAACAGCTTCAGACAGAGCAGAGCATCACAATTCAGTTTGAACTATTTTGTCACAATTTGGTTCAATATAATTTTAATTCAATCTAATTTGACTGCACAATTTTTGGAAAGAAAACAAACTAAACATTTTTTTACTTGCTTCTACCTCAGCAAAGTCTCTCTTGCAAAAGATATTCTGAACCTCAATTGGACATCCCGGTGAAGTATTATAAACATAAAAAAATAATACAACTCATACAACTGCGATAATTGTGACGCCCTAAATTGTAACACAACTGAGTATTTGAGATGATGAGTTTGTATTTGCATATATTGAAAAAGAAGAAATCTGTACATGAAGTTTAAAAAGGAATAGTCAGGATTACTTCTCTCACCTTCCCTCTGTATATTTGAAGCAGGATTTAGTGGCCTCAGCCAGACAGTATTTTTCAGCACACTGTAATTGCCGTCTCCCTCTTTCATAAAGCCTCACTCCTTCCTTTTTAATCCATGGCGTCTCACTCTGCATCATAAATATCAAGTGCATTTAATTGGCGAGACAGCTCAAGGTTACAAACACCGACGCAATCATTCTTTTGATCAACGGCTTTGGCTTTTCCTCGTCAGCCTTTCCATCACGCCTGAGTGCTCGTCTCTACTCTCTCTCTTTCAAGCCCCTCATGCTCCGCTTTCTAAATGTCTTATATTATGCTAAATTGGCATTCTGGAGCTTTGAACTAAGTTATAATTCTGTTCCCTAATCAAAACATACCTGGAGTTGTGCTTTTTTAATTCATGTTTGAGTAATCCTACAGTCTGGTTCTATTTCTGACCATTTCTGGGCCCCAATTGCCTTTGCTACATAGCTTATTGTTCTTGCGCCCTCTGCTGACATTTTGTATATTAGCGATGTGTTAAGCAATGTGATTTGACTTGTTCTAATAAGTAAATCTACATGCAACATCAAAGTAGTTTCAAAAGTGAAAAATGCATAACTAGGATCTTTAAAGGTACTGTCAGAGTAGGAGGCGTGGTCTGGTTCGGTAAAAACAATGTTTAATTCAGTGGGAAACACAACTTTTTACCTCTTTTAAAGTTTTTTTTCTGGATAGTTTTGTGTAGTTTAAGCATAGTTCGTTCAATTTGAGTTAAGTGTTGACATGGCGTAAATAGATATGTAGATGTTATAATACAGCACGTGGCGCTAGCATAGCAGTAGCATGTCTTCGTATTTGTAGCTGGTACAACATATATTTTAAACTGTGTTTTCTCTTGTAATTCATGAACGGTGTTGATAGAGCAGCTCTTCTACATTATAATGAATGGCTTGCTTACTTCCATGGAGGTGAGCCAACCTTCAGTTAGTGGACGTTCCCTCAGATGGTGACTCTATGTATGTACCCTCCTTCAAAGGGTCTGCCAGTATGCATGTTATAGCTTTGCTTGAAATTTTCCACAATATGACTAAACATATCCACCTCCATGAAGACAAACAAGTGTGCATTATATAACTTCTCCACCAGGCAAAGTCAGGTCAGGTCTGTGGAGATGCAAGGCTGCTATAGTATATATATTATATCTTATTTTTTGTAAATAGATAAAAATACATGGAATTAAACGTATGAAATATTTCATGCAAAGTAGCAAAGTCTCCATGGAGGCCTTTCCCTGGTAAAAGTTACATAGTGCACCTTTAAACAATAGTCTGTGATTTAACTATTTGTGCTGCAAAGAAATGGAAGTATGCCTTTAAAATGTCCTCTTTTAATTGTCTCCAAATCATACATAGATCATCTCAGAGGTGATACATCATGAGTGTGGCACAAACAGAGTGAGGGGGAAGCGTCTTGCATAATGATTTATGTATGAATCCTTTGCACAAACAGGAAAATTCATCACTCAATGAAATATTATTAAATATTGTTTTGTCATATATTATTAGAAAGAACTTCCAAAATGGCGCAAATGTTAATTATAGTCCTTTATATTACAAGTGGAAAAAACATACAAAAGGCCAGTAGGTCCTTGATCCTTATAAAGTTGGTATCACGTACGTCAGTCACTATGTAATATTATATTATCACTTAATAATTCTATTACTATTATAATTTTTTTTTTTTAGCTCCAAAGCATTTAGTAACATTTGATAGAAATAACTTGATGTAGTCAGAAAGATTACTCAAGTATGAATAAGCAAGTATTTGGGAGCTATGTCTGGAGCTAATAACAGATTTTTTTATTTGAAGTTCTGGTATTTTCAAAGGATAGACATCAAAAATAAGAACATTTGAATCAATACTGAGGAGACCCATAACGAGTCCAACAGGTAAACAAAGTCAGTGTAGTTTCAGGTTCTATCTTCTTTCTTAGGGCAGGAATAATCTATTTTAGTGCATTATATATTCTAGTCTCTCAATCTGTTACCGTATGATTGAAAATTACTTCCAGGTTGGCAGTCGAAACATCTCATCTTAAAAAATAGTCCAGATATGACTACATTTTAAACTGTTTTTTACCATGCAAACGTGCTACATAATATACTTACATCAACATGCGCTCGAGTAATGAACGATTACGTTGTTTCACTTCTGCTTGTGTATTATTGATAATGTTTGAAATAAACTAAATGTAATGAGGGCAAAATCACTTTTTATAGCCACATTGAAAGCAGACTGGTCGAACTTGCTCTGGTGTCATATATTAACAGAGCAATCAGAGCTTTAGATCCACTCCTCAAACTCTTCTCTCCTCTGGGCCCCAATGTCCTCACTTTCTCAGGAGGCTAAGTGCACACTACTCAGTTTCAGAAAGGCCAAGATTGTTCAGTTAATCGTTATAAGACGTCCTGATCCAAGGGTCCAGCCTGGTGTCGCATCTAAATTGGATGGGCCGTTTCCATTCCCTCAACCATAATGCATCGCTGCTAAATGAAAGCGAATTAAGGGAAATGTGTTTAGGAATGAGATTGGTCATTGATTTAAAGCTGGACACAGGGGTTTAGGCCTGTGTGCTCATGTGTGTGTGAGAGAGAGCTAAGTGCTGAACTAGAAAGAGAAAAGTCATTTGAAATTGGAGATGTATGGACCACCAAGGAATCATTTTAATCCATCAAAGTGAGAGTATCCTGTTAGCTCATCTCCTCCTTTATGCTCAGATCATGTTAACTCTTTCTATTCTGGCTGTGGCACTACTGTAGGGCCAACTTTATTTGTCGGAGTTGGCTTAAACATTATAAACATCACAGAATAGCACATTTTTAGGTTTATAATTTCACTGACCTGTTTGTAATTGGTGACATCACACTAGTAAACTACCCAGCAAATACTGGGCAAAAACTCAACTAAGGTCACAATTTCTTTGATTTCACACATAAAACTATGAGAACATAGCACCTTTGTTTTGTTGAATTAATGTTTAGAGAGTCAAAAATGTTGTTTCTTTTGTTAATTTTCTTTCTGTTAATTATGCATAAACTTTGACCGGAATGAGTAATGTGATGTCACTTCCCCTAATTTTCTAAAGTTTTTTCAATGTTTTCTCCACAAATACCTAATTGTTCGGTGTAAAACTAAAATGTATATGTACAACAGGCATAAATACACCAAATAAAGTCAAAATGATAAAAGTCGTACAAACCTGTCATAAGACTTCTTTTTCCTCCTCTCTGTCTCCTCTACCTCTACCTCTACTCTCTCTCTCTCTCTCTCTCTACCTCTCCTCTCTCTACTCTCTCCCTCTACCTCTCCTCTCTACTCTCTCACACTCTCACACTCTCACACTCTCACACTCTCACACTCTCCACCTCACACTCTCACACTCTCACACTCTCACACTCTCACACTCTCTCACACTCTCTCACACTCTCTCTCACACTCTCTCACACTCTCTCACACTCTCTCACACTCTCTCACACTCTCTCACACTCTCTCACACTCTCTCACACTCTCTCACACTCTCTCACACTCACTCACACTCACTCACACTCACTCACACTCTCACTCTCACTCTCACTCTCACTCTCACTCTCACTCTCACTCTCTCACTCACTCACTCTTTTCTCTCCCTCTCTCCTCTCCCTCTCTCCCTCTCTCTCTCCTCTCTCCTCTCCCTCCCTCCCTCCGTCCACTGCACTTGACCAGCTCCAGTCAGAGCAGCGAGTTAGGCGACATACCCTCTCAGTTCCTAATGGATAAGCTTTCCCATGACCATTAGGATCAATAGCACTCAGTGGCCGGCGGCGGTGATAGGGTTAAACACTTAAATAAAGCGCGTTGTATAAGTGAGGAGTGGTCAGCCAAACGTGCTCCGAGGCCGGTGTGGGGAACTGCATGTGTGTGTGTTTATGTGTGGGCATGTATCAACCTTCATCACAAGGAGCAGGTGTACACTTCAGGGCCGTTGTGTCCAAATCTGGTCTTGCTTAGGAGGATAACTTTTTAAATTGTTATCTATTGGTTGGTGTATTGGTTGTTGCCATGTTTTTCAAGTGCAACTCTGCACAGTACAAACATTGGCATGATACTAGAGAGTGCACCTATAGATAATATCGCAATTGTTTTTTAGATATGCACAATTGGAATATTGAGTGTATCGTCTATTATTAAAACCATTAAAACACCATTAAATTCAATTCATTTCATTTCAATTTATTTTTGTAACGCCCAAAATCACAACAGTAGTTGCCTCGAGGGGCTACAGTGGAAAACAAAATAAACAATGTTCATAGGGACTTGGAAATGTCCCAGCATCCCGTGTCCTTAGACAGATGTCCCAAGCTCCCCTGTCCTTAGACCCTCCTTCTCGGCCAGGAAAAACTACCAAACCTCTTTGGGGAAAAGTAGAAACCTGTAGGAGTTCCACAGTGAAGGAGAGATCCAACTCCCTCTGACGGACAGGCGGACGCGCCTCAATTAGCAGATACACGGTGGAGCTAGACCCACTCAAGAGGAGAACCAATTCTTCGAGGCCGATGAAGAACCGTTCATATGGAGTAGAGACCATTTCTCCAGGCAGACCGTTTCTCCAGGCAGTTGAGGAGCATCTGGATCCACAGGTCCTCGATGTGCCTGCTCCACTCCCGTCGGGGAAGTGGGAGAAAAAGACGGAAAAGCGATGAACAAATTGAAACTGAAATTAAAAATTTAAATATTGTTTGATAGAAAAGTAGTAGGAAGCAGAGGATAGTGCTCAAGCTGCCATACTTCCCCCAGTATAGTTGCTCCTAGGGCAGCATAGCTGGGAACTGTAGGTTTTTATTTCTGTTCCTAACTGGCCTGACCAGAAGCGATTTCAAAGAGGAACGTTTTAAGCCTGGTCTTAAATGAAGAGACTGTGTCGGCCTCTTTAACATGGACAGGAAGCCAATTCCACAACACAGGAGCTTGGTAGCTAAACGCTCTACCTCCTACTGTGCTTTTAGAGACTCTTGGGACCACCAGAAGTCCAGCATTTTGAGAGCGAAGTGCTCTGTTTGGATGATAAGGTACTATAGCATCTTTGAGGTAGGATGGGGCCAGGTCATTTATGGCTTTGTAAGTCAGGAGGAGGATTTTGAATTTGATTCTAAACTCGACAGGGAGTCAGTGAAGAGACTCGAGCAGCGGCGTAATGTGCTCTCTTCTGTGCTACCATCTACATTACATCTAAAGATAAAGTGAAATTCTTGTTTTGAGCAATACTTGAACCTCAACTGAGACTTTTACAGGCGACATTTAACAAATACCTGTTGTATTGTGAAAATATTATCTGAAAATTAACAACCGATAAGCAATAAATTCCTCTCTTATGTGTATGTACATTTATATATGTGTGTGTGTTATACTATGTGTGTATATGTGTTATGTATGTATGTATATATATATATATATATCATAATATATATAATAACATACATACACACATACATACGTACGTATGTATGTATGTATATTGTGTGTCATAATATATTATAATATAAATAATTATATGGCTATATATATTATATGCTATATATAATGGCTTATATATATTGGCTCTAAATTATTATATAATGGCTATATATATATATATAATATATATGGCTATATATATTATATATATATATGGCTTATATATATATACTATAATATAAATATAATATATTATATATATGATAATATATATATATATATAATTATGCTATTATTAAATATATATTATGGCTATTGTATATTAAATACTATATATTATATATGGCATATAATATAATAACAATATATAATATAGGCTAATATATATAATTATTCTCTAGATTGGGCCTCCAAAATGCCAAAATTAATTAAAAAAAATAAGCTAAGAAATATAAATTAAAAATATAACAAATTAAAATATCACATATATAAAAATATTTAAAAAAAATAAATAAATAAATAAAAAAATTAATCAAAATTTAAATAAAAAAAAAAAAAATAAATTAAAAAAAATATAAAAAAAATTTATTAATAAAAATTAAAAAAAAAATTAATTAATTTAAAAATAAAAAAAAAAAAAAAATTTATTATTAATATTTAAAAAAAATATAAAAAAAATAATATTAAAAAAAAAAAAAATAATATAAATAAAAAAAAAAAAAAAAAAAAAAAATAAAAAAATAAATTTTTTTAAAAAAAAATAAAAAAAAAATAAATTAAAAAAAAAAAAATTTTAAAAAATAATTCATATATAAAAAAAATTAAATTAAAAAAAAAAATTATAAAATAATAAAAAAAGTATCAAATTATATAAATCAAAAATAAATAATATAAATTCTAAATATCAATTATTAAAAAAAAAATATTATTAAATAAAAAATTAAAATTTAATAATTCAAAAATAAACTTAAATTAATTCTTAATAATCTTAAATCATAATATTCAATATAATTAAATAATTAAAATTTAAACTTTAAAACATCTATAAGAACCCTAAAAACCAACATAATTAAATATTATTATTTAAAAAAATTATAAAAAAACACCCGTCATCCCAAATTCTATCCCCACCCCCACTTACTCTCTTACCCTACTGAAACGATTCATGTCCCACAATATAATCACAACAAAATCGTTGAAATCATGCCATCATCTGGAATAAAAATAAACATTATTGAAACTTAATAAAATTACTATATGAAGAAATTTAAAATAAAATACACCTTAAAAAAACATCAGGATATAAGATAGTACTAGAATATATTTTAGAAATAATAAATTATTAAAATCATCTATCACAAGACTAATACCTTAGAGCACTAACGCCAATGCCACACTTACCAACGTTACATCTCAGAGATCACACTATAACCCGCATTCAACAGCACATCAAGGCATTAAAATTTTCGGGGGTAAAAAACCACTCGCTTCGTTACCGGTACAAAAACAAAAAATTTAATCCCGGCTTTCTTTTTCCCATATATAATATGACACAAACGTATATTTAGTAGACGGTTGTCAAAGGTTCAATTTAATGCACATATCATAATATACTATTAGATAATAATTCTGATTTTATAAGCTTAATAATGCATTTTCAGTCCATCATAAGCGAATTATTAAATTGTAGCTGTTTGATTTATTTCGTGTTTAAGAAAATAACTTGTATTATGCACGTTGTATGGGCAGTATGAAGAGTAATTTTGCCACAACATTTAGGCTCCAGTAGGTGGCGCCTTAAGAGTTAAAAGAGCCTCTCTAGTTGTCTTTCTTCTCTCTCTGACCTCGCTACCAATATTCTGCTTCCAGTCCATGAGCGTACGGACACTGATCTATCGCGTACGCCAGTGTTTAGGCTATTCCCAAACGTTGTTTTCCAATTTAACACTGTACACTATTGCATCATGAAATCAAGAACAAGTTTTATTTCAAAAAATATATGATTAGATAAATACATTAATGTAACTAATCTGAATTGGCCATAATTTTTCAATCAATATGGAAACGAACCTGTGCGCCTTAATTGCCGCCTGCGTATGTTTGGGTATAGCTTAACAATGCCCTGAGCATTGAGTATTGGATATATATACAATGTATGTAAATATTTGAGTATATAGTTGTCATACCCAAAACATTTACTGTACTAGTGCTCTTAAAAGATCACACATATACTACAACTTGTGAGTTGGGAAATTTGGGTGATCCGGTGTAATATACACTTGAAAGAGCTCGAATTTCTACTACCCTCATACAATTTTTTATCATATTTACCAAAAAAAATATTTACCCTGTGCTATCTGTCCATTGACAAATGTTGCTTTTACAATAGAGAATGACAATAGTTATTCAGCAAAGGTATGCTCTCTAAAAATAATGGTCACTTTCAAAGGGATGGAGATTTGACTAATAAGAACTAATAAAAGAAACTCAAAAACATTTGAGTATCGTTCGAATTTCTTAACATGTATGACCCTAAATTGTATCTCAACAATATATATTCACAAGGAAGTTTTTTAATCGTGTTTAATTAAGAGAAAGTACATAAACTTTATTTATTGTTGTGTAAAAAGAATATTAGTGGTCACACTTATTATTTGGTCCTAAATCCTGATTGTTTGCTTTAGCTCAGGTTTAGGTCCTGGTTTTAGTCCAACTTTGAGTGGTGAACGGCCATCTTTGACCTCTAGACAAATTCTTCAGCTAAACCTACGCCGAATGCTTCAATTCTTCCTTTTATTATCCAATGATAAATCCTTATAACCTGAGTATTAATAATATAATTTTAGATTCATCTTCGATTCCGATTAAATTTGAAATAAAATAGTCTAGGACAAGCTCTATCATTACCTCTGTGAACTTAATTTTTCAAAAACACTTTTTTTTGTGGTAATTCTCTCAAGCCATACAATATAAATTAAGTAACCTTTGACCAAATCAATTATTTCAAGTACATTGACATAATATGGAGACATACAAGGGATATTACAGTTGCATAAATTAAAGATTTAGAGACGACTATAAGATGTTTTTAAAACAGACAAAAATAAATTTATAAACTTGAAAGTACTTTAATACTTGGTCAATAGGATAAAGTAGATTATAAAGCAAGGAAATTTAAAGAACAAGATTAATAAGTGTCGTACCTGTAAACGAGTCAATCAATGTGTGTTACCACATATTAAGCATAATTGCTCCAAAGTTATGGACACATTCAATGTGGCCCTGCTTACAGTTACGCCCTCCAGAACATAAAACTATTGTCAGAATTATAAGCACCTTAGACACATATAGCAACCGACACCCCCTATTGTCTTAACACGCTAGTCTGATAACTCTGGCTTATAATCCTTTTATCTTCAAGACATCGACTCCACACATCCGTTATACTCACACAACAAATCTCATGTAGCCGCCGTATCCCTGGTGTGCCTCAGAGCGGACGGGACAGGGCTAAAGGCTTAATCTATTAGCCTTCCAGAATGGGGTTCACCATTCAATTAACCTCATGGCTTTCATAGTGACCCGCATATAAGGCTAAGCGTTGACTATACAGTATATAATCTGCAAACATTACTGTTTCATTCAATATTTTACTTTATTGAATACAGATCCAAGTGTATTTCAATATCGTTCTAAGGTTGTATTGTCAATTAGATGTGATCCAAGTTTTGAGTAGAAAAATGTATGCATGGGACAATGGTGGATGAGCAAAAAATTGGATATGATAATATGGTCAGATATCAAAATTTAAATAATAATGGAGTGTTCCCGATAAAATTATAAATATTCAAAATTAAATATAAATAATAAAATGAAAAAAGTGCAAATAAAGAATTGCCTCTCCCTTAATTTTCATACTCTTTCTGCTACCTTTATGTTTACCTTCTTCCAGGCCCAACTTGTCCAAGTGTGATTATTTTCTCTAGATAATTGTTTTATCTTTAGAGTTGTTGCTATATTGCTTTATATTTACTCCCTCTATTTGTTATTATGTTATGTTGTATCAGTTTTCTGTTAATGTTGCTTATGATTCTAATGAAAAAAAAATAATTGAATTTCTATAAAGAAATAGTACATCAACAAAAAAACTAAATTTAGTTAAATATGAGAGAGCTATAAACATAAAAAGAAAAAAAAGTTAAAATAAAATTCTACTTTCTTTTATATAATTAAACTTAATTATAATACTAATTTTACAGCATTCAAATTACTGTTTTTAATTAATCTAATATATCCAATTGTACTATATAAAGATTTAAAGAAAATTAGACACAAGATAATATCAAGTTATCGACAAACACATCCAAAAAAATATATTTACATTTAGATTCTATGCATAATAATATTAATAGGGGCAAAAGATCTCATAAACATACAGTAAACTGAAAAGTCATTCGCCTCAAGAAAACATATAGACGCTGGAAGAGAAATCTAAAGCAAACCCAAGCAGAGCCATATGAATCGAATATAATAAGCAGAGGTACCAACCGACAATTAACAATGATTATTGTTTCTTGTTCATGTTTGTCAACATTGCCAACCGCCGTAAACATCTAGCAATGTCATTATTAGTGTGACTCAGGTGGGTTAAGAGCAATTCTCTACACTTATCCTGGGAAGTCGGTGAGTAGTTTTATGCAGCTCAGGTGCCCCCACTGAAGTAGATCATTCTGTGTCACATTAGGGAAGAACTACGTCAGACTCCAACGCCTTATGTTAGCATGTACTGTAAATACGATATAATTTAATAGCAATGGTGACCAACAATTCTCTCATGGTAGTCGAGATAGAGTGTAGCTGGCTTTGGTATTAAATGCATATATTCTGTCACATAGTGTGATGTTGTTAATCAACTAAAATTTTTACCCTGTGACATAATGTTGTCCAGTCCCATACCAATAAGTAAATGAATGGTAATTCATACGTAATGATAAACAACTACCTTAAATTTCGACTTCTGTGCTTGTATAGAATTTGACCAACTAAGAAACTGTCTGATCAGGATGTTACTTCAATAATATTACAAATTACAATCAAATCAAACAATGATTGCTGTTGTATGTTGGAGCTAGAACTAGTAGTTCAATTACTAAGGTTCTCAACCCAAACCACATATACATATCACTGAATATTTATCAGGAAGTGAGTAATAGAACCGATATGCGAGGCAACTGATGAAAATTAAGCTCAATTCATGCCTTTAGTGCGTTGTCAGATACAAGAAAATTGTTAGCAACAGTGTAATTTTGTACAACAAACAGGCAGTGTTCTGCCTTAACCGCAATACTTCCATTTAATAATAAATACACCTGACTATTCCGATTCAATGATTTGCTGAATGTGTAATTTCTTCACAGCCCTCTAGTGTCGAGACTCTCTTATCACTGGACCATCATCCACATCAATTAATAACTAGAGATTTTTTAAGATAAAAACTACCAGTGTTATAAGGTCTATGCTTGGCACACAGATACATTAAGAATCGAGAGATGTTTTCCATTGTACGCTCAATCTACCTTGTGTTGTTGCATATCGAAGTATTCGGAAAGGGTTATACATATCTTTGTACAAAATGTAATAGTTTGGTAAAGGTTTATTCTGTTCTTAAGTCCTGGGAAAAAAATTAAGAGCCTACATAGACACTTCACAACCACCATCACGACAACCATCATGTGACGCTTCCAGTGCTCTGCCACAGACCTTTTAAAGGTATGGTATGATTGGGGTTGCATTTCCTCCAAGGATAGTTAATTACCTTCGATTATTTCCAAACATGCACACCCTAAACATACATTAACACTATACACTATAAGCCTATATATAGCCTATATATAAATACCACCAAATACACAATACAAAATACACTATACTTAATACTCTACATGATAAAATATTATTAGGCACTATATAGGCCATTATATAGCCTATATATAGTGCTAATAATATTTTATTATGTATAGATCTGTTAATTAACTGGACTAGACCCTTAATACAGATGACTGTTTGAAATAAAATAATAATCTAGACTAAATATCTAGAAGGCGTTGAGCTTTATCACTTCATTGAAGCTCTTTTTAACTATAATGTAGTATATCATTAATAAGACATGCTCCATGTAACGCTGTGAGAGGGCTTGAGATGTAGTCAGCTTCGTTTTGTGTCACGTCAACAACAAACGGCTCTGTCAAGGACAGAAACAGCGTGAACAGGTAGTGTCTCAGCCTGACTCCCTCTTCTCTCTCGCCTCCCTCATGTGAGCGTTCTACAGCTCACATCGTGTCTTGTGTTCTCGGCTCGCGCCGCGGTGTGCTCCTTCCAAAACTCACTGAGAAAGCGGACAAAATAACAACTGTAGGCTTGTGGTAACTGTGTAAAGATACACATGTTGTCTTTTGACTCATGAGTCAGGTCTGGTCAAGACAGTTTCATTTCAATGCGGCAGATCGCCGTATGTCGCACGTCTTTGAAATTCTGCCGCGTCTACATTCACTTCCTCATTAAACTAATGTCTCCGTGAATATGAGTCTGATTGTAATAAAACAAGCTTAAACTATAGAAAACACATGTCCCTTGGAAAGCGCTTCCACTGACGTCTTCTTCTACAGCGTGTCAAAATGTAATATATTTCCCACTTAGCTATCTCGCATGACATTTTTAGGCTAATAAGTGATAAAAGTACGACTTGTTTATTTGAAGTAGTATTTTCATGATAGCGCTACCTAAAATATGGGATGAAGTTGGGTTTTAGGGATGGTTTATTTCCCCCCTATGTCAAATCAGATGACAGGCCATTTGATTTATCATGTTAGAGATGTCGTCCCCATCATCCCTGTATGTACGTAGCGAGACCCCTGGCTTCTGAGGAAGTCTAGTGGAAGTAACTGAAACATGGAAAGCAGGTAAACAAACGCTCCTGTCTGACGAAAAAATAAATACAAAAATAAATAAAATTCAGGACCAAAGCTGTTCAGAATAAACTAGCGATGTCAAGACTATTAGGTTAATAAAAAATCGGGATTATTCAGGTCACAAAATAAGAACCAAAAAAATAATAATCGTGACAATTTTAGAAGCAAAATTAAGTATTTTTTATTGTCCAAAAAAATAGACCTACATTTTTTTATCTGGCTTATCTAACTTTATTTTGTCTTTCAGAAAGTAACATTTTGTAAAAGGAAGAAAATTTAACATTTTACTGTTGTTTGGTCAATGTGTCAATAACCGTGAATAATCGTTAAATGTCATCGTTGATGACATCCCTAGACTTAACCAGTATATTTGACAAGCCACTCACACTTACCTGGATTTCTAATAATGACAACAGAGAACCACCAATGTCACCATATATGGGCATTTAGGCTGAAAGTTGATCCTTTTTGTTAGTGGTATGTCGACTCGTCCTATGCAAGTGTATCTCATATTTTACTACTATGAGCCAAATCGAACAGTGTCATTTTATATTGTATGGTTGTAATAGAGCTGTGGTATAGTTATTAGAACATTATATATACAAACAGAGGACATGTGCAATGCAATTAACTTCCGGATCCATAGTTAAAATGTTGAATGATCCACGCTTTAAGTAAGGTTTTGCCATTACATATTTTTAATGGCGTAATATTAAATGCTTGCTTTCTCTTAATTTTAATTTCTATTTAGCCGCTTATGTTTTGATTTTTGATTTTGTGTCGCTTTTTGCTTCATTATGCGTTCAATTGAATTCAGTAAATCAGTTTCACAAATTTCAACATTGAGATATATTATACAAACAAATATCCACTTCTACTTTGTAAAAGTACTAAAAAGAGTAATAATATATCTGATTTTTAGGTATTTGTTTATTTTGTCACTGTCGGATCTACATTATTAAGTAAAAATAGTTTAGAGAATTGATTAAAGATGGGAAGGGAAATTTGGTATTTTATACAGAAAATTAAATTTGGACTTTTCAAAACACCACTTCAAAAAAAAAAAAAAATAACGGTTTAGCCCATTAAGCTTGATGTTTTCATTCTGTGAAACCACAATTTCCTTCCGCTCAACATTAATTTAATGTGAATGACAATAACAAGTGCTTGCCGGTGTAATCATAATTTCACGGTGTAAATGCATAATTTTCACGAATATATCCAATTGACAGTCCCACCCTTAGACAGTTGGTCTGTGCTGTCCAGTCCTCTGTAGCAAAGTAAGACTTTGAATTGTTTCGAACACTGATGTGATTAGAAGAAGGAAAGGCAGGGCCACAGAGCAGCTCAACCCAGTTCAATGCCAATTCAATGCAAAGAACACAAGGCCCACCAGGTTACCAGTAAGAAAAACAACATCAGCCTTTAATGTACAACGTGGGACGAGGGGAGTGGGACCGACGCCTCCTTTTTCTTGTCAGGAATGCCACGTGGTATTGATATCACTGAGATTCCATTATACTTTGATGATTTTTTTACTTCTGGGTCTCAACTTCTATTGGGTCTTAGTTGGTTTGTTGTTGGAATTCACCCCTAGTTCTAAATCCTTCTTGGTTTAAGGCTGCGTTCACACTAGTCTGATCAGGTTCTCAGGTTCAGTCCTGGTTTTGTCCCAGTTTTGATGTGTACAAGTGTGAACACACTATACGGGTTTAGTCCTGTTTAAATTTAGTTTATTGCTTGGTTTAGTCCTTGTTTAGATCTGTTTTAGTCCTGGTTAGTATGTGTTTATTCCTAAATCTTGTTTTACTCTTGTAACCCTGTTGTGGAAACTAGCCTCTACTTGGCTAACTGGCATATTATATGGTTGTACTGTTGGTCAATATGCACTGTCCTTACAATGAATAAATAAAAAATAATAAATAAAATCACTTTATTATCTTGGTTTAGAGTTGGATTGTGTCCTTTCAGGTCCTTGTTTAATCCTGGTTTAACCCTGGTTTATGTTCTGCCCTTTGTTTTTTTTGTTTTTTTGTTTAAAAAAAAAAATCAAATTCCAACCATTGAATTCTGACACTTGTTGTGGTGTTTTTTGTGTGTGTTTTTATTCAGGTTAGGGCTGCAAAATATAACACATAATCACAATCGAATCAAAATCCCAATTTGAATGGACACAATCGGTAAATTGCAAAAGTTGTAGTCATTTGAGTAATTCGTTTCCCTCTGCAAACATATTGTTTCACATTATGTAAAAAAAGAAGAACATAACAATTGTTTAGACCTCTATAAACATGTTATGTACATGCACTTAGTATATCAGTTCAATTTTCAAATGTCAATGCACCTTGGATGTGTTAAAAAGGTGAACAGAAGCCTACTGTTCTGATCTGAAAAGATCACAATTAGACTTTTTTCATTCAGTCCTAGTTTAACTCATAACTTTGTCTTTGTTCAGTCCTTCTTTTGGTTCTTTAGCTGGTTTAGTCTAAGTTCACTCAAGGTTAAGTCTTGGTTTAGAAACCTTTGGTGCGCACAGCAGTGGTGGTAAAGCTGATGCCACACTTGTGCAATAATGTGCTGGTCCTTTGAAGCTTTCATGTTTAATTTACATCAAATGGACATTGGCTGTAACACTAGGTTTGATGTCTACAGAAGGAGAAATTATGTTGCCCAACTCTTGTCCCTTGTAGAAATGTAATATTACAGACTAAATTATTTTTTTTTAATTTTTTTTTTTTTTTTTTACAGCATTTGCCATTGCATGCACATGTCTTTAAAAGGCTTAATATTTAGGATTTAACATTAAATTGTCTGCTAAAGTTGGAATTTATATAAAGGAGTTGCCTTGTGATCCATTTCTAATAAAACTTGCAGGGCTGGCCAATATTGACCAACAAATCTATATTTCAATGTTTTTTTTTTATTCTATTTATGGCGGTATTCAGACATTTATTACAGCAGAAATGTGTTCAAATGTTTCTGCAAATGTCTTATTGGTGTTCAAGTATCGCACAAAATGTGAACATAACTTAACTGTAAACTTGTGTACATAGCAATGCCTATTTTTATTTTTATTTTATACTATAGTAATTTTAAATTGTCCCTTAAATGCATGCCCTTTTGTTTGACTGAATATATGTTGTTTTATTATTGCTCTGTGTTTTATGTTGCACCTTAATGCCGGACAAGTTCCTATGTCTGTGAAGTTTGTTCATTGACAATGGCAATAAACCCCATTCTGATTCTGATAAAATAAAAAATGAATCACAAGAGTATAGAAATATAATTCTAGACCCTTGTTTGGAAGATTAACGTTTCACCTCACTTTTTTCTATTTCTGTGAGACAATCAATCACTATTCACATTTTTTGTACAAGTATTTGAATACAAACCACAGCTATAACGACATATACGTTTGCCGAAAGTAAGTCTTCTTTATTAACTTCTCTCTCCACTTGATGGCGTTCTACACAACCCAAACAATCACAACTCCTGCTTTAGTTCAAAACTTCTTATTCACTCAGTTCTCTCCCGAGGCCCTGATTTCTTTATAAATGTCCCCACTGTCTCATAGTCAAAACTGAAAGTCTTTATTTCTGTCCATGCCGGCCACTTCCTGTGTCTGTTTTGACTGACTTGAGTTCATCACTTCTATTATTACTTCGGCTCCTAACTGTTCCCCTCTCCAGGGATATTTCAGGAGCATTTCAATTCAGTTCTTGCCTAAAAAGTACTTCCATCCAAACGTGTATGAAAGTATGTAATCACAAAGTACATGTACACAATACTTAACAATATATTTTGTCCCATATTTTCTACATTTTAAGAGCCGACACTAGGCAACAGAGCCTAGCTTTGTACGGCTGCTGCTGTGATTAGCTGTTGTAAAGTTCCTCGCGTAACATTTTGGAACTTTACAATTTATAAGTAGCCCTAACAGGGTCGCATTGACCCCACAGAGACGCGGCGAGCCACGGCAAATAATCTCGTACGAGAATCGTTGCCCGGACCACGCCTCCCTGAGGTTGTGGAGAGGCACATTGGGCTTAAAATTGGGCCAAAAATCCTCTAGTGCAGAAGGCTTAAATTCTCCTGGACATCAGCCGGAATTCATATCAGCCCAGATTTATTGTCCATCCCTACTTTCATTATTGGTGTCTATTGTTTGAAAAGTTGCAGCAGAATTAGCATCACTCACGCCATGTTGTGATTTGTTTTGTTTTAAGAGCTGTGTCCGCGTAAACATCAATTATCATCCTTAAATGCATTTGCACAACATAACAATGACAAATCTCTCCATTATTATGCGGACTCCGCATTTTGAAGCGGGATGAAAACAGTGTCCACTGCCCCCCACAGGCTGGAGCGTGGTATTAGACATGCTTGATGTTATCATTCATGTTGCCCTCTCGCTGCCTTCCTCATGAATAACAATGGGCATTGACCTTGTCTCGTGCTGCCAGGAGGAGCGATGGTGCAAGATTATCAGATTATTGCCCAGGATAAGGCGCAAACTGTTGCCATTGGTCTGTTTTGGGGGCTTTTGACAAAGGGGATTTCCTCTGTAGCAGGTTGGCCCCTCCGGACTGATGAGCTGAGGCCGGATTTGTTGTTTTGAGGTTAATTGGGATTAAATGGGAACTAATGTGTTTGCTCCAAAAGGTCAGTGTTGTAGATGGTGAGGAGGAAACTGCCCAAATTTCTGTCACTCTCATGAGCAAAACTAAAATCTCATTAGGATTGTTGATTGCATTGGCGCTCGTTTAATTTTTTAGCTTGAAACCAATCTGATTTATCTTTTGGCTTTAGCTCTCAGTCTGTAACAAATTTGATCTGACTCTTTGCTCTGCAGTTATTTTCAATTTTGTAACTGGCGGAAAAAATTGCCTGTTGTACGGCAAAACATGGCGAAAAAATACTCAATTACAAGTAAAAACTTAAATAAGGTTTTGATTTAGTTACTCTATATACTCCTGCTTGCACTGGCCTGTCTGAAAACCTGAAACAAAAACAACAACAATCGGACACCATATATCATAAATCAGATAAACCAACGATTCAATATAGAGTATTTCTGCCTCGTTACATTGCATATTTCTTCTTGAAAAAAACTGCACAGATGTGAACAATCAGAAAGAAATCAGATTACTCGCATATCAGATGTAACTGTTTAAAAGACTTTTCAATAATCTGATCACTCCAGAAACCAGCATGTAATCAGAATTTTGGTGTGCAATGTTACTGTTTTCTGAAGGATTCCTGGATTATTTTTAATTGTATGTGAACCCCCTCAGTTATTGCACATATAAAAGATACTTCAATTTAGTTTAGGTATATACCGATGGCACGCTAGTCTGGCTAAACTTTTATGATTATATTTCCATGTATTTGACATTAGGATGATATGCAAATGCTTGTTTGATTTAGTTTTCTATACAGAGTGTCATATTTTTCACATGAGAAGACAGCATGCCTCATCATGTCTAAATGTTGTTACTGAATGATCTTGTGCACAATTTATATTTTGACATGAATATCTCAATATTTTTTGGAGTGTCTCGATAACGATATTCCGTCAATCTTTAAACGTATTAGTCAAGGTTTAATTATCAAACAAATTTGAAATGCCTGTAAAATTGATTACAAAAGTATTATTAAAGTAAGTAGTTTTATTTTACTTTTTTCTTTATTATGTTTTATCAGCTCTCTCAATATTCAAATGTTGCATATCTTATAAACAACACTCCCAATATTATCTAAATTTTGATATCCTACCATAATTATCATATCCAATTTTTTGCTCATCCCACCATTGTCCCCATGCATACAATTTTCCAACTTGGACACATCTTTGACAAACAACCTTGACGATCGAATACACTTTGGATCTATTCAATAAAGTAAATATATTGAATGACACAGTAATGTTTGCAGATTATATACTGTATAGTCAACGCTTAGGCCTTATATGAGGGTCACTATGAACAGCCCATGGAGGTTAATTGAATGGCTGAACCCCCATCTGGAAGGCTAATAGCATTAGCCTTTAGCCCTGTCCCGTCCCGCTCTGAGGCACCCAGGGGTCGGAGGGCACGTGAGATTGTGGGTGGCTAAAGGTGAGGGTCGAGTCTGAAGATAAAGGATAAAGCCGAGTTCAGGACTAGCGTGTTAGCATAGGGGGGGTCGTGCTAATGTGCTAAGGTGCTAATCTGACAGAGTTTATTTACTGTTCTGGAGGGCGCAATGTAGCAGGGCCCATTGAGTGTCATTAACTTGGAGCCATTATGCTAATAGTGGTAAACACATTGATTAGACCGTTATCAGGAAGACCACTTATAGCTGCTTTAAATCTTCTGCTGTCATGATCTACTTTCTAAGACAATTAAGACTTCAAGTACATATATTGCTGTATAAAAAACATCTTTATAGTCTGCTCTTAACTTTATTTATGGCCACAGTAAATCCCCTGCGCTCCTATGCAATGACTTGAATATTGATTTGGCAAAGGTTACTTAATTTATCTGTAGGCTTGAGACCACCACAACAAAAAGTGTCTTGACAAATTAAGTCACGGGAAATGACTAGAGCTGTCAGACATTTACTCAATTAATCGGTCGAAGATCGACTAATTATTTTACTCAGGTTATAAGGATTTACATTGGTAATAAAAGGAAGAGAAGCATGGCGTAGGTTAGCTGAAGATTTGTCTAGAGGTCAAAGATGCGTTCACCACATCAAAGTTGGGACTAAACCAGGACTAAACCTGAAGCTAAAGCAAACCAATCAGGATTTAGGACCAAATAATAAGTGTGAACACTAATATTCTTTTTACAAATAAATACAGTTTTCATGTACTTTTCTCTATAAACAGTTAAAAAACTTCTTGTGATTATATTGTGAGAACAATTTGGGTCATACATGTTAAGATCGTAAAGATACTCAAAAGTTTTGAGTTCTTTATAGTTCTTTAGTCAACTACATCCCTTGAAATGACCATTTTTAAAGACATACCTTGCTGAATACAGTCATTCTATTGTAACCAACCTTGTCAATGACAGATAGCCAAGGACATATTTTTTGGGTAAATATGAAATAAATGAATGAATGTTCCACTGTAGCATTGGCCTTTCAGTGTTATTACACCTCACCCAAATTTCCCACTCCAGTTGTAGTAATGTGGACAATTTTAAGGAGCACTATGTACAGTACATGTTTGGGTGACAACTATATACCATGAATATTACATACATTTATATATATCCAACAACGCCAGGGCATGTAACATACCCAACATACGCAGCGCAATAAGGCGCACAGGTTCGTCCACATTGATGAAAAAGTAGGCCATTCAGTTAGTTACAATAATGTATTATCTAATTCATATATTTTGAATACTTTGTTCTTGATTTCATGATGCAATGGCTACAGTGTTAAATTGGGAAACAACGGTTTGAATAGCTACCTGGCGTACCGAAGACAGGTCGTACGCAGGACTGGAAGCAGAAATGTACGAGTCAGAGAGAGAAGAAGACAACTAGAGAGGCTTTTATACTCTTAAGCGCCACCTACTGGACCTAAAGTTGTGGCAAAACCCCATACTGCCACACGGGCATAACAAGTTATTATAATCAAGAAATAAAACAAAGCTACAATTATTATAACCCTTTGACTGAAATCTTTATTAAGGCATATAAATCAGAATAATATCTAAAGTATATAAATGCATTAATGACCTTGACAACCAGCTACTAAATACGTTCAAATTAAATGGGAAGAAGAGGGTAATTTTGTTTTGACGGACGAGGAGTGAGAAAATGTGTGTACTTCACAATGGAGAACCACAAAGTCTCAGGTTTGGAAGGAATTCAGTTGGAAAAATGCGACCCATTTTTTTATAACTCCATGTCAAAGTGCTCATTATTCACAGGGAGGGGCTTGAATGTTGGAGAAATTGTGGTGGCCAGGAGGCACATCATTATCATGTGTTCTGGGACTGTCCTGTTACACAAAAATATTGGACAGAAATGAAAAAGGATTGTTTTTGACACCGGCGTTCCACTCAATTTCAGAACTATGTATTTGGGCCTCAAAACCTCTGCCATGGACAACACAAATGGATACGTTTGGAACATACTTCTGGCAACTGGGAAAAAGGCCATCACAAAAAAATGGATGACACAAACTGCAACGAGGACAAAGGACTGGACCGACACCATAACTGGCATACGGACCGCTTACAGATTCAACATAGAAATTGACCAATTTAAAAGAATCTGGAACGAATGGGACATCTACCTTGGACCTTATGTGCCTTTTGTTCCTTTTAGATGGCTTATGGCTTATTTGTTTTTTTTCCCTTAATTCTTATTTACTCTGGTCCTGTCTTGTGTGTGTGTCTGTTGGTATTTTCTTTATTCTTTATGTACACCTTTGACATTGACAGTGACTGAATAGCATAGCGTATAAAGTAGCATCGTATTGTATTGTATCAAATATTTGCCATCAAATCTGCGTCAGTCCAGTCTTTGGTGACTATTTGACCTCTCCCCCGCACGGTCACACAACACTGCACGCTGACATCTGTTTTTCCTTGACAATCAGCGCAGAGGCCTGTGCAGTGAAACGGATGAGCTGAGCACGGAGGTATAGCCACTTTTCACGTCGCTGCAGTCCAAGAATACAGTGTGACCAAGGGCCGCGTTGTGATGAAAAACTTGACATGCTCTCTCTCTTTCTCCTTCCCTCCCAACCTCGCTCTCTGTCCGTCTCTTTTCCTTCTCCGGTGAATAATCCCAGACAGTGTGTTGACATTTTTCAGTTGGAGACAGGCATTCAGATCCCGTTTGACATGTTTACGCACCATGTTCACACCAATAGACTCTTGACACTGTTGCATGGAACAAGCGTTAGTTTTAAAGTGCATTGCCATCATTTTTTATGCAACAATCTTGTTTTTTGTACGTCAATTTATATGTGTTTGTCTTAATTTCCATTCCTTTGATTTGCATACTAAAGCTGGGGTAACAGACTTTCTTTTTGTAAATTAGTACATGTTGTTTTCCCCCAAATACTGTAACAACAGCAGTAAAAGTGAGAGCCCTTCCTTCTTCATGGTTTGAAAATCTGGTACCAAAGCTTCATTATGTGTTGTATAAATCGAGGCTTGAGACTTGGCTATTCTGTCAACACAGATGTCCACAGTATTTAGAACAAAACGTCTAGTTTCTTTCACACTTTACTTTCAAAAGCTACTTTAACTTGAATCTTTGATATGTCTAACTAAGTAATTTTCTTGATACACAAATCCTTTTCTTAATTGTAGTATTCAGTCCATGCAATAAATATTCAACCATAGGCTGACCACAGCCTTGAGATCCCACTTATGCTCATAAAACAGTCTTTTCAGCAGTGCAGTATTGTGTGGTGTTCAGGACAGCCCTCTTTCTTCGGTCCTTCTTGCTCTTTCTCCCTTCACTTCCTCCCTTGGTAACCCTGGCCTCGCAGGGTAAGGCCTGGCAGCTGGAGCTGGTTCTCAGACCCCATGGGAAGAGTTTGATTTCAGCCGCAGAGATGTGGGTCACTGGGTAGAGCCATGGACCCTCTGTGTGTGCTCCTTCAGCTCCTTGCTTCATTTGACTCTTCTCTCTTCAGGCTTTGTGCCATAATGCTTTACAGATGTTACAGGCTTTACCTACAAATCAAAGACAAAAATAGACACCTTTAGTCCTGGTCCTGGCATGGATTGATTCAGTGTGAAATCTCAGCAAACATGAGGCTAATTATTAGCTGCTCACTATGACGTGCTCTATCTTGGTATTATGTTTCCTTGGAATGATTGTGCTCTTGATGCTTGACAGATCCAGTTAAAGAGCAACCTCAAACATCAAGACAAATGTAGACATTTTTCTTGTCTGGTGGCATGATGTAATGGGACAGCTAACATTTGGAGTTATTTTAGGCCAAATCATTTTCTTCAAATACTGGACACCATTTTTAGAAATCCATAAGTAATTTTCAATCAAACCTAAACAAAAATGAACATGTTTAGCCTACTAGCATTTTATTTAAATAGTAAACATCAATACTTAATAACAATTGTTTATTAGGATCCCCAATTGCTCCCTATTTCATGGCAGCTGGTCTTCCTCTGGTCAGCTATGTTTTCTGATCTTTTTTCCTTCATGTTAAGTGGCTTGTCTTTAGTTGTCATTCCTGAATGCTATGCAGGCAAGTTCAAAAGCTCTGTGAGTGCTAATAAACATGAGCACATGGGGCAAGCTAACCTGTTGCCTGGCCTTCTCCACACAGTAACTTTCAAAACACCCTTCAAGGCAACTGCTGTTGTGACTTAAATGTCACTTGTGTCAATTGTGAATTGAAACTTTAGTCATATCCGTATCTCCCTTTGCTTAATTAAGCAATTATTGAAATGTGTATACAGTATAGTCACACGCAAATGACATATTCTCATGTTTTTTTCTAATTAGGACATTGTTTTGTGGGGTGGTCCCTGTGGTTAATTTTGATCATAGTTTTACATGAGTCAAGTGGCACTTTGTGGAAAAATAAAAGGTTGAAATTTACAGGAAGTTGAACTGAATTTAGAAACAGAATCCTTCTGTCTATGTCATCAATAAGAGACAGTCTATCAAAATATTTAGGAACAATTTACGCAATAATTTCACAAAATAAAGGTGTTCTCAGGTATTAGCCGTGGTCAGATCATAACTGTTTTGTAATTTATATGGATTTATGTCCCTTGTTTACATTATGGTGGCTCGGTATCATGTCCAACCAGGAAGTACAATTAAAAAACATCTTCAAAATGGTCAAACTTGGAAAAAATAGGCAAATTGTTTTGTAAAATCTCTACTATTTTAGTGAAATGTGTAGTCTAACCTGTCATATACACTTTAAGTAACTTCCTTGTCCAAACTAAGTTGATGCATTGGGTAACAGAAAATAGTGCTCAGACGTAGGCCTCTTCTCCTTATTGGACCTGTTTATGGAGCGTTGAGGTCGTGTTTGCCTGTCAAACCATGCACGGCACGAATAGTTTTACAGGGACCTTGGGATTTGGCTAAAGCAAAGTACTTTTCATGCTGCTGCTGTTTTCCACCAACTCTCCCATTGGCCCTTGTCCTCACCTCCTTGATAACTTACAACATGTCATATCCCACTCTCACACTTGCATCTATTGTAAGAGGTCATTAATTGTTAGCTTGTTCAATTAACCCCATTTCTATCCTGCACTGAAAGCACAAGTGACAACAGGGCACTTTGTACAATGTTGCCACTTGACCAGCTATTTATTAGTGCTATCAAACCAATCAGGGCCTGGATAGCGGCAGGGGACACATGGCGTTGTTGCTGAGCGAGCTATAAAAGCTTTTACTGAAGGCCTTCTGACCAGATGACCCAAATCCCCACTGCCCCATTAAGTCCTAAACTTGGTCAGACAGAATGTCATTTCAAACACAGCAGTGTTTGTGCTGACAAATCAAAGAGCGTTTAAAGGAAATTAATAGGTTTCCTGTACAAGGAGGGGCCTATCACTGGAGAAACATTGTGCACTGAAAATAGACCATACCTTTTGCTTTGTGGATTCAACCCTGCTTGGAATAAATGTTCTTCTGTCAATTTTATGTTTTCTTCTATGCAAAGGACAAAGGTCTTAGTCCTTTTCAGTTTTAGAGGCCAGAAATTAAGCTGATTCAACAATCAAAATGCAGGATACATTTAAAAGATTGAACCAATTACAAAAACAAGGTTGCTTTTTCAGTTTGTTTTTTTTAGTGTCTGGTCTAACACGCTCCATCCGAACTTCTCTCTTTGTTTCCATTTTTAGCAATATTTGTTCCAGTTCCAAATCTTTTTGTTGTTATTGCTTATTTGTTTTTATAGAAATTGTATTTTAGGGAGTGCCACACAGCTACAGCATATCAGTTATAGGTAAGGTAAGCTTTCCAGCATTTAATCATACAAAAATGTACCAATCTGTGTAGAAAGATAAATAGACTGATGAGTTACACTGAACCTGAGTTTAAAGGGAGAGATTCAGAAGCACTTTAACTAAGAACATGAATGGGTGTGGTGGGCCAAATTACCAGGGATTTTACTTTCCCCAGTGCCTTCTGGCCATTAATAAATTACTCTGTGGGAACATATGGTAAACAACAGCACTTTATAGTCCTTGAAATAGTAAAACTTGCTTCCATGCAGAGCACAGCAGCCTCTTTAATGCCACTGCGGCAGATCTGCAGCTGAAGGGCCACATGTTCGGGCATCGACCCTTAGACTCAGAACCACTGACAGCACTTTCGAAAAAGGCCTGTCATTAAAATTCATCTCATGTCGACAGGAATCCCTTCCACTATCCTTGGTGTTGTGTAGGGATTCTTAAACTTTTCACACCAAAATCCCATCTCAGAAAAGAACTGACTTTGAATGCCAGTTTTAATGGACTAATAAGAGACTTAAGGATGTCTAATTGACTGTTTTTGTCCCATTAACATTATATCTTTTGTCTAAGAATGTTCAGAGGGAAAGTAATGTGTTAGACTGTGGGAATGAAAGAAAAATTAAGATTTTACTGTTGTTTGGTCACAGTCTCAGTATTATTGGAGGACCAAAACTGTAATAGGCCAAAACCAGTAACAAAGCAAGACCACAAGCAAGGTTGGAACCACTTCTAAATTAAGGCTTAGAAATTAAAAAAAATAAATAGAATTGACTTATTTTGCAAGGATAAAGTACCCCACTTTTAACTAAGACAAACCCCAACAAAAGCAAAAAAATATATACAAAAAAAATACTAAATTATTATGAATAATCATGTTTAATACTAACATTTTATATTGTGACATCCCTAACCAATACAAATTGGTCTAAACTAAGATTAACTAGGACTGAACCAGATTATTATGGTTCTCAACAACACAACAACACGACACGCAATGTCCTCTCAGAAGCTCTGCACAACAGGTGTGCCGCAGGGGTACATTTTGGGACCCTTGCTGTTTAGTATTTACATTAATGATCTCCCGGATGTGTGCAGAGATGAAGATATCCTCATGTACGCGGATGATGCTGTCATCTATGCACATGGAAGGGTTAGGCAGCAAGTGGCAATCAAATTAAAGATCTACCTAAATCTATGTCAATGAAGCAAAGATAAACATAGTCACTGAGACAAAATACTTTATTTGGTTTATTTGGTTCAAACTTTGTAATTTAAAAAGCATATAAAAAGTATGCAACTCGATCACATTTTTAAGTATCAGACTTCTAGACAGTCTGAAATTGTCTGTAGGTATTCATAACTTCACTCAAAACTTGAAAAAGCACATCCTAGATAATCAACGGTGCCAACATCAGCCAAGTTAGATTTTAGTTGTATTTTTTATCTGTTTGAACTAATTTTGTAGTTTTTAGAAATTGATTTGTTTTATAGTGTATTTTACTGAGCTAATGTTAATAATGAAGTGTTGTAATTGTGATGAAATGTGTACATTTATTACTGTTGTTAAGTATTCATCTGCCCAGGGACTGCAGATGGAAAGTAGCAGTAGCTAAATGTGGTGCAGATCATCTTTTCTCTCGAAGACTAATAATTTTGTACATGGTCCATGACAAATAAAGACTAAACTAAACTAACTGAACGAAACAACTGGAACTAATAATAGACGAGGACGAAGCCAGACCATAACCGACCAATGCCAGTAACAAAGCAAAACCACTAAGCAAGGATTTTCCAGGACTAAACTAAACTACCAAGATTTACTTATTAACAAGGACAGAGGCAAGTACTCCACTTTGAACTCAGACAAACTAAACAAAAGCTAAACAAAAAAGAAGCAAAATTACAGCTGTGCAACTGCATGGTAACACCAGTCGTGCCCAACAGTTAGAGAATGCCCTGTTTTGATATTTTTGAGTGGAATGGGGTGATGTGAGTGGCACTGGCCCAGTTTGGTGACAATGAAGCACATTCTGATTGCTAGCACTGAGCGCCGTCGTGTCGCAGAGGTCGGTATAGAGGCTCCATTCAAGGGCTTCAGCCACAAAGAGGCAGAAGCATCAGATCATCGCCGGGTGGGACAAGGACAATCACTGTTATTTTCGCTCTTAGCCGTTCTTGGTTTGAAAAGAGAAATGCACCTCTGTTTTGTGTCTTTACCTGATTGTGGGGGTTTGATAAGAGACAGAACAGTAGCTTTTCGGGGTTGTCAAGAAAGAAAAAAATTATATGGTTTCTCAATACTCTATACCGATTTTGATCCCACAATCATAATTAAAAAATGCTCTTTTATAAGACAATAGACTTTAAGACATAATAGTTTCTTTATGTTACACTGTGGTTCTGATAAAACTCAATTTTTTTGTAAAACTGATTACCACGGTGTAATCGTAATGAATAAACAAAAATGACATAAAAATCGTATCATTATAGTATCAAAACCTGTATCAAGCTTTTTCCTTCGTATCCAAATCGCATTCAAAATGTTATCACTGTGACAAGCTTGATATCTGGCTCAATGCTGTGTTTGTAATGAGCTAAAGACCTAAACCTAGAGTTTTAACTTTGCATAGCTTCACATCACTGCCTCTAATGCTTTAATGTTCCTACTACTCCTACTACTACCTGTAATTATTTTTCACTCAGCAATTTGAGTCAATTTTAAACCTTGAAGGTCTACACTGGGTACATCTACATTCCCATGAAAACCATATAGACTAGACCAATAGGATTACTCAATAATGAAATCAGTTTTTTGGTGTGTGTTTGCATGCACAAAAGAGAAATCGTGATGTGTTTGTTAATCAATGTTTTTTTTTAGTAGTAACTGGCTATGTTTGATTTCTGGAGTTTTCGGATGATTGAAATTTCATGTAAACAGGTTTGGAGGAAATTTTGTTGGAAGAATGTGACCCGTTTTTTCATAACGCCATCAAAGTGCTTATTATTCACAGGGAGGGGCCAGGAGGCAAATTATTACCATGTGTTTTGGGAGTGTCCTGTTGCACAAAAATATTGAACTGAAATTAGCAAGGCACTGCAGACCATTTTCGATA
>BJKM01000095.1:0-185000 GCA_015082035.1 Chaenogobius annularis | reverse complement strand
GGTTTAAAATGGGTCTATACATGACATCACATCATCACTTGTGATATAAACGTTGTTCTAAACTTTATCAATCCACCAGGTAAATTATTTCATCACAGTAGCTCATAAACAAACAGTAAAGAAGTAGCAATATACACAATTTGTACACTTGTATAGGATGGTACTTTACAGTGATATTAGATAAATTAGCTTGACTTACATTGACCATAAAATTGCATAGCTTGTCATGGTGCATCCATATTCAATCTTACTGTGCACTTCCTGCTCTGAAAAGCTCCACTTCTCCATTCCAGGAACATTTTCCTGCATATTCCGTGATGTTGATCTTTCTCAGCGACTTGTCTGTCGTCCATGTGATTTCAATGTGTAGTTTGTTTACAAAAGCGCCTCAAAAGTCTATGTTTGGAGCTGGGTTCAGAAATATGTCAAACTATACTCTGGATGCAAGGGAGGGGTATCAGTTTATTTAGATGTTGTATTTAGGTTGTTAATAAATGTTTTAAAGAGAGGAAGAGCCATTCTCAGTTCTGGTAAAGTGAAGAAGGATGGTCATAATACGATGTCTATTGTATCGGTTGAAGGGTAAATTAATGTTTATAATAACTGCATTTTTTTGAGAAATCTTGAGAAGCAAACCAGACATAAACCAGTCCAGAGCTGAACCAGGAAGTAGGACTAAACCCGGGCTAAAACCTGGATTCAAAACGACTAAACCATAGGCTGCATTAAACCAGGACTGTGAAGAGACTACTTCACAACTAAACAGGAACCAAAGTCAATCGTTATTGAACTTGGACTAAACCAGAACTCAATCAGGGCTAAGACCAGGACTGATTACGGAACAGATTTTTATTTTCAGTGGCATGTGTGTAATGTATTGCTATCTAGATTTTGTAAAAAAAAAAAAAAAGTAAAAAAAAAAAAAAAGCAACAACAAAAAAAACTGCTTACTGTGCATGATTTTGAATATCCGCTTACCTCATTTATCCATCTTAGCAAATACTTTCTTCTCTTGTGTATTTGGAAAACCAGCAGCTTAACAAAGACATCACTGTTGTGTGTGTATTTATATATGCTGGCCTGTGCTTTAGGCTGCTTTAGACGGAATGGAAATATAAGTCATACCATACATGAATTATTAAAGAGGAAATGCATGAAATAGTTAGCAATAAATTGAGATTATGATTCCTAGAGGCTACAACGGTAGATCAATGTCAGATATGTTGCCTGATCATGGAAAACATTTCTAGACTTTGCCCCGGTGGCTTCAGAGAGGTTAAGATGCATGTTTTGAAGTCGTCATGTTTGTACTCTGGAAGAAGACAACTCTGCTACCCTGATGTCACAAATCGATTTGCCACAGCCTCAGACGGAGCTCACTGCCAATTCAATTACACGCGCATTCCTCAAAACGATTAGATTTCGTAGAAGATGATGCTTCTGTGGATGGCCATGGCTTTTATAGTGGCCTTCGTCCGCCGTATTAGGATTCAAACAGGTGGTTTCAGTATGTCAGTGTGAGTCGCCAAATTGCAATTCATTTTCAATTCAAATCAGGCTAACATTAACCTTTGAATTAATGAATCTTTTTCATGTTTAGTAATGACATCGCACTAGCAGTCATGAGCAAAACAAAAAAAAATATGTAAGCTCCAGTGCATAGGCTTGGAAGCTGCAAGTTTAAAGTCCAAAATAACGTAGACCATTTATTCCCTTTCCCTTCCCTAATTATAAGTTGCAGCCCTAACAGTAAAACTTAATCAATGAATGAGCATTTTGCTAATCAAGGTCATCTAGCAATTACTCTTTTGTTTAATTGATTCGTTGTTTTAGATCAGAAAGCAGATTTTTACTAAATGTGACCCAGACGAAACTTAAGTGCTTGAGGACATCTGGTGGAGCATATTTACATATTTAAACATTTTCCGCGTCATTTTGATGTAACTACAGCTCTATCCAAGTCATAAAACTCAAACATTTCTCAGTCCATGGCATATTTTAACAATTGAAATGAGTTTACTATTATTTCAATAATCGATCAGTTGCAATTAATCGATTAACTTGTTGCTGCTCTATTTCCTGTTAAATGTTAATAATACATTTTTTCACTAAAATAAAAAAATATAAATCAAGTATGTTTTTAATGTTTAATTGGCATCATTTAATCTAAAAAGAAAAGACACCTCTAGTGTCTTTTTTGTGTATATTAAATTAGTATCGATAGAAACTTTCTATAAAACCAGACCCCAATGATAAAGAACAAGCAGAAATAAACAAACAAAAGAGGAAAACATATTATTCAATATATTCTGTTGCAAAATCTTCTGCCGGAGAAAGGTCAATTTACTTTTTATAAAGTCATAGTAAAACTATAAAATCACCACAAGGATTTGAATAAATTTATTTAAGCAATTAGTGTTCTTTCATTCAACAACATTTAGAATCAAACTACTTCAACCAGATTTATAATGACTTCCAGATGTCTAATTACAGGTTCATTTTATGGGATGGGGAAAACTGTGTTGTTGTTGATGATAAAAAGGTTATAATGTGTTTTAGGCTTTCACTTTAAATCTCTGAACTGCTTTTGAAAACTATCTATTAAGGAGGCTTGGTTGACATTGTAACCAAAGCATTAGCCACAACTCAAGGAAACAGGATCGTGCTCTCATAGTGGTTATTCTAGCGCGTTTTGCCAACATATAATCATAGCTGTTAGCACACAGCTCAACCCTTCTCTTCCTTCTCCGTCGGGTTAAAAGACATTTGAGTTGGTGGTTTAAGTCTAACACACACTGGCTGAACTTTGTCGGATATGCGCCTGTTTGGAAAGGGAAATACTTCACGTAGTTTTGAAACACCAACGAGTTCTGTTTCAGTGCAGGTTTTTGTTGAACTGTCTGTAAAAGGTGGGCATTTTTTGTTCATAATTCTTGATTTATTACTGTGATATGACAAGCTTAATAGGTATAATTATCCATACATTTAAAGTTATTTCAATCCGTATGAAGCACTTCAAGATGAGGGTTTTGACCTAGTTAGTGTTTTTGTACGGAAATCTGCAGCTCCCCCACTGTTCAGCTAATTAGGTACAAGCAGTTTAGCGGCGCTTCTATAAAACACAATATCTCATCAAAGTCAACAAGTTCACTTAATAAACATAATTCGATGCAAGATCTTTGATGTTTTTGTTTTTAAACGTGTTTTCATTAAATACAAATACAACAGAATGGCAAAACTTGATTACTGACCAAAATTCACTGTATTAGGAATGATTGAAAATGGTTATGTAACAGCCTTTAAACAAGAAGCATTTGTTCAAGAATTTCTAAGATGCAGTTGTGCAATATGCTTTTTGTTTTTGTTTTTTTGTCTCTATCAAGTACTTTTGTAAAACTAACTTGAAAGCCCGGGAACATAGAATTGTAAATTAGTCCACAAATTGAATAAATAATCATTAATCAATAATAATTTCTCAAATAGTCATTAGCTGCAATAAGTGCACAAGGGAAATTAGCAGCTCAAAAATACAATTTAAAGAAAATACTGAACCCTAAAGACTAAACCGAATCGTACTTATATAAATGAAAACATTTCTTTGATTACCAATGTACGGATTGATACGTAAGGTATTGAATAAATATATAAGATACAAACACTAGGTGAGCTAACAGCTTACAGTGCAAAGATGAACATGATATAACAGATGATCTATTACATAAGTGTGGTTTATTATTATAATATTTCATAACAGTAGCATTTTTCCATCTTTACAACTAAACATAAGGTCAGATGTTTTTGTTTCTTGGTTTCGAGGCTCCACATTGGGGTTCTTCTCTAAATGTTTGACCGAGAGGGATAAAATACATGGATAGAAATAACTATAGAAATAATTGTTGTGTCAGTTTGCTGTTTACTTAGACAAACATATTTATCCACAAGAGAAATTATTTGGACACTGTAATGTAATGTAAGGTGTACTTTATGCTGCATCATAGACCTTCACACACTCTGTACTTTACACTAAAGCAGTCCGACTGTAACATTTGGAATACAAAAAGTACAATCTTACTAAAAAGAGAAGCAATAGCATTACTCCCTATAAGTTCCCAGTGACAGAACTCATTTTTCATTCTGTTCAGGCGGCCTGATGGGAGCGTCTCAGTTCAGTTCTGAGTTCATCCCATGTTTTTGGCCGTTAGCAATTTCCAAAGCCTCTCTGGCCAAAGACTGTTCATAGAGAAAAACATCATGGTTTTCTTTCTTTCAAAAAGTTAAAAATCCAATTAAAAACATTACTGAATCATATAAAGCAAATGGAAAAGTAATAATATTAAAATCTGAATGATGTTTTAGGAACAGGGCAGGGGGCCAATAAACACAATTGTATTGAGTAATATACAATATACAATATTATTTATTATTTTCATTTCCAGTCTGGACACCAGCAGCAGCATTTTTCCCATCTTCACAGGGTCAGATGTTATTGTTTCTGTATTTGTTGAAGTGCATTCAAGGCTCCATGTGGGGTTCTTCTCTAAATGTTCAGTGGAGGGAGGAGTTTGGGTGAGAGGGTCCGTCAGACAGGCGCTGCTTTGTTTCCTCCTTACTCAGTGTGGTAGGAGCAGTCGTATTTACACTTGGTTTGAAGACCTGGGTTTACAACATGTGTTTTTATAATTCTAGGTTTTGTATGTCCTCGTGTAACCTTTTACTCCATTGATGGCTCAAATATGGAGAAAGTATTTAGAGTCACTAGGATTTGCTGTAAACAATGTCTTGAAGTCACCAAGTCTTCAAAGGATCAGTACGTTTATCACTGGAACTGATTTCGTTGTTGGCAGTTACATCGAGCTAGCTTGTTTTGCAATAATACGTTTCTTATTATTGCAATATCATGACTTCTAAAAGGGGTAACAGTGTACTATTATTATGTATTTTATTTTAAATAGTTTGCTTATTTCATGTAATCAATTCATGTAACACACCTTCAGAATCTGTCTTAAAGGGGAGTTTTTGTTTTTTAGAATGGGCTGTATTATGTATGTTCAAAGTGTTAGGGGGATAATGACACTGGGAGAACATGCAAATTCCACACATAAGGCCCCCATTCCATCTAAAAAAATCAAACCAGGCTCATAAACTGATGTGTATTGATCTATAACAGCAGTAGAAGCGAAGCCGGGAACAGTATCTTCCTCCAAACTCACAAGTCATTGCATTATCACAGCGCATTTTGTATTGTGTCTTAAAGCTCTCATGATATCAATAGCAGTTAGCTGCACGGGGCCACAGGTTTGACATTGAAGGCTTGTGCGCTTGTGCTTCTAAATCAATAGCCTGCTGTGTTTCTTAGTCACATTTCAAGTACAAGGTTGTATTTTTATATGTGTTTGTCAAACAGGTAACAACTTCTATGTTCAATATATGTTGTAAATATAGATTTTTTTATTTTTTTTAAAGAGCTAGACTTCACCAGAGAGTTCCTACAGTAGAAACATGTACTGGAATCAGGCCCAGGTCTACATGGGTGCAAAAGGGTGCAATGCAACCTCATTTTCAAGTGTTTGCACCCTCATTTCAGGTGCATTAAATAATAACACCTAATGGAAGAGTATCATCTTTGCACCCCTTTGAAGCTCAGATGCACCCTCAGTAAGTGTGCTCTGACTGGAAGAAAGTGTAAAATAAAATGCTTGCACATTTAAGCTATAAGCTTTGTAGCAGGTCGTATCAATCACCATTTCCATTACTTTTGAATATGTAGTGGAAAAACATTTCTGAAACTTAACATAAGCCTAAGAATGTGTGGTTGGACTTGTGCAGTCTTTGTCCAAGGTTTACAACTAAATGTGTGATGTTGGAGGTGTCAAAAGTGAACCCCCGATTGTCAAAAGAGAAAAAAAGTCGAGTTAAAGATAAAGCGCATAAAGTTAGTCTGTGTAAGTGAAACAGATTTTAATCCAGTTTAGATTATCCAATAATCTATTTTCAGTTTTATTTACGTTCACAAAATACATTGTGAAATGTATTTATTTATTTATTTAAGAAACTAAATGAAAATGCATACAAAAATCAGGTTCAGATAAAAGAATATAAAACTTGATACATTTTCTTTGCCATATTTCCCAGTGTTTGCGACATATCTTTATTTTTCAACTCCTGAAAGAAATCGGTAAAAAGACAGGACGGTTTGATTGAGTCTGAAGGGGCGCAGGCTGTCAAATACATCTATATTTTCACAGCGCCTTCTCCTCTTGGCAGAATCTATTATTTATAAGTGGGCATTTTGAACTTTGGACATTATGGAGCTCACTCAGCAACCTCTTTCCAAAAATCTTTACAGGCACTTATTCTTGCTGAACAGCCCACATTCTCTATATTTCGAATAGTTCCTCAGGCCACAGGATTTAACTCACTGATGGACGGTCAATTCTTTGTGTTTTTTGTCTTCCAACACAATCTGCAAAGTCTGCAGAAAAATAGGAAAGATGCTTATTAAGTTCTTCTTATGTAAACTGAGGGAGACAGACTTTAGGGACTTTATTTCTCACGTCTATGGCTTGCAACTTTGTGTAATAATGTAGAAGTTTGAGCGTGACTTTTTACTTTAAAGGAGAATTCAGTTAAATTTGTACCTTATTAAAGTCCCTGTGATGATTAATAAAATGTTTTTTCGGAATGTTTGAAGTGTCCGTCGTCGCCCCCTGTTGTCTCCATAAAACTAGCCTATCTTGAGAAACCCTGGTTCATTATTTATATTTGTCAACATGTTTTGTATGAGATTATACTGCCTTCTTCAATAAAAAACAAAGAAAAAAGAAGACTGTCTGTTCTCTGACAGTGTATTTTCACAAGAAAGCTGCAGGGGGAGCTCTATCGCAAACTTTTCTTAGTTCTGAGAAGTCAATTTAAATGATCAATACTCGTACTTACTTGAGTTACCTTTTTGGCTACACTTGCGAAAATAAATGATCAAATCTTAAATGTTGTAGTATGGATATTTTCACACTAGAACTTATCTTATTATTTGGTGGTAGCCTTGTCCACTTTGCCCCATAACAACAAACAGTCTGGAATTGTTACAGGAAGTTGTTTCCGTATGGGTCTTTTCCAACAATGTCTCTGATTGGATAAAACTGTCCGTCTCTGGTTGTGATATTATTCCTTTCAACTAAATGCCTTCATGGTTTGATTTGAATATAAAAGGCATTTTCAAAAAAATTAGATACAAGCCTTTTAAACGATTTTGACATAAATAAGGATTCCTTTGTATAACATACAACTATATGTCTCGGATATCTCAAATGTTTCTTGAAATTGGTCTATACACAACACAAGCAGGGTGTACTTTTGTAGAGGACACAACAATAATGGCAAAATGTAAGTTCTTCAAAATCCTTTCCCTTCCACAACACCCTATTTATGTATGTTATATCATATTTGATATTTTACTATTATTTATTGTTTTGTGCCGCACCATATTTCCAAAGCGCCTTCCTAGTTTGGTAATTTTTCTCACTGACAATGGCAATAAAACTTTCTGATCAGATAAATACTAAAATATTAATCAGATTTTGCGTCCAGTCGGGAATTGGGGCATAAACTTCTCATATTTTGAACCGCTTCTATTTACTTCTACTTGCTAATTTGACACTGAAAATGTACAGTTAAAAACCTTGAGCTAAAGGTGTAAAAATGCCCACTATCTGAAATGAATTATCAGCTCTTGTGTGTGTATGTTTCTAAGAATGGTCCTCGCGCTAATACCGTTCAGATGTGGGGAGCAGAGTGGAGTAATCACAGTGAGGTGAAAGGGAGTGGATCTGACCCCATCTGACCTGAGACCAGCCGTGATTCTCCCTTTGGGGCTGACTTCAATCCAGAAAACTCTGCCGGCTCTGGAGGAACCTGGGAGGAGATTTGGGTGTTGTTATAGCACGAGAAGAAGTTTTTTAGTGAGCATGAGCATGGATCAGAAAGAGACGGGAAAAGAATCTTAAAAGGGGAATGCAGTTGGCCAAATTTTGAGAAAAGTTTACAACGTTTAGAAAGAAAGAAAAGAACTCCTGACTTTGAAGTCTCATGTCACATGCATTATACAATATATTTTATTTAAACAATAAAGTCAAAATGTTTCATACTATTGGATCAATAATTAGAAAGAAGTTTAGCATAGTATCTTAAGCAGTGGTTGGTAGTACTCCTTTACTTTAAATTATACTTCTTTGAGTAAGGAAAGGCAGGCCAGTTTATTTGTAGAGCACAATTCGTACACAAGGCAATTCAAAGTGCTTCACACAACAGGAAAAAAATGCATTAAAATCACAAAGACATGGCAGAAATCACAAAATCTTTATTTAAAAGTGCCATTTTCAGTCTGTCCATCAAATAGTTCAAGACATAAAAGAGAAGAGTGCAAAGAAAAGCATTTCAGTCATATGCACAGCCAAACCGTTTTTATCTTAGATTTGAACAATGCCAGAGAGTAGAGGCCTGTCTCACATCCTCAGGAAGACTGTTCCAGATTATAGCTGATTATAACTGAAACGCAGATTCCCCATATTTAGTCCTGACTCTGGGCACCAGCAGGAGGCCGGTCCCTGAGGTCCTCAGAGTCCGAGATGGTTCATATGGCACTAACATATCCGAGTACTTTGGTGCTAGTCCATGGAGAGACTTGTATACAAGCAGAGCTGCTTTGAAGTCTATTCTCTGAGCCACAGGGAGCCAGTGCAGAGACCTGAGCACAGGACTAATGTGATCGTACTTCCTGGTTCTAGTCAGGACCCGAGCAGCAGCGTTCTGGATGTACTGCAGCTGTTTTACAGCTCGTTTGGAGAGGCCAGTGAGCAGGCCGTTACAGTATAATCTACTAGAGACAAACGCATGGATAAGTCTCTCCAAGTCTGGTTTAGACACTATACTTTTGATTTTGGCAATGTTTTTTAGATGGTAAAAGGCTGCTGTTGTTATTGATTTGATGTGGCTGTTAAATTTTAAGTCTGAGTCCATTATACCCCCAGATTTCTAACTTGATTTGTAGGTTTTAGAGCGAGACTCTGGTGGTGACTGCAGCTTCTCTTTGTTTCTATGGGCCAAAGACGATGATTTCAGTCTTGTCTGAGTTCAGCTGGAGAAAGTTGTTTTGCATCCACACACTGATCTGTTGGATGCAGTGACAGAGTGAATCCACTGGTCCATATTCACCTGCCGTCAGTGAAACATAGATCTGAGTGTTTGTCTGCATAATTGTGATAGGACACATTCTCGCTGCGTATCAACTGACCTAACGGCAGCATGTAGAGGTTGAATAGAAGGGGTCCCAGGATTGATCCTTAGGGCACCCCACAGGTCAGGGGCATCTGGTCTGCGACACAGTTACCAATTTCGACAAAGTACTTCCTGTCTTTCCAGATAGGACTTTAACCAGTTTAGGGCAGTGCCTGTGATGCCCACCCAGTCCTCTAGTCTCTGTAAGAGGGTCCCATGATCGACAGTGTCAAAAGCAGCACTCAGATCTAACAGAATTAAGACTGAGGCTTTGCCCGCGTGGCGTCAGTGTTCAGGTGGATGTCATTTGTCACCTTGACAAGAGCAGTCTCAGTGCTGTGATGAGGTCTAAAACCTGACTGGAAAACATCAAATGAGTTGTTTTTTAAGAGGAAATCAGAGAGCTGTTGGTAAACAACCTTTTCAAGGACTTTGCCCCAAAATGGCAGATTAGAGATGGGCCGGTAATTACTCAGTACTGCGGCATCAAGATTGCTCTTCTTTAAGAGAGGCTTTATGACCGAGTAGTTTTTGGACCGCATACTTTTACTACCTCTTTAGTGATACTGCATTTTTTACGGCCTAAAAAGGTGTATGATGACAGTATTAAATTATTTATTTATATTGCTTCTTCAAGACATGATTTTAAGTGCCCATTTTTCCATCCAGGTTAAACTGCACAGGCTTTACTGGTAGAAAATGTGCATATTATTTCTGCTGCAAAACTGATTATGTATATCAGAGTACAGCGAGTACAAAAGTGTGCATGGCAGTGCTCCTATTGAGTGCCTGTGAGAATACAGCCATGTATGAAAAGTTATAATGGCTAAATTACATTTGAAATTGATCATGTTTAAATTTTCGTAGTAATCTGTATTGCAAATGATCCTTTTCAGAACATTTTTCTTCCTCAATAAATCACGAGAGAGAGAGATATTTTATAAGAGATGGGTAACATTTAAATCCTGTTACAGCTTCATACGTGCCTAGGATCCAGAATACTCACTTCTTCAATTCTTTATGAAGAGTGAGTCTTGTCACTGATGCCTCAAGTCAAACAGAACCGTGCAATCACATTACTCTATTTCAATGTGAAACAAAGGAGTTCATTGATTGGGTGTCACAGTGGCGCACTGGTTAGCGCTCTCACCTCACAGCAAGTAGGTCTTGGATGGTGCGGAGACGTTCTGTGTTAATTTTTACGTTCTCCTCGTGTCTGCGTAGGTTTCCTCTGGGTGCTCCGATTTCACTTACCCATATAAAAACATAGTCCCCTGCCCTGAAAAAGAGATGCTAAACTTTCCTTCTTAAATAAAGGGCAGTGAATAAACAACAATGATCATTTAGAAAAAAAATCTAACTTCTCTTACCTCAGTTTAACAGAGTTTTATTCTTTGCTCATTGATTGTGCAAAATCTGCTGTTTTTCAGTTCCACGTGAGTTTGCTTTGATACAGACTGACCATGCGTGTCCCTGATTGGCTAATCCGCCTGTCAATCACTCCCATCTGAACTCTGTGAGATTAACACAGTGACCAGACTGATATCAAGATGCATAAAACATACAGAGAGACATCATTCTGGACTTCCCAAGCAAACTTCATACAGCGCTGATAGTGACAGGTTAACCAGCGCTGGTGAATCAGGGAGAGTTTTTGTTTCGTATTGTATTTAAAAACACATTACATTCATGGTGAAAATAATTCTTACATAGTTTCAGGTCTTTATATCTGTTGAGAATCCAAAAGATGAACTGTTAATGACACATTCCACAGAGTCTGAGCCCTGGTATCTGCGACCACATCTCTCTCCTCACCTCGTCTGCTCCTCGGCTCCTCTGTCCTCTCTGTCCTGGTGCATCACAGTTCATTTCCTGACAGGGCTGGCTCATGAGGTGGGGGCATTGAGGGGTGCAGCGGCAGGACTTTTAGATGTGGCTAACACCCATCTCAGGCATCCCAAGTGATCCACGTACTACAACTATTTAAACATACAGCAAACACTCTTGTTAGTGAAAAAGTAGATTGAAACTCATTCACTTAAGATGCAACATTCTAAACAACCCATGGATTAAAACTGAGTTCGAGGGCATATCATAATTTGCCTTGCAATTCTGTTGTTATGATATTTTGAACCGGTTGATGTGTCTGCTCACTAAAAACAAATTACAGTGAATCATTTGTTTTAATCAGCGAAAAAGTGTGAAAGGACTTTTAGCCACAAGATTAAAATGTCAATTTTTTTTAGACAAAGTTTCTACTAAAAATAATAACGTTTAGCATTTATGGCTTTTCTTTTTTGATATTTCTTTCAAAAATTGTAAATAACATGAAGAAATTGTGGTCCCTGCCTTATGATTATGACACCAAATTCCAAACTCAATGCGGGCTGTGAAAATAATCAAATTTAAATTGAATCTAGATCCATTCATCGCAAAGTCTATTGCCAATCTTGTTGCATTAAAAGCTTGTGGTTTGGAATGCAGACTTTATTCTTATTTCTAGGATTGCTTCTTGAGATTCATCATTCAGTTCAGACTTTGGGGGAACATTTCTTGTGGTGAAATTGGCACTGATTAAGACGCAGCTCTGTCATGTTATAAGTTCATAGTGAGGAATTAATCACTGAAAACCATTTATTTTTTTTATATTTTTTCAATTAAGAAAAAAAAAAAAAAAAAACAGAATAAAAAAATAGATCAATACAAGCACAAAAAAAAATTATCGCAACATATTAAAGATTGAGAAACATGTTTGTCCACATGTTGTAAATATTATACCTTCGATGCGTTGAAGAAATCCTGATGAGAACATTTAATCCCAGCAGAAGAGAGCGCTGTGCTAAACTTGCTCGAGTCTTGTTCACTTTTTTTGGCCGTTTCCAACTCTATCTGCTGCTGTCAGTTTGAATAATGTGTCTCTTTCTCTCTTTCTTTCCCTTGCTCTCTCTCTGCTGCAGTGTGGATGTACGGCTTCACCGACAGCCCCAGGAAAGAGGCCTCAGGTACCTCCATCTGTCTCCTCTCTCACTCTGTACTGTACGTCGCTGCTGCTGCTGCTGCTGCTGCTGCTTTTGTCAGGACAGACTTGATATTAACTGTGGGAATGCAAAATGGAAAATGCAATGAAATACTTCTGAGATTGCTATTGGTACTCTAAAAGTTCAGGAAATACACATGCTATATGGAAATTTTCCATACGCCACGAACCAAACCTGAACAAGACTGAGACTAAAACAAGACCAAACCAAGTCCACACCGAGACCACATTTGGTTCAAACCAGGGCCAAACCAGGGAAAGTGCAAAAGCCCCTTAGGTTATCTGTTAGTAGGGCTATTATACCAAATGTTAGTGTTACGATTATTGTGAGAAAAAACATCACAATTTAACGATTATTCATTATTATTTAGACTATTACCCAACAACAATGAAATCTTTCATTTTAATTCATTCCTGTGTTATTCCTCGAGTTTGTGACCGACTTTACAGAATTCCACTTTCTGAAAGACAAAATAACTTGACAAAAACAATAGACCTAAAAACATTTAGGTCTATTTTTTGGGCTTTAGATTGAACCAAAGATAGATAATTGTTATTATCAATTAACCTAATTATCTTGACATCTCTATCCGTTTGTGGTCAACAACTTTGGCCCTTGAAGGGGTAAAATTATAAGTTATAAACTATAAGCTAAAATTTTCAACTATAAACTACAGTGCATCAGTGTGATCTACAGGTGCGCTACAAGGATGAGGTCAGTAAGACCCTCTTCAGGCTCTGCCTTATCGGTTTTAGCCTTGGAAATTGAGTTTTTAATGTCTCAATTTTATATTGAAAACACTTTTTGTCTTTCTACCTTTATTTATTTATTTGACAGGGACAATGCAATCGTACATAGTTACAAAACAAAGCCTGTAGCCGATGCAATGCATACAAAGTTTATAGCCAGTGCTAATTTTCAACTCCCGTCCCTGATTGGGCTTTTCTACACTTTTACAGATATAAAAGGCATTAAAATACATTTCAAATTTGTAAATGACTAAATCAGTGGTAAACGTGCACGTCTACACAGCTCATCCTTCCTAACTCATACATTTTCACTCATGCACTTTCACAACACTTACAGGTGGGTACAGTTTTGATGTTCTTTCAGCTGCACTTAAGTCTGGAGGTGAAAATGTTCACCTCGGAGATGCACTTTATTTCAATTTACCTATTGCAAAACCAATATGTAGTCAATTATATAGAATATGGACACATCGTTTGTCAACATACAAGTGTGTATTGGACAATTTTAATGGGAACATTTGAAGAGGTATTTTTTATCTAATGAAACCATTTTATGTTTTATCTCTATAAAATCCACAAACAACTCACAATTCAACCACAGAAATAACACAGGACTTTACTTTCAGAGAAGTGAAAATATCAATATTACATGACTAAAAGCAGGTCCAAAGCGAGTCCAAAGCAGATCCAAAGCAGGACTAAAGCAGAACTAAGAGCGACTAAAGCAGGACTAAAGCAGGACTCAAGCAGGACTCAAGCAGGACTAAAGCAGGTCCAAAGCAGGTCCAAAGCAGGTCCAAAGCAGGCTCTAAAGCAGGCTCTAAAAGCAGGTCCAAAGCTTGTCCAAAGCAGGACTAAAGCAGGTCTAAAGCAGGTCTAAAGCAGGACTAAGCAGGACTAAAGCAGACTAAAGACTAAAGCAGAGGACTAAAGCAGGTCAAAAAAGCAGGTCCATAGCAGGTCCAAGCAGGTCCAAAGCAGGTCCAAAGGCAGGAGCAAAGCAGGACCAAAGCAGGCTCTAAAGCAGGTCCAGAGCAGGTCCAGAGCAGGTCTAAAGCAGGTCTAAAGCAGGACTAAAGCAGGACTAAGCAGGACTAAAGCAGGACTCAAACAGGACTCAAGCAGGACTCAAGCAGGACTAAAGAAGGACTCAAACAGGACTAAAGAAGGACTCAAACAGAACTCAAACAGACTAAAGCAGGACTAGCAGGACTAAGCAGGTCTAAAGCAGACTAAAGCAGGACTAAGCAGACTAAAACAGGACTATTTTAATATAAATGTCATTAGAATATTTTGGTTCAAATTATATTAAAAACATAGTAGCCTCAGTAGCTGCCAAAAAAAAGCTCACTTTGATTTAGCTCATAAGAACAAAAGCAGCTGTCACTAGGCAACATGCACAGTGTCATGCATGTTTTTTGGAGTTCTTCTGACCTGCAGCAGTCTATTAAAAATAAACCAGACTGAGCATTGAAATATATACAACGTGATGAAATGGACAACGGGAAACAGATAGATCTGCACCTGAGAAATAATGTATTTTTATCTTTCCTTTGCCTCCATAGTCATGTTAAGCTGTAAAATGATGTGTGTTTTATTACAATCAGACATATATTCACGGAGAAATTAGCGTATGACTTTAGACGCGCCTAAAGCAAAAGTTAACATGTGCCAGGATGAGACCGCGGTCCACCTTTCACAACCCGACCTGTGGGACAATACGCACATCACGTCAGCAGTCTGACGTACCTTGCACTCACGCAGACTTTTCAATCCAACGAGGAAGCCCGGAAAACACGCTTTCCTCCGGTGCCACGGCTCGTAATGTTCCTCGTTAACGAGCAGACTTCCAAACACGCTGAGCACTCGGCCCTTACGCATGTTACATTCACACCAAATCATCAATGAGGCTGTTATCTACTGTGTCTGCAGCGTCACACATTTTTGCCTTGACAGAGCAGTATTTCAGAGGAACTGAGGTTCTGGCCCACCAAGACCAGCGGCAGAGCTGCAGCAAAGCAGCGCAGAGTGCTGTGGATGTGCCGTGGTGCGGCGCAGAAGCGATGCGGAAAGAATTGAATAATATATTTTTAATTATGGGAAACTGGGCCGCAAATTGCTTCGGGGCCCGGACCTGGCCCACCGGTAGCCTATTGGAGACCCCTGGCCTATATCATGCAAAATTGACTTTTCAGAGCTTTTAACCTTTTATATGTGCCCTAAGTGATTTCTTGATTAATTCCTGCAGTCTTTAGCTAGAGAACAGTCTCTATCCTTCCCTTCGTATGAGCAGACGAACGGGGCCTACTCACCAGGATGAGTCATCATCACACCATGGATGAGTCATCCTGGTGAGTGCCGCAGCACGCTTCCCTGTTTCAGCCCATCCTCCAGGAAGCACTCTCTACCTATAACATGCATTTTTGATGTAGCGATGTCACAACATCAGACAATCCACAATTATTGCCTGCATGTGCAGACAGTAGAATTTTCTTTCATTCCCATCAAAATACTTTCCTTTCTAATTCTTTATCAGTCCTCTTGAATTGGATCAGCTGTATGATACCGCTTTACTTTTATGTCTGTTTGTTACATTTTGTTTATGCAGCAGCGGTTTATTTTCACGCTTGACAGCGAGAAGGTCCTGGGATCGATTCCCAATCCTGCATGGGATTTAGAGTTTGCATGCTCTGCCCCTGTCTGCATAGTTTCCCCTTCAACAAAAAACATGTAATAGGCTCCTCCCCTCTGTAGCCAGGAGATTTGTAATCTCTTAACTTTCCTGGTTAAATAAAGATCAATACATTATTCAGTGTAGATTTCTTTAAAAAATGTTACAATTATTTATTTGTTATAATACTGTGATCTTATTATTTAGGATTGGCAATCAACTGAATAATCTTGACATCCCAAACTCACTCAAATACCAACTCTTTCTGCTCCTGAGTTGACTTCATTTTCCACTCCAACCCTTTGCCCATATGTTCTTTGCATGTGCTCTTCATCTCCATCTGGTCAAATCCAGGCTTTTCATCTATCCATCAATCCCTATGGACTCCACTGGCCAAGGCAAACGGCAAGCCACAGCAGCGATGAAAGCTTAAATCAAGTCTCCAGTGGTCTGCAATGATCTTCAAAACACACACTTAAATTTTTTGGTTTACTCTCTTGGGTTTTGGGGAGCCGTGACCAAGCAAGTCCAAATTGTATGCTGGGCAAATTGAGCACTCCTCAGCAAATAATAGCTTGTCTCTAGAAATGTAAACAGAAATGACACATAGAGTGACACATTGGACCATCTGGTGGCTATTTGCTAATGTTGTGTTGAGCCGCTGAAAGACAGAGATGTTTTCTTCCATTAGAACAAAAAGAGACTCAGGACTAAGTAGATTTGAATCGGCATATGGCAACAATCTAAACTTTTCATCACTTTTAAAACTGTGAGATTAGGATACAAACGTTTTTGTGATGATGTCAAAATCCAGATTTTTTGGTTTTATTTGACAAATACTCGCAGAAATGTTCACCCTCTACACTCTCTATATTACATACTTTTACATCATTTGTACTTTTTGCGAAGCTCAGTTTTTGTTGTGGACTTAAAACCATTAGGATTTAGATCTTATATCAGTTTATTATTAAAAATGTGTTATGGTCTACTTCATTTTGCCTTACATTATAAAGGCTCTATTAGTATTACTACAGTTTATGGATTTCCCAAGATTTCCCAGGATCCGAAATATACTGCATTATTACTCATTCATGTGGAAAACAGTTTCATGTCACACCACATACAACCATTCTGTGCTATTCTTACTAAAAACACGTTATGATATTACAGAATATTGACCTTTTTAAATCATATAAAAATCTTTATTGTGGGTTTTGTGTCTGGTCCCACATCTTATTGGCATTTAAGTCAGTAACACAAGTAAATCACATGTTTATGCCCTAGAATTAATGCTGTTTTCTCCCCGTTTTATTGCCCAGTGTAAAGCTTGTTGATGATGCATCTCAGTTTGTTTATAACCTCAGGCCGACTTTCATGGCCCTGTGCAACTAGGCATATTACAGCTATTTACTTTTCTCTTGCATTTAGCCTAAAGAATACACAACCGTCGCCCACCAGGGAAGCTGAGTTACAAGCTTTTCCGTAAATATGGGTTTAATGCTGTAAAAGCAACAGATTAAGTACAGAAGGCAACCTGTTTTTCTCACGCTGACGATTTTGCAAATGAAAACATATTACATTTAATTATCATCTTGGAATCAAACGGGTACTTCAATGTTTGAGCAATCATCTAAGATACATTTAACTACAACTATTTAAAATATGATATGGTCAGTGATTTCACAGTGATTATATATATATTTTTTTAACTACAACAAACAAGGCGAATGCTGAATAATATATTATTAAAGGTGCTCTATGTAACATTTCTAGTGGGAGATTCATTACCTGCTTGCTTCGCCTGGAATGTTCCACATTATTGCATTCATCTTTTCTATATCTATGGACGGAGGGTGCACAATGGCAGAGTTGTTAGAACTCTCGCCTCGATTCGATTCCCGGGCCAGACCAACATCACATGATCTCTCTGGGTGGAGTCTGCATGTCCTTCCCATGTTCTCTCCGGGTTCTCTGGCTTCCACCCACCGTATGTATGTGTTAGCTCAATTGGCAACTGTATATTGGCCCTAAAGTGTAAAGTGTCTGTGTGTCTATGTCTGTGTGTTAACCCTGCGATGAGCTGGCCCCTGTCCATGGTGTCCCCTGCCAAAAGCCCAAAGTCACTGGGATGTTTTTAAGGTATTATTGACTCAAAAGTAATGGGAATTAAATGCATGTATGGGAGAGACATTGTAAGCAGGAATGTCTGCGATGGGTAGCAAGGATTACTAGATTAAGTAAATCAATCAGGTTCAGGTAACTTTATTTATACCTGCAGGAGGTAGAATTGGTTTGCAGTTGGAGTTGGCTTCAATAGATAAATTATTTAAAAAAAAAAAATGCTGACAAAAATCATAAGTCGAAAAGAAAGTGCCCCACAAAAGATGCATAAAAACAGTACCCAAGACTAAAATATTTCAATCAGTTAAAAAAAAAAAACATCACACAGATAAACAATGAAGGTGGCAGACCCTTCACTACAAAAGTGACATAATTCACTTTAAGTAATGAGTGCTTAAGAGTGTATTCACTTTTTTATTCTATTGTATTGATGTAATTCAAAATAAAGCATTAAGTTTTAGTATGAGAGACCTTTACATTCTCCGTTCTTTGAGCTACGTTTTCCTTCAGCCCTCACCTGTACCTGTTTAACTTCCCATATGTTAGATTCTGATCAACTTCAGTGTAGGCCAGGTGTTATCCAGACCTGCGCTCACATATAGTTTCATATAAGCATGACCGACTTTGGCAAGATTGGAGTTTTCATCGGTATGTTTTTATGATCTCGCCTCTACCCTCCCTGTCTGCACGTCTGATACCATCTATGCGTTCATAAATTTAAAACATTTACGTGAGAAACTGTCCTCCAAAAATGGTTAAAAAGTCTGGAGAAAAAAACAGATATTAAAACTCAATGCTTATGATGTTAAGTTGTTTGTGTATCGCCTCGTGTACACTGACTCCAGTGCTGGTGCGGTTCGAGACCAGTGCGGGTCACTTGCAGATTGCCTGTTACGCCAACTCCGGTCCACTGCGGTGCGTTTTTGACCAACGCCGCGCAGACTCATGTGTTTTCGCACAACATCACTCGTCTAATGACCGGGAAGACGCACCAGACCGCTGCGCTCTCCGGCATTTCCGAAGACCTGCGCGGCTCCTGGACCGCAGTGCTCGGCCATCATTGTAACAGGCTTCATTGATTTTTGCACTTTCTACGTCTGAACCGCACCCGAACGGGAGTCAGTGTACACCCGGCGTAACAAAACAGACCAAAATGTAATCTCATTGTTGCCTTATAACCTCATTCAAGCAGGGAAACAATAACTTTTGAATGCATTTTGGAATGACATTTTGGAACAACCATGCATAATATTGTAGCTTCAGACTTACTTTCTTATGAATCCAAAGTACTTTTTTTTTCTTTCTTTTTTTTTTTTCTTTAACACACACACACATTTTCACTGAGATACTTTACATTATCTTTCTACATATTACATTTCCATTACATTGACCAATAGCGTCCTCTCCATCTTGAGTCTTCTTGTCTTCTCATCTCATTCTCATTGTTTAAATTTCAGTATTCTTATTCATTGTTTTATGTTGCACCTCTGTTTTATGTTGCACACTAAAGCAAGTTCCTAGTTTGTGAATTGTGTGCTCTGACAATAAGTATAAAGCATAACAAATTAGAATGAATTAATATGACTGGCACAAATTGTCCAAAGTGAAGTCTCATTTTGTACAAAGTCTTTCAAATGTGTACATTTTTTCCCCGTTTTTCATTTATGATGTCTGTCCAGTCCATTTTTTTTGTGACGGCCTTTTCCCCTGCTGTTTAATGCATGCGCTAAAGGTATCCATTCACAGTGTCCACCTCAGAGTTTTGAGGCCCAAATACATCATTCAAAAACAGTCTGCAGTGTTTTGTTCATCTCAGTCCAATATTTAAGGATAATAGAACAGCCCCAAAACACATGATAATGATGAGCCACTTGGCAACCACAGTTTCTCCAGCAGTTAATATTTCCATGTGATTAGTGAGCGCCATAAAATACCGTGACATATTTTTCCTAAAGAATTTATTCCAAACATGTAACCTTGTCCTAACTATTCAACTATCCAAACTAAATTACGCCACACAAGTTAATTCATCTATTTATTCAAGAGAAAATGGTCCCTCGCTGTAGAGCTTTTTAATGACCATCCTGACCACATTAGTGAACCAAAATGTCAACAGTCATTGATTCCGAATGTCCTTTTAAGATTGTTTTATTAGAATGTGATTATTACAGAACAATATAGAGCGTTATGCCAGGGTCCTCAGATGAACTTCCTCATCTCATATTTATACTTCTCAGGTCACCAATAGCAACAGCACGCAGTTTGTGTTTTTTTCAGCGCTGCATGAGTCATCTCTACTTTGAATCCAATCCATTTATCTGCAGCCCGCGAGGCAACTTCTCAAAGAGTCAATAAAATCGCAGAATTGAAAAGGTTAATTTCAAAAGTTCCGGTAGTTTGCGCAAAGTATGGCTCGCAAACGATGACCCAGACTCACTCTAGCTAACCATTTCTCCTTCTATCGTTTGTTCTCTTCCTTTGCACCTTCTCTTTCTCTTTATTGCCCCTTCCTCCACGTACCTCTCTCTATTTTGTTGCTTTTCCGTGCACCTGCTATTTTCCTTTCTTTTCCTCCTTCCCCCTTTTCGCTGTCTATATCACTCTCTTTCTCATTCTCTTTCTCTCTTCCTTTCTTTCTTTCTCTCTTTTCCTTCCTTATCTCCTAGTTTTTCTCCTCCCCTCTTTTGATATTTTTTTATCCTCATCCCTTCATTCTCTCTCTTTCCTCACACCTTTTCTATTCCTCTCTCTATGTCCATTTCTCTCTCGCTCTTCCTCTCTTTTGTTTTTTTCTCGCACCTTCCCATCTCATCTCCCTTTCATTCCCTTTTCGCCAACTTTCTCTATTCCTTGTCCTTGCACGCTCTCCTCTTTTCTCGCTCTCCCTTCCTCTCTCTCTTTCTCTCTCTCTCACATTTGATATATCTTTATTTTTCTTGCACCCTCTCTTTTGCTTTCTCTACCCCTCTTTTCCTGTGTGCTTCACTCTTCTTTCCTCTCACTCTTTTTATCTCACCCTCTCTTGTTCAATCTTTGTCCTCGCACCCTCTTATACCTTGTTCTCTCCTTCCCAGTCTTTTTCTCTCCTATATGTCTGTCCATCTCTCTCCCTCTTCTCTCTCTTATCTTCTTTCTAGCTTTCTCTTTCATACAATTTCTCTTACGCTTTCTTTATCTCTATCGCAGGCTCTCTCCGTCTTTTGTTAATATTCCTCACACCTTATCTCTTCTTTTCTCTTTTACTCATTCTTTCCTCTCTCTGTCTATCTGTCTCTATTGTTCAGTCTTTGCCCCCACAATCGCTCTATCCCTTTCTTTCTCTTGTCCCCTCTCTATCCCTCCTTTCTCTCTGTCATACCCTTTTTTACTCCCCTTTCTGTTTTTTGTTCTTTTTCATCACACTTCTCTCGCGCTCCCTTTTTTGTCTCCTCTCATGTCTGGCTCAGTCTCTCACTTTCTCTCTTTTGTCATTCTCTCTCCGGCGCTCTCTCTTGCTTTCTCCCTCTCTCCCCTCATATCACCCTGCCTCTCTCTTTGGTTCTCTTTCCTCATGCCTTCTTTCTTCCGCTCCCTCCCTCTCTCATTCTCCCTCTCTTTGCCTTTCTCACTGTTTCTATTTTCATTGCCTTTCTCTCTCCTCACATCTTTTTCCTTGTTTCCTTCCTCTTTCCTCATCTCCTTGTCTTATCTCTCTCTCACTCTCTCTCTCTCATCCCCCTCGTCCTCACTTTCTCACCGTCTCCCTTTTCATTGGCTCTCTCTTTTCTCTTAATTTCTCGCTCTTTCCCCATCTCCTTGTTTTACCTCAATATTTCCTCTCTTCTCTCTCTCCCTTTCTCTTTCTCTCTCACTCTCTTGTCCTCCTCCTTCTCCCCCGCTCTCTCTCCCCGTCTCTTTCTAGTCCACTCATATGTTTCTATTTAAGGCCAGCGGTGGTTAGCGTGCGTTCGCCCCCCTCCTCCCTAAAGCCGTTGAGGGGAGGCACTGTTGATTTTCCACAGGCAAAACTGTTCTTCTAGGCATTCCCTTCTCCAGTCTTCCCCAGCCAACTACATCCCACTATCTTTACCACATTTCAACAACAACTTTTTCATTATGGCTACATCTTAAAACCAAAATGTGCCCCTCACGGAAGGTTTTTGCATACGTCAAGCTTTTGTTTTGATGTCAATGCTGCTCCTCGCTTCAACATGGGACGGCGGTTGACTCAGCTACGTTATGACCAAACTTTTGGGACTATGCCGGCAGAAAGTTGCGACATCTGATTGGTCAGGAGGGTTGTCATGGCGGTGCCCCATGTCCACGTTGTCAGGCGCAGCGGTAGTGTTGTGAGGTGCAGTGGTGGTCCCAAAGGGAGATGGTTCACAGCGTGTTTTTACCCCTCAGGGATCGACAACTCGGAGCCGATGGTGCTGGAGCAGTACGTCGCGGTGGCCAACTACGAACGGCAGGAGAATTCTGAAATCAACCTGAAAGCCGGGGAGACGGTGGATGTGATCGAGAAGAGCGAGAGTGGTGAGTGGAAATGACTTCTGATTTATCGCAATGACAGTGACACGCGTTATGAAATACCGCTAACAACAACCAGATTGTTGTGGTTTTTGAGTTCAACTTGTGACTTATCATGACTCTGTGAACATGAGCGAGTGAGCTCTGAGTGACGTCTACTTTAATGGTATTGTTTGTGTATTTGAAAAGCAAGGGCTATAGTTTAGTAAAGGTTTTCTAATACTCATGTTAAAGCTCTGTAGTAGTAGTAGTAGTTGTTGTTGTGGTTTAGTTGTAGGAGTAATGATTGCAGTTGTAGGAGTTGTTGCAGTAGTAGCAGGAGTAGGAGTTGTTGTAGTAGTTGCAGTACTTGTACTTGTAGGAGTTGTAGAAGTTGTAGTCACTGTTTTATTTCATGTAGTAATTATTGTTGTAGTAGTTGTAGTAGGAGTAATTATAGTAGTTGTACTACTTGTAGGAGGTGCTGTAGTAGTTGTAAAAACAGTAGAAGTAGTATAAGTAATATAGTATTATAGTAGTAATTTCCCTTTAGGGACAATAAAGTGTACCATAAGATAATAGTTAGACTCAGTTTCTGTTTCTGAGTACTCATTACTCCTTACTAATAATTATATAGTTGAATCTTAAAGGGATCTTTTCTTAAGAATAGGAAAATGCCCATTTATATTCACAAATCCTTGGCATGATCAAATAATATGTCATAAATCCTCCCTTTTTAACACTGCCCACGCTGAAAGGAAGTCTAGACTGTTTTCTCATGTGTTTGTGAACAGTTATTGTGTTCCTGCTGGGTTTCCTCCTAGGGGCTTGCAATCTCTAAACAAATATAAATGGTAGCTTGTCACGATTAACCGGTTTTTCAATAATCTCGATTATTTATGGACACGATAGGTTTGTGGGGTTATTTGAATCTGCGGTTAATCGCAGATTCAAATAACCCCACAAAGTGGCCGCTCAACACGAGCACACAAGTTCATAGGGGGAGGAGAGACAGAGGAGAAAGGAGGAGGAGACAGGTAGTTCCAGAGCGTAATCTTACCTGTAAACGCTTTTTTATTCACAAATCTGTTAGTGGTTGGCGTGAGCCAAAAGGAAAGTGACTTTCTCAAAGTCTCGAGCGTTACCATGGAGCTCATCTCACTAATAAATTATATAATGCTTAAAAGAGCTACACTGAGGGGCCAAATAGCTTACATTTATATTATGTAATAGATTTGTGGCTATTGTTTTTTTTTTTTTTTTAAATGAATATGCTGTGTTGAAGGGCAGGGAAGTTCATTGTTTTAAAACCAAATGTTTCACTCACAGAAAAGTTTAAACTTAAAAAAATACAATATTAATGTTTCCTTTCTTTTTGCCCGTAAACTTGTTATATTTATTCTCATGATAATCTTGACTCTAAAATTAATATCGTGACATCTCGAGTAGCTTGTTTTGGTGTGAAAACAAGAGTTGAGGTTAGCGTTCAGCATTTCAGTAAAAGCATGTGATTTGGAGCAGTGTTTCAATTTTGGAGGAAGACATTTGATTATTTTTGTGTTATATCATTGTATAACATTTGAATGATTACAAAATACAATTGAATATGAGGAAAAATCATCTTCCCGCCCTAGTTTGAACAGTTACAGTTTTGTGTTGGGTTCATGTACCTCTACAATATAACACTTATTTATTAATATTAATCATAGTCAGGCAGAGGCGTTAATCCTATCCATTGTCCTCCCCCTCCCTGCTGGTTCTTCTTCATGCTCTTGTCCAAATGTTGTAATCTTGCTGAGGCTTGGCACCACCTGGAGGAGCTGTGTATCTGGCAGAGGATGCCATTTTTTTGTGTTTATGTGGAGCTTAATGCACACAGCCAATGTCTGCAAGCTATTCTTCTACATCAGTGGTTGATTGAAATTAGAATAGTTGTACTTATGTAAATAGCCATGATGGTTACAGAGTGGGACTGTGTTTCAGAAATGGAAATGACCTTGTCTGTATACTGTACCAGAAGTTGTATTTAGATTTTTTGCAGTAATAGTTTCAGTAAGCATGACATTGAACTTGTTCTTATGCTGGCAGTAGTAGAACTAGCAGCAGTCATAGTAATAGAGGAAGATATGGACAGTAACTAACCATTTTTATATAGCACTAGAAGAAGAAAAAGAAGAAGAAGAAGCAATAGTTGCAGTTTTTCTATTAGTTCTTAAGGAAGTAACAATTTGCACAATATTCATATCACAATATTAATTTCACAGTACAATATTTCTTGTGATACAGTGGATAGGCTAACAGAATAGTACAAATTATACCTTTAAAATGCCTTGACAAGCACAGTTACTGTCATGTCCAAATAATGAATATGTACAGGTTATTTCTTCATGTTGTTTGCACGGAAATGGAGCAAAGGATCATGGTCTATTCAGTTCCCTCGGTTTCTTTAGTTGTTGCTGTAAAGCAAAGCATTTTTGCAAATGTTATAATTCAATATTGTGACAGCTTGGGGTGGGCGATATTGACAACTACAATGACCATCTCAGTATCCCGATAACAATAGTCAAATTATATTTAGTCAATTCAACCGTAATGTGTTAAAACATGTCTTCAAACTTGTTAGTTGAGGTTTAATTATCAGACAAATGTGAAACGTCTGTGGAATGAATTACAAAAATGAATTATCTCCTTTAATCAGCTCTTTTAGCATTTATTTTTTATAAATAAGATAAATGTTATACTCGATATCAACATTTTGCATATCTTCAAAACATCAGTCACAATATTATCTAAATTTGGATATATATATACTGCCCACATCTTGAGTCAATACCTATTATACTGTACAGTAAGTTCATCTCGAGTAAAATTATTTAACCATGACAATACCTTTAATTGATTTTGAGTACTTCTTTCGATCTCTGTGGAGTTTTCCTCGCTCCCTTCCTCACTTCTCTTCCACCTCTGTCGAAACGCTGCTTTGTATTCCCGGTGCTGATCTCATTTTGCAGCGAGTGAGTGACAGCCGGCAGCTTGCACAACTCCAGCAGAATTCTTGGCGCGGGCTCGGAGCATCGGCGCGTCTCTCCATTCTTCTTATCTCCCCTTTGATTACCGCTGCCGAATTCATTTTCTTTGTGCTATCTCGCCTCCTGCATCTTTTGAGTGATTACGCTGCCTAAGTGAATAAGCTCGACGCAGAACTAGCTTTTTATTGTTGTAACATGCGTGTGTGACAGTGGAGGTTTTTTTTCTTTTTTTTTTTTTCGTAGTTGTTCGCTGTCAGCATAAATGAGACAATGGATGTGTCTGACTGGGCTGAAAAGATGCCAGAGTAGATTTAACTTGTCAAAGATGAGGAAAGTCTTTATAGGAAAGACCTTCGATTTGACTTGTTGTTGTGAGTGTCTTTGTAAATCTCAAGTGTGTGTTTTGATGTTGCTCAAGAGGCAAGCGCCATTTTATCCCACGCAAATCAGTGCCATGCAAGTTCATTTAAACGTTTTGAATATGCGCCCAAGAGAGTAATGGTGAAAAATAGGCAAACAAAGAAATGTGTTGAATTAAGGTTTTTATTTATCATTATACATCTTGATATTTTCAGATATTAAGGAAGTTTTTTTTCCAAGTCAACTCTGCCACACAACAGCCACTTTGCATTGGTGGCTATGTTAGCAATGTATTATTTCACAACCACGTTACGGTTCTGGTTTGGATTAGGGTTAGGTTTTGTTCATTTTAGTGCTTTTGGACAGATCTGCTATCAGGTCTTGGCAGAACGGCGTTGGTGGGGGTGGGGGTGGGGGAGCGGAATGACACTGCAGGTAAACCTACGCAGACACTGGCAGAACAAGCAAACTCTACTCAGAAAAGCCCCATCCGTGAATACACCCAGGACTTTCTTGCTGAGAAGTGATAGAATTTACCACTTATCCCATCTTTTTGCAGTTTTTAAAAATGGTTTACAGTATACCGTAATATATAAACAACAATATACTTAATATTAGGGCTGAACGATTTTGGCAAAACAACCAATAGCAATTTTTCTAACAAACATAGCGATTGCGATTAGATTTACAATTTGTTTGAGTTGTTGGATTCTGTTCAAAGAGCATATTTTAAACATGTCCAGGGCAATTTACAAAGTAGAGAAGACTGATGTTGTCACAATACTAACATTTCTTTAGATTTTTATACTAAGGAGACACATTTTTATTCAGCAAATAAAATAAAAACATGCTTTTCTTACACAATAGGTTGTATTTTCAACTCTAAAGTTACCAAGCAGCCTAAGATCATTCTTAAACTTTTCAGGAAACACATTTTGTCCTTTTATATTCCTTTTTTATCAATACTACAGTCCACAGGAGTAGTTTTAGTACTGATTAGTACCTGCATACGTTTCAAAAACTGTTTGTAGAAGTCCAAATTAGTGGATTAACAGGTTTTATGCATTAGTGTTCATTTTGGGATATTTGCAAAGGACTTCAATAATTGCCGTCTTTACGATTAGCTACAGTAAAAGCGACATTTGAGATTGCAATTTAGATTTTGTTGCGATTAATCGTGCTTAATATTACCATTTTGAAAAAGTAGTAGTGGTAGTGGTGGATCATAATTGAAATCATTACTATTAAAAATAGTTAATGCACTGTCAAAATTGTGCCTGAGGAGAAAGTACGGACTTAAAACAGTTAATTGGCAACCTTTTGAAATTCATGGACGAAAAGGAAAAAAATAAAAAAATAATTTGAACCGGCTCCAGACATAATTATTTTTGGTAATTCCGCTGTTCTAATTCTCTGTCTTACCAGCATCTGCTCACCATTATGAAAATAGCTGCAAAGGGCCACCTGACATTGAATCTTTTGGTCTTTTCCCCAAAAGCTGGTCCAGTACTTAAATATGTGTCACCTTTTTTGGGCCAAAGAAGTGGGGCAACAGCCATGACATCAGCGTGAGGCCGTGCCAACACAAACACATGTGAGAGCCTGTAATATTCTTCCTCTATTTCCCGTCTTCAAGCCTCCGGGAAACAGCAGAGTGCGTACACTCCGGGGCTGGCCGTGCAGATAGCAGAAAAGCTGACAATTTCTGACAGTACCCTCATTAATTAGGGTTTATTTTCTTTAACAACCTTCGCAGCGCGTGTCAGTGGGACTCCGAGGTATCTTTCAACATAATATCCCAGTTCTGCCTCAAAACTCAAGCTGTCGCTTTCTACAAAAACAACTTGACATGTTTTATTTATATAAATGCTCTATTCACTTTCCACTGTAGGTCTTGTGTTTTCATATCGGCCGTTATTTGCTTAATGCCATTGCTGTGTTGATCCATTCATGCTGTGTCCATTTGTAGTTATCAGAACAATATATTTCACTGCGAGCCGTACTAATCTAGTGTTGTAACATTTCAAACTCGATTTTGATACTAAAGAAAATGCCTGAGACCTAATAACGATTTTTAGTACCAGGTCAATAATAAAAACACAATATATTTAATTGATACAACTCATATTATTAGTAGTTTCTTTAATATTGTACTGTGGTCTCATACTAGTTCGGACAAAGACAATCCTGGAGGTAAAGGAGAAAATAATCCTGGACTAGATTAAGACGAAGCATGGACCAAATCGAGTCCACATCAGGACTGAAACAGGCCCAATTTTCAGAAACTATTCAGAAAAGGTCAAATTTAGTCCTATTTATTTCTTTTTCAAGTATCAGTACTTGCTCAAATGAGTTTAGATGCGTTTTTAGTATGTATTTATATCTTAACATACCGTAATGTTTTGACAAGAACTAAACTTACGTAAAACACAATGCGTGCTGGATAGACTTTATTTCATTCATAGATTTTCTACCGCTTGTTATATGATCATAGGAAAGCAATGTAAAAAACTGATAACGTGTGCTTTGAATGGGCAGTAAAAGATATTCCAGGCTGTTTGTTTGTTTTTAATATAGTCTTAGATACCAATATTACTACATTTTACCCCAAAATCTAAATGCAAGTTAATTCAGGTTCTTGACAAACCAGGCAATGGACAAATCTGTTAAAAAACTGTATATGTTATGTTATAGTTTTTGCACAAAACTGTGCAAAATCATACATTATAATCACAACATCATAATCTATTCCGACCCCTGATATTAAAACTTGAAAAATTTAGAACATTTGCCATTCACACTGTATATTTTCGGTTGTTTAAAGACAAAAAATAAAGTCTGTAGCCCTGACTTGATGTCGTTTTTATGGCTTGAGCTGTGCAGTCGGAAGTCGTTTCTTTTGCCTGTGTGACAAGTCATTGGCCTTGCTCTGGGCTCCAGCTGTTTTAGTGTACAGTGTCAACAGCCCTGTCGTTGCAGAGCAGATCTGCCTGAGAACAAACCGCACCGGGGAGCAGAGGGCAGAGGAGATGTTCCGTGTGGGCGTAATCATCTTTGGCATAAATACTCTATGTTCTTAAATGCATATGTACTGCTGTTGTTGAACTGAAATGTATGCATGCATGGGAGGAAGTAACGCATTACAAAATACTCTCTGCGTAATATGCATCTAAAGGCAAACTAAGAAACTATAGAAATGCTCTGTGCATCGATTAGCAAAAGCTCTCAAAACTTTATGATTCAAGCATATATTTGAATTTAAGTGCCCTGACAAGACAAGAACATTATTAGTAAATCACTCAAAATCCCCATTTTAATCACTCAAAGACTTTTCTGCCATGGTCCAATCCCAATCAAATATTTATTCAACTATTAAAAATGTTGGTCGACCAAGACACCATTTATTGATCACATTGGGCTGCATGATAAGAAAGGGGGGTGATTAGATTTGCAATTTATGTTTTCAAACGGGGATTCAGTTACACGTTTTAAACACAACCAGGGGCATTATATTGAGAGAAGACAAAAATATGAGCAGCCAAACATGTTTGAATGTCTAAACTAGATTGAGCAGGTTTCATACATAAAAAGACATAAAGTTTTGTTGTTTGCGCAGTATATTTGATTATAGTTGCTGCCGTTGCCGTTTGATATATTGTACGAAGATATTTTGAGGGAAAAAAAGGGGGTAAATGAATTAGATTGGAGTTGCAATTTACGTTTTGATTTGAGGATGCAGTTCATGGTACACATTTTAAACACGTCCAGAAGAATTTGAGAGAAGTCTGACGTTTCAAACTAATACGAGAAGAATCCCATGCATTTTAGAACATGTTTGTAGAAGTCTAAACTACGGGCTTAGCTTGTTTTATACATAAAAAAGACAGGAAGTTTTGCTGTTTTGTCAGTTGCAGACTTTGTGATTTTTTGACATGACATCCCTAAACATAGACATTTAAAACAACAGTATGAGACAGTTCATGCATATGTTTGGTTTTATTTAATCACATTACTGGAAGAAAACAACTTTCTCTGTTGGAATAATACACTTGTAATGACCAGTTTTGCCCCTTAGTCCTTGTCTGTCCTCATTTAGACCACTGTCCCTGATTCCACTTCCCAGATTCAAACATGGGAACTGAACTGTGGAGCGTCTGCAAAGAAAATACATCTGCATACGACTACTTGAATTATAGTGTGAGTGTGTGTCCTGAGAGGATGTTGGATGACAAAAGAGACAAAGGTCTGTGCGGGGAAAAGCCACTGACCTGACCCCCTGACCCTAACCCTAATCCAAAGGGATGTCCTGGATAGTTCTTGGTAAATCAGTCTAGAGAAAGTAGAGCACTGATCAGAATCTCCAGACTACAGTAAAGAAAGAAAGTGTGTGTCATTAGCAGAACATGTGCAGCCTCTCACTTTCTCACAGAGCATATAGTAGTTGCACTGAATGTTTTTGTTCTCCCAACAAAATGAAATGTTAACTTTTGATGATGTACATGATGTAATCTCAAAAATGTATATGAGAAAAATCGATGGAAAAGATGAACACATTTAGTGTTGAAGTGTTTTTTTATCAGTAAAGTTACAAGCTGCAATTGGCTTTGTCAATTTTTTGTGTTTATTCAAGCAATAGTCTTTTTAGTAACGCATTACAATAAGGTCCCTGAGTAAACTTTATAGTTATAGCCTTTATTAAGGCATTTATAACTTTGTTATTGAACATAGATTAATAAGTACCTTATTAGTGCATCACACTCATGTTTTTGTAAGTAGTTTATTAACACATATAAGGTAATAATTTTGTATAAGTGCTTATAAACAAATAACTAGTGCTTATAGATAATTTATACAGGAATCTTATGTTATAGCTTTACCGTTTGTTTATATTTTTGTGGTGTTGGGTGATATGTCTAATCTAAGTACCGGTAGTTTTTGTCTGTTTATTTGTTCATAAAAAGTTGACAGGACAAAAAATACAGCAACAGTTAAAGCGTTGGCATATTTTCCTCTCACCATTATCAGGAATTTGGGTCTAGACTTCAGTTTTGCGGTGGAGGTAAAACACATACTGAGAATTTTCCTCATTTCATTTGCTGTGGCTAATTGCTCTGCCAGGACCTGCTCAGCTGCAAACAGGATTTTTGGGGTTAGAGTCGTCCACAGCTCCAGCAGGAGAAGCCATTCCTCCTCCATCTGGGTCCTGCAGGGTTTCAGGCGTTTTGTCACAGTAGATTTGGAAAGATTATGCAGATTGCGGTTTGTCCAGACCAGGAAAATGTCTTGAAAAGCTCATAAATCTAAGAGTTGGACAGTTAAATAAATGTAGTACAGTTGAAAGTTGTGTAAGTGTAACAAATAGCCCACTGTATTCATTTTGGTATTGTTGTTTTCCAATATTTGTATACAACAGTGGTGCATGAGGTTAAACAGGTTTAGTTAATTATGTTGTAGTCAACCAAAATTTGTATTAGTCGACTAATAATTGATTTGGATAAGGATCTACATGAGACAACAGCAGAAAGGAGAATGTATAGAGTGAGTTTACTGAAGATTTGGGAGTGAATCCTGAGTTTAATCTGCCTTTTTATAAATACACTGTTTACTTTTACTTTTATTGTTGTTTTTGTATGAACTCACATGCGGGTTGTTGTCTTGGAGGTGCAATTTGGGTCGGATAAAGTTTTCCCCCCCTTTAGTCGACTAATCGATAGACAGGGCATGTCTTTAGGCGCCAAAATGTTTTTTAAACCGGCTGCACACTTTACAATTTTAAAATCATCTGCGATTTTAAGACGTGACCCAAAGTTTACAGACCACAGATATTTTGCAACGATTATTTGTCTCACACACTCACATGAAGCACAGCCACGCCGCGCACTTAGCGATTTTGGGAAAGATTTGTTACAAGCGGAGGAGCGCTTAAGTGTCACATGCTCAAACGGGCTGCAATGAAAATGAACACACAAGGATACGAGGCGCCAGCTGCCTTTCAATGCGCTCTTATTTCGAGCAAAAATAAACGGGTGTGGATTAAACGCTGCTTATGAAGGACACAGGAGAGCACGATGTTCACTTGAGGAGCCTGACGAATACTGAAAAAGTTGATTTCGTTCGTGCTATTTGTAAAGTTTGTAAAGCTGTCACCAGGCAACGGGGACTACAGAACCCAACAAAATGACATAGCAGAATCACATTGACCCCACAGACAAATAATCACTTACAAAAAATGACGCTCGGGCCACACATCTACGAAGTCGTGGCGAGGCAAATCGGCGCTTAAAATAGGGCAAAAAAATCCTCTAGTGCAAAAGGCTTTAGTCGACTACAGCCCTAATGTCCACTGAAGGGTTGGCACCTTTGATATTGCTTTGGTCTACTTATGCCCCGAGTCAAAAAACCTCACGCACAATTTAAAGCAGGAAATGAAAACAAATAATGAATGCAAAAAAAACACTACCCAACCCAGAAACACAAAAAACAAACATCCAGCCACTGATAAATGACATTTCCTGGATGTAGAAAACCGTCCAGATCCCTGCGCTTGACTCTTTCCAGAGAAGTGGTTGAATTCATTGACCCCACCTCAGTTCAGATCCCCTAGGGCTGGCATTAGTCATCCTCCTCCAAAACTGTAACTCTAAAGGCCACAGACATCCACCCTTTCTGAGTCTCTCCTTGTGCAGATTACTTTATAAGATGTCTTCATAACGAGCCTTACATTTTGCATTAGGTCATTTGGGCAATAAGCTTCTGTTAGCTTAAGCCGTACCCTCGGGCTGTGAAATAATGAATGCTGTTTTACGTACAAAATTCAACTAGTTTTACATGGGTCCGTTTGATGCCTTTTCATATGGATCATCATATCCACCCACTTGACTTTTCTGTAGGAGGTGTTTGCTCTTGTAATGTCTCCTGCAGATGTTATTGCTTTGTCTGGCATCTTCCAAAATATGGAATTAAACTTTTCTATCTTGCATATATACAGCTGTTGTGGGAAAAACACACAATGTAATGGGGAAACTCAACTTTTCCCCTCTTTTAATTTGTTTTCAGGCAGCTTATGTGTATCTTAAGATCAACTAATTCAAGTCGAGTCGCAATGGAGGCTTGATGGATGTTGTTGACATGGTGTTACCTCAGAAAAGTAAAAGGATGGTTCTGTATATGTTAAAATGCAGCAGGCAGCGCTAGCATCGCAGTAGCCTGTAGCATTCAGCTACCATTAGCATTCTTGGATATTTAGCATTTGTGCCATTGGTCTTCTTTATTCTGCTCTGTATTTGGCACAATAAAATATATTCTAAACTCTTGTAGTTGTTTCACTGTGGTTGCAACTCTTTTACATCAAAACAAATCGTTTTTTTTAACCCCCCACAGAGGTGACCCAACATTTCACAAGGCGACACAAGGCGACAGTCGTTCTCTTTGATGCAGTCTATATCTCTGTATTCCATGACTGTTACCGTTTTTATTGCTGTAAAACACCTTGAATACCTAAAACTCATTTAGTTTCTATGGAGATAAATATGTTCATCGTCATACTGTGGAACATTCCAGGCAAAGCAATAATATCTCCACGGAGAGAAGCAGGTGGCAATTTAGTAGTCATAGTCAAGATAAAACAGTTCGTACCATTGATTTGAATAAATGATGATGATTTATTATTGTCTTTTGCTGTAGTTTACTGGGGGGCTGCTTTAGGGTTGAGGGATGGTCTTTAGGGTTGAGGGATGGTCTTTCCGGTTCGGGACTGATTTGTGTGAGGACTAGAGGGGCCGCGGCAGCGAGGACCCGGAGCCAGTATCCATCAGTGAGGCTCCTCCTGATCTATGGCTTGTCCTTGCTTGAGTCTATCTGCTCTAACTCACTGCTGTTATCTACTTAACCTTAGGCACTGAGCGGACACAGAGCGCAAATGCTGCTTGTTTAATAGAGGCCGACACTACAACAAGAAAGTTACAAAGATGTGTTGCTCAATGTTCTACCTATCTAAAATGTGTACACCTGCAGTCATATCTTTGCCCTTTATGTGAAATCTTGAATAAATCTCCACAACCCAGACACACAAGTAAGTTATTTCATTCTCATCTGTTCCACAAATGTTTCAACGTTGATATTTTCCGGGACAATACTCGTTACGAAGCAGGTTGCGCTGCCGTAGATGTCTTTGTAATGGCTTTATCGGTTACAAAATGTGTCTGATTTGCAATTAACTCATTCATTTACTGCTTTAGAGAGCAATTTGCGCATTGTCTTGTCTTATAGGTTGTTATAACCCTCCTCATTTCTGAAAACCTGTGACTGCGACAAAAGGTCTAGATTTGACCTATGTTTGACCTATGTTTTCTGTCATTCATTTGACCATTCATTAATGTTAAAGGGGCGCTTTATAAGTTTGTAGGTGGAGGGTCCAAAACGTTCTATTCTCCATGGAGATGCCTCTGTAGTCTGATACTGAAGTCTACATGAATGCTATGCGACTAGAACCATGTGCTTGTTATGGACACAATTTGACTGCAGAAGGTGTCCGCTGAAGGTTTATGGACTAGTTTTTACCTGTGAAAATCTCAAACAAGCATGACTGAAGCAATATACAACTCCAGGTATGTTTTTGATATGGAACTACTGTAAAACATGCTCAACGTTTTCCACCAGAAATCTCATAGCTTTAATGATATGAAACATTTTAACCAGTGCATTGTGCCTGGGCCTTTGACCATCTGCTGGTCCGTGGATTGACCTGCTGAAGTTGAAGGGAGGACCCCGCCACATGCAGTATCACCTTTCGCTTGTAACGTCTCAACGTCAGTCACAGAGTCCAGTGTTTATAAAGGGTTTTAAACCAAACACAAGCTTCAAACTATGTCATTTTACACTGACAGCAAAGACTCCTGTCCCTGAAGCCAGATCGCACTTTTGAGGGAGAAAAAGCAGTAAACTCTAACCACAGTTTTGACATTGATAGACAGATCATTTGAAGCATACTTTTGAAATGGTTAGTATGATGTTCCTGTTTGTGAAGTGGTTAGTTCCTCTTACTTTGAGGTTAGACAAAAGGTCAGGGGTTCAGTCCCCTCATGTGGAAACAGAAACTCTTACCACATGATGAATTGTCAGAAATGACTTAGGAAATCGTTTGAATATAGTTATGCAACATGTATTTGTCTGGAGTTACCGTTAATAAACATAGTTGACATGATAAAACTCTATGAAAGTAAAGTTGCTATATAAAGAAATACATTGATATATTATTTACTTTGGTAACGTATATCTTGTCTTCAGTTAAGGTAGATATATCTTATTTATTTTAGTCATACTACTTTGAAGTGAGATGTATTTACCATGACATATTTCGGCCGCGAACGGCAAAACAAGATATATTATTTGATTAACTTCTCCTATGGTGTTATTCTGTACTGTTTTGAACAACTTTGGACAATGGTGAGTTGCACTGCTTCAAACCACAGTCCTACTTGTCATAACACTTAGACTTTCTGCTGAACGCGTTGCTTCATTTCATGATGTAGATATTTCTCTGGGCCATTTCGCAGCTGCTTTTAGACACCAATTGTTGTGTGGTTATTTTCAGAGCAGTGTTTGAAGCCCCTCTTGTGCTGGCGCTGCAGAAAGATAAAGCAGCCGGTTCAATGCGAGGCCTCGGTGCTTCTCACTGCTGGAGATCTGCTCTTAATTAGCGCTCCCACAAGCCTCTCCCTGACATCACCATCACTGAGAGGAAGACTGCGCTGACTGACTGGGGCTTTGCTGAAACAAGAAGATAAACGGAAAGTGTCCATGATACTGTAGACTGGTGTGTGAGGGCTTTGAAGCTGAAGCCAACAACTGGGTCGTAATCATTTGTACCTTTATTTCAATGCCATCTTATTATCTTATTTATTGTCTCTTTCTTTAGCACAATTATTTTTGCCAGTTAAACCATCATACATGTTCTACATCATGTGTAAAAAAAAAACACATAACTGTCAAATAACTGTCAGTGGCCAGACTTCTCAGATCTTGGATGCTAAGCAAGGCAGGGCCTGGTTTGTACTTGGATGGGAGACACTGGGTAAACCAAGTGCCACGGTGGGCACTTGGTTTACTTGGCACCTCGCTTTGTCTGCACCTGGGCATCTGTGGCTACAGCAGTAGCTTGCCACTCCTGTGTGGAGTGATTGATTAATACACAAATCAAATTAATTATTTGTATTGATGCTACTTACTTTTTTTTTTTTTTTAAATCTAAATACAAATACATTTAATACAAATTTAAGGTACACTGGTTCTGAATCCCAATACATAGAATTTTAATTGTTGAGTTCAAGGTGGGCAATTATATTGAAATTTGAATACTGTTTATTGTAAATATGCTTGTAAAAAAGAGATGAGAATGGTATATGTTGATATTTCTGCCCTTTTGTGATTTATTTGGCTGACATAAGCCAGCCCCCCACCATAAAGTTGAGTACACATGTGCCGTAATGTTACTTCAAAATAATATTGCTTTAATGAGTAATACTAACAGATACGCAGGTAATAGCTCCCCTTACAATGTAAAGGACACTATGTTATAACACAGTATAATAATATATTGTATTTTTACTCAAATTGACTTACTCCAATAGGTTGAGTAGAAAGATTGCTACATATGGCTATTATTGTACTCCAAACTAATGGGCAAATAGTAAATGTTTCAGATTAACTGTAACTAATCTCTTTCCACCTCTGATCCTGATTTGCCCAGTCTGGCTGCTTTGGTTGACGATAACGCTGCGTTGCCCCTGATTTCTTGTTCCCGTTTGTGGGAGAACGCGGTAATTATCTGCTGCCAGGACACGCTGCAGCTTGAACCTCCAATTAGAGTCTTCCGCTGTACAAAATGCCAGCGACAGCATTGTTACGCTCCTACATATTCATATTTTTTGTGCCGCGCTCGTGCTTGTGTATGAGACAGCAGGTGTAGTTGGGTGACCTTTCGGAGTACAGCACAAGTCATTAGCCGTTGAGCGCCTCATAAATCCCTCTAAACAAGCGCGGTAGGGTCTGTAATGTCACACAAACTATAGATGGTAGAATCAATTTTGTAAAAGAGTCGCCCAGTTGTTCTCACAGTCCCCTTTCTGCAGCAAGGAGAAGTGTGGTGTCTCGATTGTCACTTACAGCACAAGGTGAAGAAAACATGTACAGGTTTCTCATTTTCAGCCACCAAATAGACATCTGTCAGACTGCAATTTGCGCTTTTAACCAGGGGTGGAAAGTAACTATTTACAATTACTCTAGTTACTGTTATAGATTAGAGTATCCCTGCATCACCTGCTCTGATTATTGTTGGCGGATTATAATTTTTGCATGAAAGACGTATCTGAAATGCTGCTAAAATTGCGTTGAGTGGTATTTTTCATGGGTACTTTTTTATTGTACTATTGTATTGTTGTACTATTTGTACTATTTTTTTTACCTGAACACTTCAACTAATGGGCTTGTAAGATTATACTTGTAAGATGTATTTGTAGCTATAAACACACTTGTAATGCAAGAGATAGATATTTTTAATGCTATACTGTGGGACATTTTTGGCTAAACAACATCTTCATGGATACAAGCAGGCAGCGTACCCCCACAAGAAAAGTTACATAGTGCCCCTTTAAAACTGTTTAATCTGCTCCCCCTCGAGGTTCTTTGTCCATGCCAGCTCATGAACTTGTGCCATGGATGTTGAAGTATTTGGAACGGGTCCATCAAAACCTTTTGCATTTGCGGAGATCAAAGCAGGTCTTTGATCAATGTTAAATCCATTCAGTTTTTGCTCTCTTGTTCTCATTAAATTAACATCTAAAAAGCAGGTTCGTGCTTTTGGATACATATGTTTTAGTAAGTTTTCCGTATGACAATCCCGACATTGTCATGTGCCAGTTACAAAGAATGACCAGATGGCCTTAGAATTTCAATACTTTCAGGTCCCCAAAGGGCTGGTTTCAATAACATGTCCTACTATTTATAGAAAAGGGTCTTACTTACACTTTTTTATTTATCAATTCTACTGCCAATTACTTATTGCTCTGCCACATTCATAAGGACTAACTTCCATCATTTACGGCGGCAAGAACTAAAGAAACCCCAAATCTGCAATCTGCTGAAAAACAAAAGCAGATGTACATGGAACATTAACATATTGAATATAGTTATAAAAGTACATTTACAGCTTTCAATTTGATCATTTGATTTGATCACAGTTTGGTCCCACGCCACACCTTTTACTCAGCCCCTTTTCATCATGTTCTGCATCATTCTCCACATATGTTGGACCAAGTTAAGACTTTGCTTTAATTGACTATGAGTAATCCCTCTCCATCTGGTTGCCAATCTTCGGAGCAGCTCTCTTCCTCCTACGGCACAGATTTTCAGAGAGAAGTGTAATCGATCTGAAAGGCTCTTGCCCACTCCTCCCTCCGTCCGCCCGAACTCAACACGCCGCCAAATGACTAGCACCACCAGACTGACAGTTTGTTTGTGCGAGCATCTGTTTGGAGTGCTTTATTTTTCAAACCTTTTGTTTTTGTTCAATTTCCTCTGGGATACTATACAGCCTGCATATTCGAGAGGTATTTCTCCATTCATTTATCCATTTTACTGCAGCTACTTTGTGCAGAGCTGGTTTATTGGAGTGTGGGGTCCTATCACAAGTCTGCCTTTCACCGCCATGAGCCCCCAGAGATGGAGCCAGGAGCTTTTAAAAATACTAACTTATAACATATAAAATGGGCTAAAGACTTCTTTGTGAAGGCCATACCAAATTCACTAAGCTACATTTAAAAATACATGTTTTTCTTGAGTATTTGAATATATTTTTGTACAATAAAATACTGTAGAAAAGACAAATATCTACCTTGAACTTTTACAAAAGGTTGTATCTCTGAATCATGAAAGATTTTTGGCCTGTTTATATTATTGGAGAGACATTCTGTAACCATGATTTGAAAGAACTCAATCCAATCCACTTTATTTATATTCACCCCATTCTCATCTCATAGAAACGGTTTCCAAAATGCACAACTAAAATATACAGAAACAGATATAAAATAAAACAAATAAAATCAGGTAACACTTTATAATAACTACACTTATTACTGCCTTAGTAAAGTATGAATAAATACGTGAACAAATAGTTTATTTCGGCTTAGTAACTACTTAATTAATACTCTAACCCTAATTCCTAACCTTATTAAGTTACTAAGCCTGAATCTTGCTTAATAAACTATTTGTTTATTTTGAATTGATCTCTATTCATGCTTTGTGATGACAAACTAAGTAAACTAACAAAAAAATAAAAAAAAATAAATAGGTAAACCTAATAAAATAAAATGAAAAACACTGAGGACCACACAACTCATGCAGAGTTTAGAGTTTAGGGCTGACCACAGAAAAGGCCTTGTCCCCCTCAGAATTGAAGCCTCGTCTTAGGCACCACAAGCTCAGAGTGCGCGCTGGTGCTCACATCTCTGAAGCAGAAATGTTACCTTGAATGTGTACTATGACCTAAAGCAGCAGTATTCTCTTATTTAAAAAAAAAAAAATCAGATTTGGTACAACCTCATTTTAAACCCTCGATTTTCAACCAACCAGTGTGCCGGGGTACAATAATGCCTTGAGGTTTGGGCTGCTAAATAAAGAATCACAATGTTTTTCCTATTGATACACATGGAGGACATGGAGGACTAAAGTTAAAACGTACCATTTGTGTAGGCCGCAGTCCTGCTCACTGTCTGTTGTCTGCACTGTTGTTGTTTGTGTTGTATTCGCTTATTGACGCGGATGTCTAAAGCCAAGGAACCGGAAGTTAGCACCAAAAGAACTTTGCTTTCGGTTCAAGTACCTATTTGGTAGGTTCCTAACCGAATAACGGTGCCCAGCCCTACATGGAGCATTCATGTTACAGCACTTTTCAATACACAGATGCAAATATTCTATAATGCTATTTGTTACTGTTTTTCCAGGGACACACCTTTCTGAATGAGTAATGAACCTTAACAAGCAAATCTGCAATCTTTAAAAACTCTGATGCCGTGCTGCCCGGTGGTGGTGTGTTCATGGCACAGCACACGTATGCCAGGCTCCAAGCGCAGCCGGCCGCAGTGTCGTGAGTTCGATTTTAAGTGTGGAAACTTTATCTTAACTTCCATCCATCAATGATAAAAGAGCATTCACCCTAATCTTAAAGGTGCTCTATGTAACTTTTTGGTTGGGAGTCCGCCATTTGTTTTGTCTCCATGGAGTTATGTTTGCATTGTCTGGACTATTCCGCAGTATGGCATTAAACACAATTACTGGTGTTTTTATTAATGAAATCTTTAATCTTTAATGTGATCAGGCTTGCTTCTCCACAGATCCGACCTGTAACTGGCTTTACTTGCTTGTCTCCATGGAGATAAGTTTACTTCGAAACAGTCCAGACAAAGTAATCATCACCATTATAGAAAATATAATAATCACAATTATTTTTGTCATAATTGTAATCATGGATTATTCAAATTATTATTCACTTTAGAAAGTGATTATATTTACAACCCAAATATTTTTTGTTCTGCCCTCAAGTCAATTTTTGGAATTAAAAATTGCCACTGCCTTTCTGCTAATCTGCATGAGAATTTGACTTATTATTAGTTTGGCCCACTTTTAGTTTTCCATTTCCATGTTATTATTTGAATAAAATGTGGTCTGATTTACTGAACTAACTTGACCTGTAGACCTCTGGGTAAACACATTTGATTAGTCTGTGACTGTAACTGAGGGTTTTTGTTTTATGTGACAGAGACAAGTTTAAAGCAGGTGTAACAACAGCAGCAGCACTTCAGCTGTATGTTAGCATCGCTTTATGTTAATAGCTCCAGGACAAACTTAATGAGGACAGTAAGCCCACACGGCTCGTCCTCTGCGTGGCGTTAGTTTAGGAGAGTTGTAGAGCATATTGCACTAAATCTGCCATACACATGAGTAGCATAAAGCAGTCTGCAGAGAATTCCGAAAAGTTTTTTAAAAATCTAACGCTGCGTCTGTATATGTATTTGCACTTCACGTGTAACAACTTTTCAGAAAATTGAAAACTAAAATGTGAAGAAAATAAAGCCTCAGATAAGTCCTGGATAAGACAGCTCTGTCCCGGAGAACAGGCAGGACACACAGCAGCAGCAGTCTGTCCTGCAGAGGAGGGAGAGCGCTGTGTGCGTGCAGTAAAGACATTAATGCTGTCATTCATCATTAATCGCCACCTCTCGATTACACATTTTTTGTAATCGTCAGCCGTAATAATCGTAATCGAAATTCGATAATTGCACAGCCCTAATCTCCATGGAAACAAGCTGATAGCGGCTCCAACAAAAGTGGTGTTGTACATGTACATGTACTTTAGCAAGAGCTAAAAAAGTCCTCAAAGTGTGGCCCCAGTGTTTCAAGTGAGGACTGGTACTACAAATAAGGTCCGGAACTGAAAGAGATTCCTACAGTGCTAATAACCCCAATTGTAAGTTTAAGCATGCTAGTTTAAGTATACAAACTATAACTAATCAGACATAGTTAGTCAATCACAAATGCTCCTTGTTTAATTCTAAAAGTTAACGGGTTGGTAATTTTGTTAATCACCATGTAGAAGCTAAGCATAACTCACAGCCCATTCAAGTGTGGAACACTTGCATATTACACACCACTTTAAGGCTACTGTCCATCTCTAAACGTGTTGAGTCAGAGTTTACACAATCTCACATGGTGATCCTCTATGGGAAAACACGTATTCACCATTTTCACTGTGTGTTGGAGTTGTCTAGTACAGAGTTGTAGCACATACAAACTGTCAAAGTCCTAGTCTGGCTGTAAAGCGAGTGGCTTTAGGAGGAGATTCTGAACTAAAGCAAGAAACCGGAAAGTGCATCAAGTTCTTACTGTGCTCAACTACCTTTTGGAAGGCAGTTTTTGGTAGACATTCACAACTGCAGAACATTTTCAGATAACAACCATAAATGTTTTGGTTCTTTTTAGGTTGGCCAGGATGCTGAGATAGTGCTTGATTGGACAGAAAGAGGTGACCCTGTCTGCAGCTTCTGTAATAGTTAATACCAGACAAAACACTATAATTATATATTACAATGTAAATAAATGTTCTTTCTCTAGATGTTTTAACCATATGATGCATGATGTAAAGGGCACAACACTTGAGTAAAATAAATTTGAATCATGTACAAGCCTTTGAAGGATTTGTTTTTGTTACTTTTGCAAATATTTCTTATCAACTTTTCCCTTGTTGGGTCCATCACAGCATTTAGTCTGTGCTAATAGCATTTGACCATATACAAACATTTCGTAACTTTTATTCTGTAATACTGCACAGAAAATGCCCTGCAAAGTTAGCAAACTAGGTTAAAGTTTATGCAATGTAGGCAACCGTTATAAATAGTATAACATTTACTGTAAATACTCACTCGGTAGTATAGACATAGTTTCCACCACATGTAATCGTCTCGTGTTGGTTATAAAATAGGTTTAGCTGATTGAGTCACCAAACCACAGTCTGTGCCGAGTAATGTGGTGCAGTTGTGTCGACCTCACTTTTGGAAATGGGGGATTTTCCAATATTTACACCTCTTTTCCGTCAATCCTATTCATTTGTCTGTCGTTTCTACTTATCTAAACCTGTTCGCTATAACTACTGACAAAAGTAGAGCTATTAGAGCGCGCAAAACCGTTTACAACAGACATGGCATCTATGTCTTTCTCTCCACTGCTAATATGGGCTTTCTAAATGTAATCAGTGTATGTCAAAACTTGGCACATGTTCCTTTTATATGCGTCATACTCTTTTCACTTTTAGGATTTTGGTTGACACCCAAACTGACATATGCTTTTGTAACGGCATCAGAATACATTGCAAAGAATAAAGTTCAATTGTGACAGCATACGTCTCCTCAGTCGGTTTGGCTTAGAGTCTGAAGATTTAAGATGACAACGTTGAGCTGTGGAAGAAGTCGTTTCGTTATATTTGGACTACATTGACACAATACTGAATAGAGCATGAGGGGCTTCCCATAACACATTTGTATGTTGTGTCATTGCGGGACGGGAGAAACAAACATAAAGTGGAGGAGGAAAACAGTCGGTTACATCATCATTTATGTATCGAGATCCACTCGTTTCAAATTGTCGATGATTGGGCGTCTTAAGCGAGAGGTCTACAGCCAGTAAAAGCATGAAGTTTGGAGCAGAATTCATATTTGATATTTTTTGTGTTTAATAACACTGATATAGGTCCATCTTGTTTTAGTTCATGAAATTAGGGTTGAAAACCACACTTGTTTTTAATAAGACACATCAATCAGTCCTGGGGTTCTAAAGGTATCAATACACAGATACTCTTTGAAAAAGTATCATAAGATCACAAATCACACATGCTTACTTTTGTTTGTTTTAGTGTGATTCTTTGGAAAAAGTAGGGCTGGGCAATTAATTGAAAGGCTGATAGTCATCAATTCATAAGAAATCATCAATTATTTGGGAGGGTTTTTTGAATAGTTCTCAGTCGATCCTCTGTCAGTAAAAACATGTGGTTTTGAGCAGAGGTCAGACATTGGAGGTAGAAATTTGAATATTATTTATGTTAAATGGCACAGATTAAAAGTCTGTATAGTTTATGTTCATGAAATCATTACCAAATAAAAAGACCAAATAAAATTCAATCGATTTTTTTTTTTTTTTTTGCCCTAGCAAAAAACACAATTTCTCTTTGGCAGCCATGTAAACATTATGCAAATGTGTTCTTTAGAGTTGAAAAGGTGCTGAACGAGTAGCCCTGGCGCCGCTTATTGTATAACTTGTGAAACTTTTTAATTGGAATAAAACAATTTAACATGAGAGCCAATTATATGCAGCACATTATCTGAACTATTTTGTAGATACACGTGTCATTCAAGAAACTCTAAAACAGCCAAAAGCCATTGTATTGTCTCTTACATTCTCCCTGACAAAGCTGTTTCTCTGTGGTCCTGCAGGCTGGTGGTTCGTGAGCACCTCGGAGGAGCAGGGCTGGGTCCCGGCCACGTACCTGGACTCTCAGAGCGGCACCAGAGACGACCTGGACCTGGGCACCTCCCGCACCGGTGAAGGTCAGCCATGCACACATGCACACACACAGACACCACACACACGCACACAAAAGAGTCAATTAAGAGTGTTGATTGTAATTGTATCAGTGGTTCCTATTAATAAAGGAGACTATAGAGGCCCCCACAAAGTATATTTGTTGTCCCCATTTTCAAAAATTAAACTGAACTATAAATTGGTTTTACAAATTATACTTTATGTTTGCTGTATTGTGATAAACATATAGAATTAACTATATTTAGTCAGTAATGAGGACTTTTTTGATCAGTAGAGGCAACAAGTGACATTTATACTCCAAACAATTGTAATGACAAAATTTGTGCCATTTGAGGCATGATTATTTGTTGCGTGACAATGTGATGTTCGGAGAGCAAAGTGTCAGTGTAATCCCTCATTCGTCCAGGAGTGTTCCTTGTTGAAAAAGATTCAGTTGTAGTCAACTGGACTCTGTTTTAGAAAAACAAAACTCTCATCCAAGAGTCATTCTCAATCTGTGAAACAAGTCTGGGAACTCATATGGTTCATATGGCACTAACATGTCCGAGATGTACTTTGGTGCTAGGCCATGGAGAGACTTGTATACAAGCAGAGCTGCTTTGAAGTCTATTCTCTGAGCCACAGGGAGCCAGTGCAGAGCCCTGAGCACAGGACTAATGTGATCATACTTCCTGGTTCTAGTCAGGACCCGAGCAGCAGCGTTCTGGATGTACTGCAGCTGTTTTACAGCTCGTTTGGGAGAGGCCAGTGAGCAGGCCGTTACAGTAGTCTAATCTACTAGAGACAAACGCATGGATACGTCTGTCTAAGTCTGGTTTAGACATTATGCTTTTGATTTTGGCTATGCTTTTTAGATGGTAAAAGGCTGCTGATGTTATTGATTTGACGTGGCTGTTAAAATTCAAGTCTGAGTCCATTATTACCCCCAGATTTCTAACTTTATTTGTAGGTTTTAGAGCCACAAACCACTCTATTGAAGACAGTGAGGTGGAGATTCTAAGCAGGGAGAAAAGATGGTTTAAATCGTATTGGAGGTTTAAGATTCAACCTTCCAGTTGTTTATAATGGTTTGCTGAAACCCTGGAGACGCCCAAGGCATTCAGATGCTAATCAATGTACTCAGGAAAGAGAGAGCCAAGTCAGTGAACAATAGGCCCATCCCATTTGGTTTCGATGGCCCATTATCAGGAGGTCCCGCCCTGTGGGCAGAGCTTTCACAGAGTAGGATATAAACCTGAGTTCTCAGACTTGTTTCACAGATTGAGAATTACTCTTGAATGAGAGTCGAAACGTTTTGTTTTTCTAAAGAGTCCAGATGACTACAACTGAATCTTTTTCTACTTCGGAGAGCAAAGCAATAACAAAATAGAATTCATTGCATTTTAGAAGCAGAAAAAAACATTACGATTGGTACTGCAATAATAATAAACCTGTAAATAGAAAATGTTAAATTTGTGTCACACTATTCAGACAACAACAAAAAGTCAATTCAATTTGTTTTTGTAACGCCCGACATCACTCCAGCAGTTGCCCCGAAGGGCGACAGGAGGACAGATTCTTTGAGACAGATGAAGAACCGTTCATCCGGAGATGAATGAAACTGAAGGATTTGACAGTTTCTTGCTTCATGGTGTCAAACTTTCTGAAAACTGTACAGTTGCAATGTGCTCCCATAAAAATTATTTCTTGGATTTTAGCTAATCACAGGGTTCCTTTACTTTAGTCAGTGACAAATGGCTGTAGTCATTCCACATCTCCGACACGATCATAAACAGTTTTCCACTCACACACATGGATCCTCACAGACCACAGATGCAGCGCTTTAATGGCACTAAACGCCGCCAAAGAAAATTCCTGCTTCTCCCCCAGGAGGCTCCAGCTCCTTCAGGACCCTTCCTCCCCAAAGTGAGCATTTCACACACACTCATGACCTCTCCAACCATAAACCCAACACGTAACTGTACCTACAGAAAACACATTCATTCTTTTCTTTCTCATTTACCGTGGTCATAGTTCATAATACATTAACAAGCCAACAAACATCAGTGCCGTACACATAGGTTTTGAGGCTGCCAGCAAATTTAATGACAAAAGTAATTGTGTTTGAAACAATCCCTAATGTGGGAATTACCATAATGATTGGTTTATGCTGCTTCGGTAACAGAATGAGGTGGATGTTCATTGGCTTTAAACAGATTGTTACAGACGCATTAATTTAATAATGTTTTAAAATGATACTGGAAACATTTTATTGACTGGTAGTCAATAAAATACAATAAATATGCATGTTCTCGTTTAGAGATCGATCAAATAACTTATTTTGTCCCCATGAGGAAATTCAAAGGTACGGTAGCTTTAAAATAGTAATAAATACACACATATATATTCCGTAAAGGCACACACAATACCCTTCTTTATTTCTAACATTTACAGCTGCAACTAACTTTTCTTATGTTTAATCAATTTGTTGTTTAGATCCCTTAAAGCCGGTAAATAGAGATTTTTCACCCAATTTGTCCCAGATAAAGCTACAGTAATGCTGCTTGAGGACATGTAAACGACATGAGTAAATAGGTATTTCATCAAAAAACTCTGACTGTACATGCTTCCTGTGTCATTCTGATGTGATTCTTGCTTTCTCTGAGCCGTAAAACGTCTTCCATTGCATAGGCATGTTTCAAAGTCTGTGCATAGTCCCCATAACGGTTATTCAAGTAATCTAGTCATTATAATCACAAATCAATTTATCAGTGTTCACATTCGTATAAACAGAGCTGGCTCGATTCATGACAAGGCCTTTTTTCTCTGTTTCGGTCCTGGAGATAGAAAAACATTGAGGTGGATGTTGCACTAAAGTTGTCTAGGAATGATTGAATGTTTATATACCATTATGGATATTTCTTACTCTTTAAACACTTTATTTTCAAAGAGGTTGTGTGATTGCTTTTGTATTGATTTTGTGACCACAAGTGTAAATGAAGACCACCACTGACTTTGACAGAGAAGCAAACTAAAGCCTCTAAAATTGGGTGGATATAATATTTTACTGATATAGAAAATCCATGCAGAAAACTGATTTAACATAAATAAAAATATACAATTATTGGCTTTTCAGTAACATAAATTGTCAAAACCCAAATTTATGAAAAGTTTTACTTGGAGAATTAATATTTTGGGCTTAATAGGTGAAAATGTAGATTTGTTCTTTAAATATTCTTCTTTCTACTTTTTTTCTTTTTCTTAAAAAAGTTAAATTACTTTTTATAGAAACATTGTTGGACAAAGCTTAACTGTCCTTAACACATGGCATGAAATTTGGCAAGTAGAGATTAGTAATGGTTTGGGTTCATGCAACAATACCACATTCTAAATGTTTCCTTGTGTAAAATCGAGTTGGAGGCAGGTCAGAGTTGGTTTAAATTTGCTTTAAAATGTTGATGTTTTGTCCTGGTTTTATGGTGAATACCTCTGTAATTGCTCGGTCTTAACTCAGGTTAAATTATTTTTTCGCAATGGCTTCAAAATGTGGTTTTAAGTTTAAGGGTGTTAAGAACTTTAAGCCACAATTTAAATATAGCAAGTTTGTGCACTGAATCTCTTACAAAAAAGGTTCAGTATTTGTTAATTTTTGTGGGCATATATTTCTTTCCAAAATAGTGACACAAACAGAGAGTTATAATGACTTAACTCTGGCGTGTCATGAACTCAACACAAACACTAAACCTTTGAAATGCTGTTAGTTTAATATGAAACAATTTAGACATGTATCAATTTGTCTGTTTAGTGAGTTTGTGCCTTCAGTCTGTATCTCAAAATGGGATCGGCTACAACCCCTTTAAAACACTTGGTTTGTCACATGTCACACATCGCACCCAGATGGTCACAATTATGAAGAATTCATTCAGGACAAAGGGTAATGGCTTCAAATAGATTTTAATGAATAGGCCGATATGCAGAGGAGAGAATGGGGTTATTTAGTCCAGACGGTCAAAGGTCAAGCACCAGGAAGTCAAAGCACAGACACACATCAGGTCAGAAGCAAAGCTAAAGGTTTCCATAAAATGTTTTAGGCCTGTGCAAAAGTGACTAAGATTGGTCTAAAGTAAATATTCTGGATAGTTATGTTCAAAGTGTCATTGTCCAAATGTGTCATTTTACACAATATAGCCCCAAATAACATTCTGTGTTCTTTAGAGATAATAAAGCTGCCTAAGAATTTGACCTAAATCTATGAATAACATTGCAGTTAATTCCTATACTATGTTTCTTTTATATAAATAAATATTGTGTGTGTGTGTGTGTGTGTGTGTGTGTGTATGTGTATATATATATATTTTTTAATGCTCCACACACATAAGTATAGCAAGACTCATATTTTTGATCAAACAACAAACCATTTTATTTTTATGAAACAATTGGTTGATGTCAATATATTGATATTCTTGAAATGGTTTTCCCAAACATTAGCAGAGTCTTGAGTTGTTTTTTTATTGATTCCTGTTTCCTGAAGTCCCAATTTTCAGGGGAGTCTTGGCCCTAGAGCCTATTGTCCCTGTTTTTTGTGGTAGGAGAAACTGGAGCACCTAAAGAAATATATACGGAACAAGAGAACATGCAACTCAAACCTAGAGCTTAATTACTTAGGTTAGAGGTTTAAAAAATGGTGATGCCATTTTTGTTAGCCTCATACCCAGTTGTCCCATTAGGCTCCATGTCTTTCTGTTTGCACAATTTGCCACTCCACATCTTTGATACGTCCCACCCTGCTTCCCGACGTCCATTTCTTCTCATTACCGCGGCCTACTCTGTGTAACCTAATTCATCTGACAGCTCTGCACACTGGAGAGGAGCCCACAGCCCAAATTACCTCCAAATAGCATTTCCCTTTGTGACTTCCCTGCGCTGATATTTCAATTAGGAGGTCAAGCCAGGTACAGTGGCCAATCAGGAACAAGACAAGAAGCAGACGGATTAAGAATGGAGAGATAAGAGGATGAGGGAGGATGAGGAAGTAAGAGGGGGATAGGGTTCAGACACTGCAAAAACTGAACTTTACTTTCAATCAAAATATTAATCTTAAAAATAGATGATGTAACTTTTCTGGAGGGTGGTCTGATACCTGTTTTATATGTTATTGCCTTGCCTGGAATGTTCCACAGCATGGCATTAACATTATCTATCTTACTTTCATTCATTTTGAGGTGTTTTTGTAGCAAAAAACAAACAAAAAGAAGAAAGAAGTTTTGATTCTTGGCCCGAACCTGACCCAAATTCAAGTTGATGCAGTGAAAGAGCAATGGAAGCAAAGGAGAGCGATATTGTGGGTCAGCGGCTTCTGGTATCGGAGACGCATGTAGAGCACTGAAGCGTCTAAACACATCAGGTGCGCTTATTCCGCCCTCCCAAAAAAGCGACAAATCACACTTCTTTGAGTACGCGGTCTGGATCAGGCCCAGGCATGCAGGAAAATACATCTGATCCGGTCCAGACAGTATGTGCCGATCTGCGTGTGCTCGAGGCGGGTCAGGCTGGGTTTTTTGATTATCTAAACTTGACCTCGCCTACAGATCTTACCTGTAACATGGCCTAGTAGCTTCACCTTCTGTGGAACATTCCTGGCAAAACAGCAACATTCCTATGGAGACACCAGAAAAGTTACAAAGTGCACCTTTAATTAACAGTTTGATTACCTCCACTAAAATCAAACTAAATTTAACTAAAGCTTGCAGGTTTTTTTTTACATTTTGCTTCTTATACTAACTCTTGCTTCTTTGTTTTTTCTTTTTGTTGCTCCCCTCAGTGACTAAGAGACGTAAGGCCCATCTGAAGAGACTGGACCGGCGCTGGACTCTGGGGGGGATAGTGAACCGGCAGCAAAGCAGAGGTGAACACACACATATTATTAAGAATATACACAAAGGTTTAAAGGGAAATATATCACCCATAGTGGAGAAATGGCTTATTCTCACCATTTTGCTTTGGAAATATTCTATAAAAGTTTAGTTTTCCAAGCAGCACCATGGCTAATTACTCTGTATTGTGCCAAGCTGTACAATACAAATATGGTAAACAGTGTGGAGCAGAACAATGAAGTCCAAATAACAGCCCGTAATCTGCAGCATCAGAGGCGGCCCATTCTTACAAACATGTTTATTACTGCGCCTCAAGTGGCTCCTGTATTTTGTACCTGTATGTAATTCACCACAACGCCGTGAACAGGCTCATTTACATGATCGCTAATCACACACCACAGAGGGAGCATACTGGGCGGCCATGACAGTTAAATCTCACTCATGTTTGTCAAACTTGGACCACTTTTTTCTCTCACAGCGAGCAGCAGAATAATTGGACTGCATTAAACACTTTGGGGGTAATAATGACGGCTATTCAACTCCCACAACACAAAAGAAACAACCTTGACAGCCGCAGAGCATTGTGAAAATAAATTACTATGTAAACAGATTTAACGCAAACTGTATATTTTGTAGATAATGAGGATTTATTTGAAGAAAAAACATAGAAAAGAAAATGTGCATGCAATTTTTGTGCCTTCAAATGTGTTCTAAATTGTCTTTTGGTTCCAGGATTAGCCGTTTAGACAATTAGACAGTTCTGGGTGGTCCATGTGAAGTCTTTATGTACACAATATAAAATACTAGAAGTGGTTTGCAAGTTTTCTTATCTCGTTATTCTTACTTGAGACTTATATGTTCAACATTTATACCAGCAGCAGGTATTATATTGAGCAGAAATTCACAATGTTTTCTAGTCCTCTGTGCAATTGTAAGCAGCATTTTTTAAAGTTTTTTTTTTTAACGGATGAACCATGAGTGTCCCTGATTGGCTAATCCAATGGTCAATCACGCCCATCTGAAGTCGGGGAGACTAGACTTGTGCTCAGGGTCTATTTCTTTGTAAAGTATCGGAGAAACCTGTGTTCTTTTATGTCCCAATGTCCCATACATTCATTTAGAGGACACATATAAAGCAAAATGTTTAACTTGTTAGCATTGTTCCTTCAACAAAAACATACCTGAAGTTGTATTTAGCTTCATTCACTCTTTTTTAATGCCTCCTGTTTTGTAAGCCCTTAGTCCTAAAATCATCGCCAGACTTGTTCTGAGCATTTCCGCCATCAAATCGCGTTCATTATGACTGCATGCTAACATTAGCATGTCAGGGGAAAGCTAGTTTTTGTTTGCTGCCAATAGATGGAGTGTTAATACAAATCCTGATGTGGGAATGATTGTCTGATTGATAGAAAGTCATGTGTATTTTCAGTAAATACATTATCTTCGGTTGTAAAGCAAAGGTGCCAAAGCAGAATTACTCAAGAGTATGTTTAAAGACCAATAACAATACAAATAATGCATACTTCTGAAGTTTATAAGCCTGAATAATGCATTAGAACCTCCACTTTGGCATCTGTATGAGTGAAGAGTGAATTTACAAGATATCTGCCTTGATGAAGCTGTATGTTGGTTCTGGACATCTTTTACCACACAAGTTTTGAGTATTATTATTTTCATTACGAATCTGAACAGCAGCTTCAGACTGTTGATACAGCATAAATTGCCCAGCGCATCCCGACATCCCACATTTTGTTAATCCTCTTAGACTTTGCGGGAATATAGTGTGAACTGCTGCAGGAATTGTAACGTTTTCTCACTGGATGAACCTGTCCACTTATTGGAATGAGTCGGACCAGAAAGCGATAACTAAGATAAAAAAAAAAAAAAAAAAAACTGTCCGAATGCCAATGTGCATTACTATCGCAGGGTCCGGACAAATTGGAAACACAAAGTCATCAAGCGGAGATTAAGTTAGTGCTATGAAACTACTGCTCTGGAATATTGAAGGAGCGTTTTAGCATATTGCTGAGTTTCACATGACGACACACCATTCCTTGGGTCTGTAGTATTTATAACTGAGATGGGGGAAGGCAGAATTACTATTGCAGAATAGTTTTGGTGAATATTAAAAGACCAAATTACTGAATGCAGGTGACATTTAGAATAGAGACTGTTAATTGCATTAAAGAGAACCTGAAATCAACCTGCTAGGCCAATGATGTTTTTATTCGATTCGATACCAAGTAATACTAAGCCAAGTATTGCAAATATTGATCCAATGCCAATGATTTTTGTATTAATATGCATTGAAACTTCTTTACCATGCAAAGTTTGACCTTGGCTATTGTTTATTTCTCTCCTGTTATAAAATGTAAATATGTGTGCTCTGTTTTCTTTTTTTTTTAACACATGTTATACTTTTTTAAACCTCTGCCAGTATTGATGTGCCAATTCTTGCTATCAATACCAAAAAGGAAACATTAAGTGCACTATGTAACTTTTCTGGCGGACTGTAATGTTCCACAATATAACATTAAACTTATCCAGCTTGGATTTATTCAATTACGGATGTTTTTATTGCTAAAAATACAGTGAAAAGCTTGTATTCTTACTGTGAGCGGGGTCACCTCTCCACAGATCTGGCCTGTAACTTGACAACTTAAACACACAGTGCCCTTTTAAAACAGATCTTACATTTGTTGTGGTCTTGTTCTTCTAGATTTGGGATTTATGAAGCTAGTCTTGAGCTGTGAGGTGTGATGCAATGGAAAGTGTGAAAACAGGAGCTTGGTCTTTGTCTGTTGTTTAGCCAAAGACCTCCACATGTACAGAGAGAGGAGATGACTCACTCACTTTGTGTCACCACCAAAGAATGACGATAGTATCACTGAAGGCCACAGCTACTTTCACCATTATACCTTTTCAAATCATGGAACAATCATTTTGCTCAAAAATACTTTCTTTAAAGCACACACACTTTCATTTTAGCATTGATGACCATATCTATATCTGAAAAGAAACGTTTGCTTTTGAATTGGCTTTGTTGTTCTCTCAAACTGTTTTATTCATTATGGACTTTTTGAAATAAATACATTACATTAAATCATTGTCCCGCTATCGTGTCAAAAATGTCCTACATTATTCAATAGATGCACTTTGTAAACCCACAAGATTAAAATGAAATGTAGGTTGAACCAATTGAAATTCTATGGTTCAATATTTGTGAATTTTCCACTTGGATTTTTCTATTTAAAAATTGTCCCTGGAGAAACATAGACTACTGCCTTCCATCTGGAATTTTGGCATCATCAATTTCTAAAGCTGGAACCAATAGTTTGTGACTCTAGCCCTCCAGTTTGCCCTAAATGCCATTAGAGTGCATTAGCAGACTGCGGTCCCAGCTGCTCCAGGTCTAAGTGGAATAATCAGAGGGAAAGAAAGTTTAAAACACCACAACAAAGCACATGGAGGTGGGCTGTTCTCACCGCACCACTGAATTATGGGTAAGTGTTTTCTGACACTTTCCAGAATCAACCATTTCTCTTGCTTTGAACTCGCCCGTCGCATAGTCTGTATATGAATGGGAACCACCCGCACTGATGTTTTTTTTATTTTTTGGGGGGGAAAGTTAGAAGTAGGAATGGTTTGACATGGAATTCATCAGCCAAAACCAATGTGTATTTTCTCAGCTATGATCACATTTGTTGCACTTTTTATGACTATTGAGAAAACACACTGCCAAATTGTTAACTGCATTGCTCTTTCCTTTAGAAAAAAAGTAAATCAAAATCAATAATTATACAACCATCTAACAAGCTATATTGCACTTTGAAGTACAAACGTTGATGTTTTTTTGTTTAATAATTGGCAGAAATAGTATAAAATGAGTTAATCTGTTTATTCTGAGTAAATTTTCTTACGTTTCCTTTTTGTTTGTTTGTTTTTTGGAAGAATTGCTGTAAAAATTGTTTAGTCGAGTGTGAAGGTCAAACACTGAAGCGTTTGTAGAATAATAACCCTAATACTTGCATTTGGTATGTATTATCAACCAAGTAATACTCTTGTTGCTGTGTATAAAGAAGTGTTACATAATTATACTCAGCTTTATAAGTACAAGGAATATGTTGAACTATTTACTTCTATTTGCATCATTTTCAATATCGTGAGTAATATTACTTTTAATCAAGAATGATTTTACTTGATGTATATTTAATCAAACACTTCTTCCCTCTCGCATTACTGTTAACAGTAAGATTTAAGAGCACTGGTTAATGCCAAAACAAAAAATTACCTCATTGGATTTACACTTAATTTACTAATGGTCTATGACTGCATGCTTTCTCATCTCTTTACTGTTAGATTCCTTTACTTTTGTCTCATAAAAAAGACACCGCGGACAATATAAGACCGTGCTTTAGACTTTGATTAAATGAACTCGGGTCAGAGTGTCTTGCTCTACGCGGCGCTGTTGATTAACTGCTGACGGTTACAGAAAGTGACCTCATCATGAAAAAAAGGCCCGGGAGTCGGCTGGAGCTCGGGGTTGTCCTTCTGTTTTCTACCCTGCCATAGTTTTTTTCACGCAGCACTATCATTTAAAGCAAGTCCATATAATCTGATTTATGAACTCTGACTAGCCACCCACTCAACACAGCGCGTCGTCCCTGTAAAAAGTTCGGCCTACGTCTGAGAAGGGCTGGACTGGAACGGAACAATGTGATTAATGTGGTTACAAAGCACTTTAAATAGTAGAGATCATAATTAAGCGAGACTTTACAAGTGATTGGAAAAAAATCTCAAAATTAGAGCTATCCCTTTGAAAACTTATCATGTTTTTTATATGAAATTAAGGCAACAAGTTATCGATTATTTCACAACTAATTGATTATTTAAATAGTCGTACAACTCATTTAGCACATCGAATAATTGTTAACTGATTCTATACATTAGTCCAAAAGAGGTTTTATGACTCAATTTGGGCTACAATTGCATGAAAATGATGTATAAAATGTGTAAATGTTGTGTATTTGATGAAAAACATCCATTAATGTGCTCCACAGGATCCTCGAACGACTTCACTCGCTTCATCTGGGTCTAACTTAGTAAAAATATTTTCATAACTTTTGCTTTCAAAATAAATAATGATTAATTGAAAGAATAATCTCTAGACTAAATCGATTCGCAAAATGTATTGTTAGTATTTAAAAAAGCTAAACTAAATTGCACATATTTGGGACATATAAATCTGAAACATGGATGAGTTAGTTTAAATGTCTTGCTTCGTTTGTTGACATATTTGTTTGGGGGATTTTGGATATCTTATTTAGTATTTGAGTAAACTAGATCTACTGAAAATTGGCCTAAATTTTTCAACTTCTTCCAACTGAACCATCTGTCAAATCTTGTTATGTCCAAGATTGTAAAGTTTGGTGTGTGGTGATCTTTGTCTCTTGGAGATTTTTTTATTTTTTTTTTATTTTTTTTTGCTAATGAAAATTAATCTATATTAACTTTTTGGTATTTTGCAATCAAATTTAAATTACGACTTAATATAATATTTTCAATACTGAATTCTGAAAAGAAAATCCAAAAACCCATAAATAGACTGACCGTCTCGCCTTAAAGCTGAGTGTCCTGATTTAACTAGCTTCTAGCTCTCACAAAGCCGTTGGTCACGTTGTTAATATTCACGTGCATTGATTTTCTGCTTTAGAGCATCTTTGTTCTCTGCTGAGTGAACCTGGGTTGAACCACCAAATGGCAGTCAGTTAGAGCGCTGCTTTTGGCTCCAATTCTCAGTTTATGAGAGATAAAATACTTCATTATTAAAGTGCAGCTTTTACAGTAGTTTCTCAGTGGGAAAATATCACTATTCACATTTTATTTTTATACAGAAAACTCAAAGACCCCAACTTGTTTCTGTAGAGACGTTATTGTTGTTTTGCCTGTAAAGCTCCACAGTATGAGACCGCGCTCAAATCTCTCAAATTTCTCTTTAACCAAACATTAACATGAGGCACTTGACCAAAAAACACTTCATTATCACCATTGTCACATCCTCAGTAAATACAAAATATTTTGACAATTTTATTTATTTTCAAATCAAAGAACCTTATTCAAAATCATTAATAATGCTGCTCCACCTCCCACTTTGCTCTGAACAAACTACCCGATCTACAAGCTCCACTGCAACAGAAACCGCACCATTCCTCAAAAATCCTCTGCCTTTGCAAAAATCGGCCTTTTCATTTTTAACTATCAGACAGTGGAAATTGTCTGTAGATATTCATAATTTCACGCAAACTTGAAAAGGCACATCCTAGATAATCAACGGCGTCAACATCAGCCAAGATAGACTGTATTTGTATTTTTCTGTATGAACTCATTTGAGGAATTCATCTAATGCTTTTAAGATGGGGATATTTTATAGTGTATTTTACTGAGCTCAATGTATCGATATCGTGATATATTATGACAGACTCTTTGGTAATACATGTGTGTGTGTATATATACATACAGAGATGCGTGTGATACTTTTGAAAGCTGTAAATGTGACTTAATCATAGGACAGTTGCATTCTGAGATTGAGGACATTATGAAATTCTAATGTATGTTGTTATTCTACTTACGGTAATCAAAACATAACAGTTTTAAGGGATATCCCTGTATCAGGATGCGTATTGTATCGTGAGTTACTAGGCAATATCCAGCTCTAGTTAATAATGAGCTGTTTTCACCTGCACAGGGACTGCAGATGGAAAGAAGCAGTCGATTAATCTGGTGCCGATCATCTTTTCTTTTGAAGATTATTGATTTTGTAGGCAAGGCAAGTTTATTTGTAGAGCACAATTTGTACACAAGGCAATTCAAAGTGCGTTACACAACAGGAAAAATGCATTGAAATCACAAAGACATGACAGAAATCACACAACAGTTTAAGACATAAAAGAGAAGAGTGCAAAGGAAATCATTTCAGTCATATGCACAGCTAAACATAACTGTTTTAATCTTAGATTTGAACATTGCCAGAATAGAGGCCTGTCTCACATCGTCAGAAAGACTGTTCCAGATTTTAGCTGCATAAAAATGAAAGGCAGATTCCCATGTTTAGTCCTGTACATGGTCCCTGACAAATAAAAAGACTAAACTAAACTATTAAGTCAGGTGTTCTTATTGCTGTCCTGCTTGTCTTTATGCTAGACCATACTCTGGATTGCACTAACATCGCTATGGAGACAAGCTTGTGATAAACCCTCCACCAAAAGTTACATAGTACACCTTTAATAAACAAACAGTGACTATATGAGAAACTACGACTGTTGCCATAGCCAGTAACACTTCAAAACCAAGTATTATATCTTCTCAATGGGAAAAAGTCCTCTAATGTCAAGCTGAAACCCATGAATTTCAAAATATCTAAATTGTAGTATTTTGTCACACAGAGTCAGCTCTTCACTAGTTTTCTATCATTATTCAAGCCAAACTAACATTAGACGTAATGTTTAAATCTAGTAAGTAAAGTTCTTTCAATTCCTCCAATGTTTCAGTGTATTGTACAGGACAGTCGCTGGAAGCCCTTAATAACAGTGATTTGTATTTAATCAAACTTCGTCACTTTGTCCTCCAACACTTTGAAACACTTTGATACATACTTCATATTTCTTTGCAAGCCGACCCATTCGTCACTCCCCTGTCCATCTGTGAGCACTCACGCACCTCTCCTCCCTCACACACACCAACACTCCTTTTCAACTCGACATGCTCCGGACCATCCCAACATCAGACATTCCTCGCAGCCTCATGTTTTCGACCTCAGTTGCCCCAGAATCACAGGAGGAGGAGGAGGAGGAGGAGGAGGAGGAGGAGGAGAACGGTCTGGGCTCACTGCTGCGTAAGGAAACATGCACTTTGTGGACAAAGAACTGATCAGTATCGTAGACACCGTCCTCCCATTTGCACGTTATAGAGCAATGCTATGCCATTACAGGGCTTTTTTTCACATACAAGGGGAATTCTGTAGTATTTTGGTACATACAGTAGGTACTTTGAACACACTGTAACAAAGTATTAGAGATTTAACATACCTGCAATGTCACTAATTTATGTGATAAGCCTGCAACAATTAATGGGAATAAAAAAAGAACTATTAAACTAATTGTAGACAACCTTAATCAGCATTAATTGGTAACACTTCTTAAAAACTACACTATTAATAGCCTTAATAAAGTATGAACAAATAGGCAAGGCAAGTCTATCTGTAGAGCACAAATCTGTAGAGCACAAATCTGTAGAGCACAAATCTTACACACAGCTTTACACAACAGGATCAGTCATGTGCACAGGTGAACAGAACTGTTTTAGCATAGATCTTGTCAAATATTGTCAAAGTAACAGCCTATCGTTGACTTGATTCATAATGAAAATAGTTTATTAACTATAATCAAGGCTTTGTAACCACTTAATTAATACTCTTTCATTCTAAATTGTTTTTAATTATGAATTAAGTCTTTGTTCATGCTTTATTAAGGTTAATTAAGGAGTATTTATTATTCATTATTGTAAAACATCATGGCAAAAGATGTTTTGCAAACACTTGTTGTTGTTGTTGTTATTGTTATTGTTATTATTATTAGTATTATTATTATCATTATTATTATTATTATTATTATTAGTCATTATTAAATCAAAAAGGAATAAGCAATTTGTGATTTTCATGACGAACACACTTAAGCCTTCAGTCACCATATTTTTACTTTAATCTGGTTAAAAACTTATTGAAAAAACAAAACTATAACTAATTCATACTAAATAATGATAGTTTGACAAGTCAACCAATTAAAAAAAAAAGTGACAACTAAAATAATTGTTAAACTGCAGCCCTGATTTATTGAATTATTTTTCTATTGTCTGAACACTGACAGGATTTTGTAACCCCGGTAACCCGTTTTAGTTCATTTTCCAGTTGTTAATTTGCCACTTGCATTGATTAGTGGAAGTTGTCAGAAACCTTTAATTTCTTTTTATTTCATTCAACATAGCACACTTGAACTACTGTCACCTGCATGTCACTGCCAGACTATCACAATCGGCCGACACCAATTTCATAGCAGAAATCATCAGAGCTAGAATCCACTCCTGCCTTTATTTATTGAAGCTCTGTTCCTACCTTTTGTCCTTGTATAAATCTCACCAACCTCACTTCACTCCCCTTAATCCCATCGTAGGATTTATATAGCGCGCACTTGAGGATTGATAGTAGAGTTAGAGTATATTTTGATAAAGGATTTGCCTTTAAAGTACGCGATGTTCATGTTCTTGAGAGAAACTCGGCCCAGCGGCTCATGGATGCTTTGATTTAGTTACGTATGAGAATATTCAGAGCATTTTCTATGGGTCACGATCACCGTTTCTCTTCTCGGAGCCCCGGGGGGGGAACCTGCTAACGCTGTGTTTCTTTTGTAACCTCTTGTCTTTGCCCCACAGAGGAAAAGTATGTGACGATCCAGCCGTACACCAGCCAAGGCAAGGACGAGGTGAGCTTCGAGAAAGGGGTCACGGTGGAGGTCATTCAGAAGAACCTGGAGGGCTGGTGGTACATCAGGTGAGACTCTGAACACGCTTGAAGAAGTCTCATTTAAAAAGACTATTTTAAGGACGTCCTGGGATCGTCACGCACACACTGACACACATTTAGCTGTGGTTAAGTAGAAAAGAGAGTTCAAGGGATGGGCAAAGTTGCAGTAGCAGTTCGGTGGGAAATTTAGCAAAATATTTATAATATTGCAATTATTGTTTTGGAGATCTGCAAAATTAGAATATTTAATCTATAATTAAAACTGAAATCAGATCAGAACGAGACAGAACCATCTAGTGTAATCTCCCAAACAAGATTATAAAGTGATATTTCTGCACTTTTGTTGTTTTGTGCGACACTTGAACCTCAACCGAGATTTTTACTGGTACATTTTAGCACATTCCCGATGCAGCGTTAAAATATTGGGTGACTATCATTATCAAGCTATTGAGATGCTATTTTTTGTCAATATCACCCAGCACTCGTAGCAGTCGTCTGAAAAAACAAAACCTCAAGCACTTTTAGCAAATCTTATCAACTTTTCAATTCAAAATAGCAAGTAATTAAATGGTTGTCTTTTTTCCCCCACTGCAACAAAACATGAGATAACGCTGAATGAAAAGTGTAAAGTTTCAACTAATCGTGATGTACCCTCTAATTGGCAAAAAAGAAATAATCGTTAATTGCATTTTTGTCCCCTCTAAATTTGTTCACTAACTTTCCCGGGAGGTTTTGAGGGTGTTTTTGTTCAGTCCAGAGATTGGCCCACGTTTGCAGTGTTTCCTCATTTCCATAAAAGTCTTCAGGAGAGGCCACTGGAGCATATGGTGCCCTCTCCACAGGTCTCTCAGTGCCTGTCTGCTGCGCCTGCTACATCTGTGTGCTGTTTACTAGTTGTTGATTTCTTTGAACTCTCTCGGGCTTAAAAGTGATAGGATTACACTGTGTGGAGATGCCCTCAGTGAACCAGGCATTATTAGCATTTTAGTTTTCAAAATATTATAATAGCAATTGCCTGAATCATCTAGTACATGTTGTTTCTTTGTATAAACAATGGCTTATAATTTCTGGCAGTCTGTACAAATGCCACCTTTCAATTAATAGATGTGTGAATTTATAGGCAAAGTGGGTGATTTAAGCATTTTCTGTACAATGATTTATTTATTTAGTCTTTCTTCACTCCATTTAATTTTGTTGGTGCGATTCAGAAAAAACTACAATAAATATATATACAAGTAATTATATACAACTAATTATATGTCGATGTAATCAGGAGTTCAGGACCACAGAGCGCCCTGCATCTTCATCTTAAAGCCACAAGCCACTCTATTGAAGACAGTGAGGTGGAGATTCTGAGCAGGGAGAAAAGCTGGTTTGAAAGAGGAGTTAAGGAGGCCATCTTTGTTAAAAAAAAAAGAGAATCCTTCCTTAAATCATAATGAGGTTAAAGATTCAACCGTCCGGTTGTTTATAATGGTTTGCTGAAACCCTGGAGACGCCAGAGTCATTCGGATGCTAATCAGGTACTCAGTGAGGAGGGAGTGAAAGTCAGTGAACAATAGGATGTATCGGGCCCATCTAAGTTAGTTTTAATTTCCCATTATCAGTAGGTCCCGCCCTGTGGGCAGGGCTTTCACAGAGTAGGATATAAACCAGAGTTCTCAGACTTGTTTCACAGATTGAGAATTACTCTTGGATGAGAGTCGAAATGCATCGTTTTTCTAAAACAGAGTCCAGATGACTACAACTGAATCTTTTTACAACTAATTATATGCATTATCATTATTGGCATGAACAAAAGGAAGAAATACATAAACATTGTGAGTTTGAAAAGGAAAGACATGTTATTGATTTAGTCTTTGTTATATTATTGCCCAGTTTGGGTTTTAATGAGTAATTATAATCTTTTGTTGCTTATTGCAATCGTTTTTTGATCAATATTAGAGGACGTTAATCATTGCTTGATGGGATTATTTTGTCAGAAAGACTGTATTTAATATAATTGTTATGTTTTTATGTAATATTTCCAATAACAACACTGCACAAAAGAGTAAAATAATACCAAGTCATCATAAACCACATTGAGGCACATGGCACATCGCCTGTGTTGCTACGTGTGTTGTATTTTTCCTGCAAGTTGCTTGTTTTCCCTGGTTTTCCCCAAAGGCCCGTCGTGAGCCTCTCCTGTACAGCTGATCACTATCACATGCTGCCTTGTGACGTCCCACCAACACGTGCACACACACAAAAAATGCACTCTGATGTTATCTGGGCGTGAATGCTGCCCAACGTGAAGCATGCGTGGAGCGCAGTAAGCCGCGAGGATATCCACAGCTATAATTCTCAATACAATACAGCTCTTGCGCATGTTTGTTCAGTAAAAGCGGCCCCCGGCATGAAATAATCCTCCAGTTTTAGGCTTGAGTCATGCCTCTCTCACAGGGCATTGCGGGATGGAGCAGCTTGTGATCCCAGTTGGAGAGATCATCACGTCTTCTGAGCGAAAATGGTGCACCTAAAGCCAAATGAGTCAGAGTTTCATTGTGTAGAATCGTGTTTTGTTTTGAGCTGCTTTCTCAAATCATTCTTTCATATTAAAAAAACGATGCAGAGTGATGAAACAAGATGAATGATGTGATTTATGACTTTTTTTTTTTTTTCCTTTGTCGTCGCTTTCTGTAAATTGTTTATTTTTATAAAGAACATGCCAGTACTAACAAACTGATCAAGTTTAGATTAAGGTGAACTTTCCTATCGAGAGAATTGGTCTTCTAACTTTAACTGATTATTAAATCCACTATATGTATGATGAGCCACAATAATATTGAAAGGTATTTTGGTTAGACCCTTATGCTTGGAGTCATAAAGTAGTAAACTATTTCAAAAACAGGGTCAACGCAAAATGAGTAGGATTAAATTAGGGCTGTAGTCGCCTAAAGATATTCTTGGTTGACTAAAGACATGCCCTACCGATCGAAGAAAAGTTTACTGTCACTGTCAAATTAATTTAAAACAATTCGCTCATTATATGCAAGATTCAAGATTATTGCTGCTTACTAACTGCTTTTCAAGGTGTAAAACTGCCAAAAGCATACAGTAGGTCAGTTGATAGTGATACTAACCTGAAGATCAGCGGTTCCATCCCTGTTATAGGAAATATACACTATCCTTGTGTTCTTGACTGTGGAGTGAATAAATAATGTATAACACTAAGGTGGCTATGTTAAATAAAGTGGCTATGTTTACCGAAATGCTCATCATTATCTGATTTCTTGAGTTGTCCGATCACTAAAATGACATGTAAACAATTACATCAGAGCTGATTTATCTCTGATTGTTCACAAGCTGACAAGGAAAAGTATACAAAAAAAGGAAAACTAATGTGGCATAGACAAAATGAAAGAGAACATGTTAAAAGATATGAAAGAGTTATTTTAAAACTCATTCATCAGTTACTACATAAAGCCCATTTAACTGTGTCACCTGGAGTTTTTAATTATCAGAGTTATTTTGTGCACGTAAACACACACCAATAATCAGGTCTGATTTTTCTGGCCATGTAAATTTACCCACTAATCCTGTGTTTACCTGACAGATACCTGGGCAAAGAAGGCTGGGCCCCTGCGTCCTACCTAAAGAAGCTCAAAGATGACTTCTCCCCGCGTAAGAAAACCCTGACTGGCCCCGTGGAGATCATCGGCAACATCATGGAGATCAGCAACCTGCTCCAGAAAAAGTCCGTGAGCGAGAAGGACATCCAGACCGACGGAGAGGGGAGCGGAACGTCACCCGAACGCCACATTTCGAAGAGCGAGATCAGCCTTCCGATGCCGTATAACTCAGAGATCAATGCGGAGACGGGAAGGAGGCTGAGCGCGGGCCGGGACACCAACAGCCCATGCTTAGGTATCGCTGCGAGCGCCGCCCTGCTGGAGAAGAGAGGAGGAGGAGTAGGAGGAGGAGGAGGAGGAGAGGCAGGGAGTCCAGCGGTGGCAAGAGTCGCACCTCATCGAGTCGAAATTGGTGAGCAAGCAAAGCCTAAAACATTACAACAGTGGTGGAAGAAGTACTCCCTTTGGCTACTGGCTACTTACTTAATTAAAAGTACAGCAAAAAATAACTAATAAAAGTAAAAGTGTCACATCTACTTAAAACATCTGTAAAGTAAAAGTTTTACATCTGAAAAATTTACTTTTGGAGTAAAAGTGACTATTTTTATTGATATATTTTTGTGTTTAACTAATACAGTTATTATCTGCAATCTACTTTACTACTACTCAGTCCAGTTCAAAAATGTAGTAAGTATAGATACTTGCTCTCAATTATAGAGAAGTAAAAGTAAAACGTATGTAAAATGTACTTACACAGATGCCGGAACATTTTACCAAAGTACAGTACTTTTACTTCGGTACTTCGTTACTTTCCACCACTGTATAACGATAACATAATACATGAATACAGTAGTTGGGCAATATATCTAAGAGATGCTTGTTTTCCTTTTGTATAGGATTTGAGGCTATAGGTAAGATGCATTAACAGTGTGTTTTAAATAATAATATATAAAATGACTCTTAACATGCAGAATATTTGGAAATCATTTGACTGAAATGAATGACAGTGGCATTATTTCCTTTCTAATGCTTAAAGTGAATATGACAGGTGTTTTTCTAATTATTACTTAGTTTGGTGGGATAGTACATGTGGTAAATATTTATCATAATTTTACATCAGTGAAGTTTCAGGTTGTGAAGAAAAATTGGAACATAAAAGTGGAAAATTACAGAATCCCTTTGTCCATGTCATAAATTGGCGATATTACATCGACATAGAGATAGATTCAAACCAACGGACATGTTTTTCTGACAATTCAAGCACTAATTAAAAAAAAAAAAAAGGTATTATCGGTTGTTATTATTATTGTCGGATCATAACTATTGTGTCATTTCTATGGAACTTGTGTCCTTGCTAAGTAACAGTTGTGGAATTGTCTGTCATATTTGCAGCTCATGTCTAACCAGGAAGTAACATTATAAACATCATCAAAATGGTCAAATCTTTTAGTAAAATCATGTTCACTACGTCTTAACATGTTGTCTAACCTGTCATATGCACTTTAATGAAATGCAGTGTATGATTCGTATATGGGGGAGGGTCTGCCACATGATTGTTTCGATGGAGAAGATCTTATTACTTTGTCTGGATTGTTCCACAGTATTGCATTAAGCTTCCACCGATACGAGGCAAAAGTTACAGGTCATATCTATGGAAAGACCACCTCGCTCATATTTTTCAAGGCAATAAATAACGCTTGGAATTGAATAAATGTTCCACACAAATGCCATTGTGTGGAACATTCCTGGCAACACTTTTCCATGGAGACAAGCAGGTGACGGACAGAAAGTTCCATAATGCACCTTTGGCCGACATAATGCGACGAGGATCATGTTTGGTGTTGGGAAATGATTTAACTCACACGAATAAGCGTGAAGTAATCTGCTTTCTAATATTAATTTGTGTGCATTCAAAATAGTTTTACACCCCTGTTCTTGCTGTTGATTGTAACCAACTGTATACAATTCCGCAAAACTCTAAATGTTTCTAAAAACTTTCTAGGGTCTCCAAATTTAAGGCAGAAACCTCCCCCAAGAAGAGATGCCAACCTGGTAAGTTCTTGAAACAAGATCTTTTTGTCTCCAGACAGTATTTTGTGTGCTGTCACTAACTAACATTTGTTTAGGCCCTGACATAATATTTCAATAATACAATATTGTGATTCAGTTTATTAAATGGTATAATATTTATTTTACATAAACAGAAGTTTGGTTTGGTTTGGCAGTTTTTCCTGGCCAAAGAGGGTCTAAGGACACGGGATGTGGGACATTACCAAGTCCTATGAACACTGTTAATTCTGTTTTTATTGTTTTTCACTGTCGCCCCTCGAGGCAACCGCTGTTGTGATTTTGGGCCTTACAAAAATAAATTGAATTGAATTGAAGTGCTGAAAGAGGCAACTATAATTGGATCAACTAAGAAAAAATCCTGCACACTGTCTCATCAGGGAAATGCATTTACCTGATGAAGGCCTAGTTGCCGAAACGTTGCCTCTTCACCTGTACATAAAAAAAAAAATTCTCACTTGATTCATGGTCTCGCACGCCTTCTCCAACGTACCGGTTGTAGAACCTGATGTGTGAAGCACCGTCTTCATATTAACTATAAATTAATCTAAATCACTTTTATCATATCACAAAGACTGCAATTATTTTAGTTGGATAATTACTTATGCGAAGACGAAAATATTCTGTATGCTTATATCATTGTAGTTTAGACTTTACAAACTTTGAAATGCAGCTTGTATTAGTTTAGCAGTATTTCTAATTCCAAAATCGCAACTGTACTGCTCACCGGAAAAATTGAAATTGGTAGATATTATTTACTGAACAAGATTTTGAAATACATAAAACATTTTATATTCCAACACAACTCTGTAATAACATGCTAAAATTGGGTCCACTTTTTCATCTGTTGAGAATGACAATTAGTTATTATCGATAGAATCTCCATTAAAAAGGCAGTTTAGATGCAGTTTGCCTACAACACATCAAAGTAGAAACATAAAATAAAAGTATTAATTAGCTCCCAAGTTACTGCATGTGTTGGTATAGAAACCTTCAAAATCACAAAATGGACATACCAGATCTAGTCTTTACTGCTGGGAATGCCATATTTCCGTGTTTACTGTGACAAATGAAGACTATTATTGAACAAAAATGATTGCTCGGAAAGATTGATGTCACGTAATGGCCTATTAAGTCTATTTATAGTCAAATTGTGCATAATGATTGTCCCTGTTGTCAGCAGCTCACATCTCGCCCTTCTCTCTTCCTCTCTTTCCCTTATATTTGATGCAGGGATTGTGCAGGTTACCCAAGCCTCCAGAGCCCCCTGCTGTGGAAGCGGAGTATTACACCATCGCCGATTTCCAGTCGTCGATCTCGGATGGCATCAGTTTCCGCGGAGGACAAAAGGCTGATGTAAGAAGGCCACATTGTCACGGTTACAGCTCAGATGATACAGACAGGGTGGCAGCCATTGAATATGCATATGAGAACTGAAATCGACAGGCAAGCTGAGGCAACAGGGGAGAAGCGACCTTCAGATTTGTGATTCAATGTGATGATGCAGACTTTTTTTTTTGCCCCTCTGCAGCTGTAGAGAGATAAAAATGTACTGGCAAAGTAAAAAGTCAGGGATTTTTACAAGTAATTCTGCAGTGAAAAAGCTCATTTGCACTCTGATTAGCACATGACACACAAAGCCAATATGTGAGAATTTACTTTATCATCTTAACTAAGCTAAAGCCGTATTTGTTTTACTGGTGATGTTCCACACTGCTTCTATTCAAAGACTCCTAATTTGCAGTCTATTTACGGTTCATATTATAACATCTGTAAAGCCACGCTAAGCCATAGTATAACGAGACTTGTTTGTTTTGGAATAAACATATAGACAATAGGCTGTAAATGAGAAAATATGCTCAGGATAACGTACTGTACACAACTGACATGCAATAGATGTTATGCTTTCCTTATTTATGAGCTTCCACTTCCTATTTATCGGCGATATCTTCAGAACTTTTGCTCATTAAAATCAGATAATATTTGAGACAGGGAAATACTATTTATACAACCAACGAAGCTCATGAGTAAGGGTAATGTTCATATCCAAAAGATAAATATCAGGCACTCGCTTGGTTAGAAAAGATATAAAAAGCTTCCTCAAGCCTTCATCAGGTTGTGGTAACGAAGACAAAGCTGAACATCAATTAAAGCTCGCAGACTGCAGGTGTGAAGTCAACAAGTATGAACAACGTACTCGCTGCCTCTACAGTGTGCAAAAGAGTCAAGAGTCCTGGCAAAAAGGCAATTACTGCTCCGGCGTCCAAGAAGACTGACTACACCTGCAGTCTGTGAGCTTTAATCAAATCCAAAGCTATTAAATGTGGCAATTGTGATATTATATATGTTCACTTTTACTGAACAAGAACATAAAGTGTAAAAGCATTTAAATATTATCAAAGTCAATATTCTGGTGAAATGAATCAATTCAACATTCCAATCTACTTTATTTCTGTAGCACATTTTATTAACAAAAGCCTTTTCCTAAATGCTGAACATAATGAAATAACTAGTTAGCATAGAACATAAAAGCATAAAATATGATAATAATAATAACAATAATAATAATAATAATAATAATAATAATAATAATAATAATAAATAAACAATAATATTTATAGAGAAAGTAAAATTACATATGGAAATAATGCAGTGACCCATACAAAGTGCTACTTGCCCTAAAACCCTATTGGGAAACATTGCTCCATCAGAATGGACCAATCCTGGACAAAACGGGGATTACACTGACTAATTAGAATCACATTTAGTGCTATATAAGAAGCTAATATTTAGCTGCAAAGAAAAATATTTACAGAAACCCAAAAACAGCAATCTATGAAATATAATAAGAAGAATTGTAATGGGCAATATGTATGCAAAGTTTTGTGTAAGTAACAAACATTGGACAGATAAACTGTGTTACACAATGAGATGTATGAGAGTTGTGGATGTTGGTAGTAAGAACAAATGACTTGAAGCAAGAAATATATCTTCATACTTACCAGTGACATTTACTGCGACTTATGTGACAGTGGACTATAAATATGTTTTAATACAGCCAGCACTAAACATTTGTCATATTTCTGTGCCTTTTATCTCTGTAGGTGATTGAGAAGAACCCTGGCGGCTGGTGGTACGTGCAGATCGGAGAAAAAGAGGGGTGGGCTCCATGTTCCTACATCGATAAACGCAAAAAACCCAACCTCAACCGCAGATCCAGCACTCTAACCAGGCCCAAAATCCCTCCGCCCGCCCCGCCTGTCAAAAAGTCAGATTCTGAAGAAGCACCTACTACCACTACTACCACTACAACTACCAGTGCTATTACCCCCACAAAACCTATAGACACACCTAAACACCCTGTTTACGAAGAGCCCGAGTACGATATTCCCGCTGTGGGATGTGAAGGTGAAGCCGATTTCGATTCACTCAAAGAGGATCGATCAGTAGAGGTCAAGCTAAGCAACATTGTCAGTCAAAAGTACGGCAGCTCTCCGCCCTCTTGCAAATCCTCTCCGCCTGTGTGCAAAGCGTCACCAGTCTTCAGCCACCGGAAATCTACGTTTAGATCAGTGGAAGAAGTATCCAAGGAAGAGTGCATCTACGAAAATGATTTTAGAGCTAGCGGTAGTGCGGATGGCTCGTCGCTGAAGGGGTCGAGTGAACCAAGCTCACCCAGACTGTATCACTCTTCAACCGTCCCACGTAAACCATCAGGATCTTCGCCCTTAGCTGGAAGTCGACCTATGAAAACAATTACTCCAGAAATGAACAGAAGAAGCCAAACCCTTGGGAGACATATTGACATGAGTTTTCGCTCTCAAGACAGCAGCAGCCCTCACTCCTCATCGGACGAATTACCCAGAGGTGCTAAAAAGACTACCAACTTCAACCGGGACGTGGAGCAGAGGATAGGACAAAGCCCATCAACGAGACCCAAACCATCCGTTCGGCCAAAACCGCTCCTCTCAAAATCAGAACCACAGAGCCCAGATAGAAAGGATATTGGGTCCCTTAGGCGCCAATTGAGATCAACAGGTCAATACCGCCCCGGTCTCAAAACATCCAGAGGAGAAGATTCGGAAACGGCATCAGTTATTTCATCTGAGGACTCTATGTGTTCGCGGAGCACCTCAGATGTGTCCTCTGTCTATTCAAAAGGAAGCCGAGCAGATTCGGACGTGGAAGGACCAACTATGTATCGCTCTGTAGATGCTTACAAAAAAGTTCAAGATTCTGAGATTAGTTTCCCAGCTGGAGCAGAGGTGGAGGTGTTGGAAAAGCAAGAAAGCGGTTGGTGGTACATTCGCTGGGCATCTGATGAGGGCTGGGCTCCTTCTTACTATCTTGAACAAGTCCGTCAGAAAGGCAGCACAGAGTCGGAGAGACATAGCAAGTCAAATAGTCTGGAGAAGAATGAGCAACATGTCATGGCGCTCAACAATATCAACGTCCAAGGCCAGAAGCATCAAAATGTAAGTAGGAACACACCTCCAATTCCGTCTAAACCTCCTGGTGGATTTTCCAAACCAACCCAAATGGTGAATGGAGGGGTGCGGTTGAGAAACGGGGTGCGCCAAGTTGCCGTGAGACCCCAATCGGTTTTCGTGACTACATCGCAACCTTCGAAGGACGCACACTACATGACTGGGTCGCTAAGGAGGAACGACTCGCTAGGTAGAAGTGATCATCACTACAGCTCCGGTTCGGCCACTTTGGGAGTGCGTCGAAATGCGTCTTTTAGCACAGTGCGCCCACATGTGGTCGTCGAGAGTCAAACCAGGCCATCAGAGCGCACCAGTTTGGGTTCGGCAAGCAGCGGGTTTAGCACTAGCAACCAACGCAACGGCATCCCTGTCTCCACGGTCCGCCCCAAGCCCATAGAGAAAAGCCAGATAATTCACAATAACCTCGGCAGGGATGTGTATGTGTCCATTGCCGATTACAGAGGAGATGAGGAGACGATGGGTTTTACTGAGGGCACTTGTTTGGAGGTTTTGGAGAGAAACCCCAATGGATGGTGGTACTGCCAAGTCCAGGACAGCCTGATCCCGCGAAAAGGCTGGGTTCCTTCTAACTATCTAGAGAGGAAGAAATAAGCCCAAAACGTTTAAACCTTTTTGTATATCCTATGCCCCGATTTTAGATGTCTTCAAGAAACTGGTTGACATCATCCCTTAAGAATGTTGCCCCAATCTCCCATAAGCAATATGTTTGACTATGTACATTTAAGGAAAAAAAAAAGACTGTAATAAGCCAGAGCTTTGTAAATGGGAAAAGACACTTTAGTGCTGGTTTACTAAATGTATACTTGGGATAATGACTGATTTGGCTGAAGAGCAGATTGAGTTTTGGATCAAATATGTTGAGAATGGACTTTAAAAAGGGTTTATGGGAGTAATAATGTCACACAAAAAAATGTTGCATCATGTCTTTTGACAGTGATGGCCATTAAGTGCCTTCAGTATTTGATCACACGAGTGGAGGTCTGAAAAGGTGGATGGCATCAGAATGAAGAAAAAAACAACAGTGCCATAGGTCTATATGATCACCACCAAGAGTATTTTTAAAACTAATCTCGAGCTCTGCTAAAAGTGAGCTCTTCTGTTTTCCAACAAGTCAAAAGTTTAAGTCAAAGCAAAAACTAAAAACAAATGAATCTCATTTATGTTTTTGTTGTTCATGTTTGTCTTGTGTTGAAGCTAGTCTTCTTTAGAGAACTATTTCTGCTTTCTTGTCGCATCGTTTTCCTCACAGCCTCAATCAGCTCCTGCCTCTTGTCTCTGGTTCATCTGGAAACACTGGCAGAATATGCAGTAGGTGCTTAACTTATAGAAATTGGCATTATAGAAAATTGGCATAGTTTGTATTATAGATTGGTGTTTTTAGCCCTCAGAAAATGTTGTAATGTGTCCTAGATGTACACATCTGGAAGCAAATATATGAATCCTGAAAAGCTTGAAAATACATTTAGAGTTTTAGTTTTGTACAAAATAAAATAAAGCAACTATAACTTGAGAGCTCCAGAACCACCTCATCTCTGGGTCGCTGAAAAAGTTGCAAAGTTTACACAAATGTAGGTTAAATTCTGTGGTTTTCATCCAGGAAAATATATTTTGTACATATTTATTTTTTATGACATTGTGTGGCGGCAGTAAATACTGGAACAAAGTGGGGAAAAAATGGCATCCCAGGGACAAACTTTATTACATTTTGCCCAAAATGTGATTAACCAAAGAGTACAAGAATCAGTGAGAGATTTACAAACATATATTTATATCTAAGCATAGCAAAAAAAAAGTATTTTACCTGGAAGCACTTGATTCAGAGCTGAGAATGGCTGATGTTCAAGACTGCTGAAATACATTTTCTAATGAACCGCTCGTCACTAATTATTCATTATTTCTGCTGGACAGTGTAAGAGTATTAAAACCTGCTAGATCGCAGTTCTATATTTTATTTTTGGTTGTTTGTGGTCACACAGTGACAATATCGAGGAACGAAGTGGTTCTGTTTTGTCAATTAATGCACTTTAAACTCTTAAGGTTCATTAATTTAAAGATGCAGTCCATGTACAGCATTTTATTTATTATATTTATTTTTTATTACCTCAAAGAGGTACATTTTCAGTGTCAATGCCCCACCAAAATGGGTAAATGCAGCCCTCTACTGGACGTAAGCGGTACGAAATGAACACTCCAGTCGAGGCTGTTTTTACCCTCAGTGCAATAAGTGCACTGCTGGTCAGTGAAGCATTGTGCACAGTTTGAACCATTTTCAAAGTGCAGCTTTTCAGCACATTATTATTGGCTTGTTTTCCTTTATGCTGTGTGATGCAACTTTAGCAAATCATGGGCCCTTCTTTCATCTTTATTGTGCTTTACATAATGCCAGATTAAAATATTTATTTTTATTTCACCTAATAGTTTTCACTTAAATCATGATTAGACAATCAAAGCGTTTCTCAACAACAATTTGTCTATTAAAATTTCCCTTTACCTTGTAATGTGACATAATAAATCAGCTCAAATATTCATACATTGTTCTCCAGAGTGAAATTGTTGAGACATTGCCACTGTGGACGAAGGCGTTATGTAAATGTGTTGACTCACTCACAGCGGCTCCAGCACATACTATTGTTTATTGCTTAAAAAAAGCTTTGCCTATGAATGCAAGGGAATCATTTTGTGTCAAGCTTATTGTTTAGCCGTGTGGCTTCTCCTTTTATGCTTTAATGTGTATTGTTCTGTTTTATTATTTTTACCCTTTATTGTTTTACTTTGGAATGTCCCTCGAGGAAAAGTGCAATAGAAAATTCCAAAACGCTTCAATGAAACAAACAATCTGAACAAACCAGACACACTTGTCGGGAGAAGGCGTCCCCAGTCCAAACTGCCAATCATCAAATGTTTTATATAATTTCCAGTGTCAGAGCAGGTGTGGGGCCCTAAACACATCCCAAAATGAATGTGACAGACGTTTTGGATGAATGACCCCTGTCCCGCCCCGCGCTCCCCTCTGTCAGCACTGGACAGTGATTTGTGGATGACACAGCGGTAACCCTCTGACCCGTACAATATTGACTATACAGCCATCTGGATCCCGGGACGTCGGAGTGGTCCTTGTGCCCTGCTCTGAGCTGTCACATTTGTGCCTAAATGGAATGTTGATATTTTTATTTAGTTGTTTTGTTTTTAGTTCTGGCCCACTAGATCTTCTCCTCCTCTTCCTACTCGAATGCCTCTCTTGACGTTTTCATAACAGATTTTTCTGCATTATTATCTCACAAAAGTTGACATTTGGATCCACTGGCATTGGTGACTAAGAACAAGTGGACCAGAGAAAGCAGGCACTGGATGAGCAAGTGAGCAGCTGTTGGGCACTTCAGGCCAACTCACCTCAGTTCATTTATTTCCAGGGTATAGCGCCAAGAATAGTAGTCTCTCGCTCTTCTCCACACTGGGCTCTTGGCAGCTGTATCATGCGCCACAGGGGGGACACATCACTGTGCTAAAGACTACGCGAGTCAGGAACAGGCCAAAACCCGAATCCCTTTATCCTCAGGTGCTTTTAGTTCAGTTACAACACCTTTATTCACACACACTCTGACCAAATTATAGACAAGTGCAAGGATACCAATCCTGTTTGTGCGGTATTATGACGCTAATGCTAGGTGACCCTTTTAAAGGACATATAATACTGTTTTTGAGCTTTTAACCTTATTAAAACATGGTCCGCTCATCAAAAACATACCAGGAGTTGAATTTTGCCTCGTTCAGGCTTGTTATATTAATCCTGTTTTGAGGTCATCTTACTCTGAGCCTCAAAAATCACTCTGTTCTCAATTTTAGCTAACAAAATTTTATCTAAGTAAATTTTGTTATTTGTTGTATATAAATGACCTGGATTATTTTACATTATGTACAAATTAAATGCCTGAAGCTACAAGTAATTTAAAAAACAGTTGCCCCTCAATTTATTCAGTTAAAAAAGTTGACACAAAATTTTAAAGCCATTTCCCAAATAAAATAAACATTTTGTCAAGTGCTAAGCCTTTTGGTCAGAATGTGTTCCTTGTAAATTCAACTATGGAGGAGAGCAAGTCATGTATCCAGACAACTGACTGCTAATATAAAAAAAAATCCCTGAACATGGCACTGTTCGTCGTACTGTACCATTTAAACAGTCCTGCAAACCGCATAAATAATGTAACTTCATTTCGCTCCCCTCCTTGTTATCGTCCTGTATTGTCAGCCATTCCTCGTCAACAGTTTCTGCCTGCTGCTGGTTTTTGAGGCATGCTCGGGGAGTTCCCGGGGCCAGTGCGTGTTTTCTTGGACGTGTGAGTGTGAGTGAGTCAAGTTGTTTTGCAAAGAGAGAGGGATAGTTTGCATGTGCACGCTGGAGAAGCAAAGAAGGTCATTTTGTGAGACGAACGCAGGGAGACACAAGAAGGATCAGAAAGTGGATTGGAGGTGACACACGCTGAGAACAATGGAGTTTGATACAGAATATGTAAATGACGAATATTGCGATCTGTGTTGGGATTTTGTTTTGTTTTTTGTCGTTAACGGATGAAGATTGAATTCATAGTAGGACTGCAACTAATTAACCTAGCAATTATTATTCTTATTATTCGATTTGTGTAGTGCTCGAAAGGCCTGTGAATATGAGATTCCTACTCAATTTGACCCAGATGAAGCTAACGTGAAGCCGCTTGAGAACATCTTGATGGATTATATTTACAAACGAAATAGGCTTTTCATCGTGAATATGAACTCTACAAATTTCTTGTCTCATTTTGATGTAATTCCTGCATAGTCTGAGTCCTAAAAAACTGTTCTCGCAGCTCATGGCATGATCTATAGTCCATGTAGATCAAAATTCAATTACTAATAAGTTATTTCAGTATCGATTCATTGTGATTAATCAATTAACTTGTTTCAGCCCTAGTTTATAGAGCATTTTAAAATGTTTAGGAACATCAACATTCGAGAGAAAACTGAAATAAGAACTGGCAAAACAAATAGAACCTTAATCACAGGTGTTATACTTGTACTTACATAAAGACGGGTTAATTTGTTTTCATGGTACATTAATAAACGTCTGAATAATTGCAGCACGAACGTTTTGCTAATGGTGACCATTCAAATTGCATACCGTGATTAAGCCTTTTAATCGACTCCTTCTCTCTTCTTATGACCAGGCACGTTATCTAACGAGCTTCTGTCTGTATTATCACTGCTCCTAGATTTATGTAGCACTTGTATAAAGGGGCATTTGAGGGCCCCACAATCAACAAGTCTCTTCTAGCTTTTCTTGTTCACAATCTTTAAAAAAAAAAAAAAAAAAAAAGTTTCAGAACTGACAGAACATCCTATTCTTTTACTGTCTGCGTCGTCAGATCTTGCGTTGCCCTGAGGCTGAGCGAAACGACTCGAGCTGCTAGAAACTTTTATTTGTTTTATTATTCCCAAAGTTACAAGACCAAAAATTGTCTTCAAGCGGTGCAGTTTTTTTGTGTGTGTCTTTTGGGTCTTTAGTGCAGAGAAGATAAGCTAATTAAATGTACTAAAAATGAAAGTCAGATTTGAACGATTTGCTCTGAAATCTTCCTAATGTTGAGGCGATGCTTTCAACTTAATAGCTGCCTGAATGTAGGGAACATTCTGTACTGAGATCAAATTGGAAAAGCAGGTTTTGTTGTGAAGGCATTGTTATGTATGAGCAGTAGTTTACATAAGTGTATTTGTGTTAATATCTTCTTAATGGTTTAGGCTTGAGAACGGAACAAAGGAGCTTTTTTGTCGGTTGAATAAAACGGAAGAAACGTGTATTATTTATTTGTCCCCTTAAGTGAACTTCGCCTGAATAAGTTTGTGGGCACCAGCAGGAGTCAGGCAGAACTTTGTAGAGGAATAAAGCTGCTATTTCTGTCTTTCAAAGTGGTTTAGAATTAGCACATCGGTGTGTTTTCAATTATCCATCATCGCTTATGGCATCCTGAGTGACAAATTTATATGCTGTCTAAGTTTGATTGATGTTGCTAAAAGCCAAGGTCAATTTGCAGTTTTATTTTTGGGGCTAAAATTGCCTGCTCTAAGGACCGCGCTGTGCCAAAGTTAAGCCATCCATACCACAGTTTAGTTTCTTTACCAGCAGAAAATGAACACAAACAGGTACGGCCTCGAGGTGGACCAAAGGAGGTGCTAATCTTTGTTGTTTTTATTTTTATTTTTATTTTTCACGACCATTGTTGTTGCAAATTTTGTTGAATATCATCTTTTCAAAAGGTATGTGGTGTTTTTTCTCATGTTATAAAAATGTAGTTACCAACATATGTGTTTTTTTTTGTCATGTATTTGAGGAAAATGCAGGTACGTTTTACTAATAATGTGGAAATTTGACACTATTTTGGTGGACGGATTTGAAGTGAATGTCAGTACACAAAACTAAATGTATTACATTTATTTTTTGTAATTTAAGTAATAGTTTATGGCGTCATTCATATCTATAATAACTATCATTAATAAAAATAAAAAAATCAATACATCTTAAAAAAAAATATTGGATTCCTTGCAATTGAAAAATGACCATGACAACATGTTTGTATGGTCCCTCTGCATTCTTTTTTTATTTTATATGTTTTTATTAACTTGACATAGGTTTTACCGTATTTTCTTGCTGTCATTCCGAAGAAAATAAAACAACATAATAATCTTTCTTTGTACTGACAAGTCACACTACGAATTAAACTCCTAAAATAGATCACTTTTCCGTAATATTCCTGTATTTTGTTTGGTAATAGCAAAAATACACTCTTAATTGTTAACTTTCTCCTTATGCCTTTTGAAAACAAGCCATTTCCTTATCTCTTTTCTTTCATTTTGATGACTTCTTTTGTATCCTGTACATGTTTACATTGTATCTCGCATTGCCCAAAAGAGAAACAATATTAAATGTATTATCTTTGTTGTTTTACATTGACTCAGCCTCCCGTGTTTTTTTTTTCTCTGCGCTGATAAAACATGGTGCACATTTTCGTGACACGTGCTGATATGATGTGACAGTAATATTACAGATGAAGACATACATCTTCTCTGCCGTATTGTTTAGTTCAGACGAGCAGCAGCAGAACAATGCAGCTGGTTAAATATAGCGACGCAGGCAAAAATGCTGAATGAAGATATGAAGATTGAGCGATATGCAAGTCCTACATTCTTAGCACTAAACAACAGGGTGCGACACAATCCTGCCCACTGTGGAAGAGATTTATCACTACTGTCAAAAGCAGAATAAAATATATGCACACAACTGAACTGTGTCCCAGACTTAGGCTCAAACAGGCTTTTAAACAAAACATGGTATTCCTGGAGGTTATAGTAAGTCCATCATTCATAAGCACAGCTGCAAAAGTATGGTGTCAATACAGTAACTATAATATATGACTTTTTAAATTACACTATTAAATCAAGGTGTTAAATGGGATGATGATTAGTAATTTCGTCTTTGGCTACATGTTTCAAAATGATCCTATCTGATAGAAAAGTGAGTTTTATCTTATTGTGGTTTGGTCTAGAAACAGAGCCCCAAAGAAACCCAGCAAGACTAAAACTTGAAAAGCACAGTGGTGTAAAAATAATGAAGTTAAGCTTTTGACCATTTATTTCCAACTAACCATTCAGTTGGATGAGAGACATAAATTCCTGTTATTTGTGTAATAGATTTATGCCAGTTTCAAAAGTTTGAACTACATTTTGTGACTTGTAGACTTGTGAACAGTAGATGAAGCGTACACAGCTTAACACATAAAGTTGCACTATGTAACTTCTGGTAGGGGTTTCAATGCCTTCTTATCTGCAAATCCTTCTCATATTTATTCAGTTTCACATGTCCAAATGTGTAAAACATACCTTGAAAAACATGTGTACTTACTGTAAGCAGGATCACCGCTCCATAGACCTGATCTGATGATGTCACTTGTGTGGTGGAAAATCTCTCTAGCTAGCCACAGTTGCCCTGGGGCAGACTGACTGAAGCAAGGCTACCAATCTGCATCACCAGCCTCTCCGACCATCACCAACACTCTCACCACATTCATAGCAGGCAAAGAAGCTGAAGTGCATTGCCAAACGACACTGGAGCCACTGCGTTACCTAACCCTAACCCAGGCCCTGTCCTGCTTAGTTTCTGACATTCTCCAGATGCTTTGGCTGCATAATAAAATCATACATTTACATCAGGACCAGGGCCGGCCCGGGGCATAAACAATCCAAGCAAATGTTTAGGGCCACAACCTATAAAGGGGGCCACATGCTCTGATGGGCTGCATCCGGACCAGAAAGAGACCGACACACAATTTAAAATGTATATATATATATATATATTTTAAATTGTATGTCATGTTGTTTTGGAGATGTTATACGCACACAACATCATCCATACAAGCCTCTTACATCCAAGTAACACAACTACAGCCTAACACACCCATGTGGCCCAGGCTGATAACTACAATGAGGGGATACTATAGCTACTAAAGACATATAGTGCTCACATGGCCGTGCATGAGCGCAGCTCCAACAACACATGTGCACCCAACACCGGAGTACCATTTTACACACATATCCCAACTGTGAGCGGCTTAAATGTGCCGAAAAAAGAACACAAATGAAGTTCCATGCTCTCCAGAGGACTAAGAGCCTCTAACTGCACACATGTCTCCAAATGTTTTAAGTTAGTCCAATACACAGAGTTTATAAGTTTAGTCCTGATCCCAAATTCTACAGAACCCATCCACAATGCCCCCCAGGCCCGCAGTACAGGGTCTGGAGTACAGGGCTGGAGAACCGCGGTACAGGGTCTGGAGCACTGGCCCCACAGTCCGTAGTGTTGTTTTGTGTGCACACAAATAACTCATATGAACGGTGACTTTATACAAAGTTTAAAAGGGTGAAGCGGCCGAAGTCGAGGGAGCAGATTATTGACGAAATCGTCGAGACTCACCTGCGGCTGTGGCTCTGACCGCGGTCAGAGTCCTGCCCAGTTCCATGACCTGAGCTCCGCACACAGGCCCTTAACCAGAAGGACATGGGGGCACTGCACGGGGGAAATGATTGTTTGTGATGTCTAAAAGGCCCGCATTATGAAGTTCGATATCTATTGTGGGCTTTAGTGTTAACTTTTAACTCATCCAAACCATTTTGACTACGAGTTTATTCTCGTTAATTTACCACTTTATTCTCGTAATGCCCCGCCATTTTTTAAATTTGGGTTGGCCCTTATACTCTGTCGTACATCAGAGCATGTGGCCCCCTTTATATGTACAAATATGGTCAACTCTAAAACTTCAAATACAGCATAAATGTAATAATAACAAATATAATAGTAGCTTCACTGTATAAAAAAATCATAGGGCCAATAAGTTATATTAACTTAAATCTATTTCAATATACCAGGACAATGTGAATTATAGATTTTCAAAGTACATTTTCAAGTCCAACTCGTGTCTGACTGATAATAACAAAATGGAAATGATCCTCCCTGCACTTGACTCACTGTTGTAAATTGTAACTGTGTTTAAGGAATTTAAAACTTTAGGGCAGAGATTATACTTACTTTTGTGAGTTGAACTACCCTATTATTTATTACAGTGTTGTGTTGCCTATTCACATAGGTAATTACATCAAATTAAACATTACATCTAAAATCCACGTGAATACATGACATGTCTCTGCAAGCAGCACTGTCACACTCCAAGACTGTTCCACTTCTTTCTGAATGAACTGGACTGAAGTCTGGGAAAATCCTTTTATTTCGCCAGGCCTGTTACCTCTGAGATCCATCTAAGAACACTTGAAACTGTCAGCAGAAATTGCCACCTCTCAGCGCCGTTGACTGTACTCACCTTATTTTTTGCAGTTCACTTGAGTAGCGCTCTTCTTCCACTAGATGGCTCTGTTGCACCGGCTTCACCGTCCTGCACTGAAGCCTTTGATTTGAATATGAAAAAGATCTGAACAATATTACAGTCTGAAAGTAAGTCTGGAAATGAGATTCTTTTATGATCACCTTATATTATTACATGTTAACATTAAGAGCAGATGGTATCTGTCAGCTCAGTGAATGCTCGGTTGAATAATGGAGAGCTGCTTTATGAGGATTTTATTACTTTTTATTCATTCTCTTTTCAACCGTGGCGTATTATTGCTGCCTTGATTCAAATAGGGGCAGACAGACAGAAGGCAGAAGTGAAAAGTAAGTACAATTCAATCTGTGTGTGGTTTTTTTTAATACATTGGGTACATTTTACTTACTTCACTACATTTGAGGTCAGGTATCTATATCTAGATCTACCGGCATATCCAGCTAAAGCCGGTATTTGGGGCTGACTTGAAGGAAAGACATGGCGCTTTATTTTAACACTTGCAAAGATGGCACCGCACAAAATGTGATTACGCTGCTCCATTATTGGTTAGTCGTAAAACAGGTTTGTGGATACACAGATTAACAAAAACAAAATTTGTATTGAGATATTTTTTCTTTATCGAAATATTATTAAGCAGAGTTTGTAGTAATTTAAAATCATATATTTTGGGAAGAAATATGGAAAAATACTTACAAAGCAATTTTCTTTATGGTTTGAGACCTCCTGAAATGCCAATAAAAACTTCTCATTAAAATGATTACTTAAAAATAAATATATTTAAATGTAAACTGTATATCAGGAGAACAATATTTGACGCATTCAAAATATCTTTTACTCTGCTTAATCAAACGGGTACTTCAATACTTAAGTCGAACTTTTACTCCTGTATCTTTGCTTTTACTGAAGTAGCAAAACTGAGTACCTCTTCCACCGCTAAAAAGGACACGAGGACTGTCAGAGGAGAATGTGTGAATTATAGCGTTAATATATCCACATACAGTACATTTTGTATCACACGCATAAGCCTAAAGGCAGATGGCACAGATGATTTAGGAGCGAGTTTGTGTTGAACTTCAGGCGTGTTACAACCCAACTCACATTTCAGTGTGTTTAGGCACCAGGGGAAAAGGTCAATTACACATAGACACTTTAATGACAGTTGGGAAGTCTTGGATAACAACAAGAACAAGGTAAACCTGAAAGAGAAGTTTGCACCACTCTCTCAGATATTATTAAGTTTTTTATTTATTGGTTTGTCCTTTCAATTACATTAACTTCAAATTATAAATCAAATGTTATATCCAGACAGTTATTCTTACTTGAGTAGTGATTTCTCCTAAAACTGTTTTACTCTCACTTCAGTATTTTTTTAATAAACTTAAAGTGTCTCTGACGTGTTGGATTAAAATGTAGTTTATGCAAAAGATTTCACAAACATTTCCCCGTTTTGGCAGTTTTTGTGGTTGCAAAAGAGGACCTCCCACTAGGTAATTATTTGCAACTAAACAGTGCACGGCAACAAAAACTTTGTTAAATGTACACAATATTTATAATGCGACAAAGAAAAACGTAAAGCTGTTCAAATGTGTTTTTTGACTTTTCGATGGAATATTCACTTTTCCTCACCTTTGGTCTTATGTTTGTTTCAGAACTCTGCTCTATTTCCATAATTATGAACTTATTTTCCAACTTTCCTTGAAAAACTGTCACTTGGCAGATGTAAAACTGATAATATTTAGCACAGGTACTATCCCATCAAATAAAGTAACAATAGGAAAAACATAAAAACATGTCATACGCACTTGAAATGTAAGTATAAGCACTCTTACTTGAGTTATGTATTTTAAAATACTGCCTGCCTCCATTTAACCGCTGCATCTTTTTCTCTCACACATCTTGCCTTAATGGTATCTTCTTACATATTAATACTTACAAAACACAACATATTAAATGATTCCAGACAGTTTTGCTCAAACACGTGTAAAGTTTATTTCACCACAATCATCTGACACACACTGAACAGAGCTCACGATGACTGTTTTCAAATACAAAAGAAAGGAAAGTACAGAGTTCTGCAAAAATCACTTTTAGCTGCAGCGGTGTCACACAAATGGCTGAAGAGAGAGTGCAAGGTCTAGCAATACTCAAGCGATTGGTCCCAGAAATCATGCACTTTGAGTAACTTGTGCATATCGGAAAAAAATCTCTGCAAGAAGAATGAGCTGCTTTGTGATTGGCTGGACACAGAAAGCCGTACTGTCTAAATGTACAAGCAAAAAAAAAAAACACACAATAAAAGCAAAGGAATTAGTCCAACTTCGAGAGATGGATCAAATAAATAGGACAAACACATTCAAGGAAGCTGCACAAATAAGAAGCAAAATAGCAATGTATATGCAAAATTAAAACATGTTTATATGGAAATGGTCAAATTGCACCAAGGGAAATACATCTGTACAATGTATTAAAAGTGTAGATTTGGTCAAAATAAGTGGCTGCACGAAAGAATAAAATAGTTTGCCGTGGTTGAATCTCAGAAAGCAACACTGGCTGTGAAAATAAACTTTACAAAAGTACAATCAGTAGCTTCATAAAGTGACATATATCATTGACCATACAGCAATGGCTTTGACTATATAAAAAGAGCTTGATAAATACATAGCTGACTAGTACAGTGCTCCCTATCGCACAAACATACACAAATTTAAATTACAAAAATTCAAATTCATGACCAAAATGTACATATTCTACCTTATAGTAATGGATTTCTGATTGTTTACTGCAAAAACCTAAAAGGTGCACTACACCTTCTATAATTTCACTAATAGAAAATAGCAATTGTACATTCTTATGGATCAAGACTACTAATTAGACGGACAGCTTTTTTATTTTGCCTTTGAAATTCACAAAGAAGTTTCTAAATATATAACTCAAATGTAAAATTGTGATTGAACACATCAAGCAGTAGTGTAATCAAATGGTCATCATGGGAGGCATCACTATTAGCACGAGCTGGTCGTCACTTCACCGGCAAATGCTTCAGCAGCAACGGTTTTAGCCCCATTGATTCAATATCTACAGATAATAATGACATAAAAACAACCTTTTTTTAAGTATGGGAGCTGGATTCTGTCATTGAAGAATAAATTCCAAAATATTTGTTTGATTAGGTTTGTTGAAGGACATGTTTACAAAAATCAACTTTGATTAATACACGACAAGCATATATCCTAATAGTTTTTACTTAAAATTCTCTCAAGAAGCGCAAAGGCAGCAATGGTTAAACATTTGATCGAATTGACTTGTATTAAAACCACTTCAGGCAGCGCAAATGTGGTGTAAACAAGGCAATCCAACACCAAACTATTACAGTTTTTAGGCTGAAACATCTGATCATTTCAAATCAAATTTTAACTCAAATGCCTTGTCACCTTTTTTATTATCTTTGGCATGTTTTTACTATGTCTTTCCTGCCCCTCGTGTCATGTAATGTGACTGTAAAGTTGTGTATTACCCAACAACATCAGGTCAAGGCTTTCAACTTTCTGGTTAGATCAACTCACTAAACCTCCAAGACCATTGTTTTAAAAAGGATAAATCCCTTGATGAGCAGAATCTAGCTCCCATTATACGGCAGATCAATTATGGCTTATATAATTGTTATCGGAAATGTTTAAGGCTATATACAAGAAACAAATCTATGGGGGATGCATCAATGTAATAATACAATATATATTATAATCCGGGCTTAAAAATAGTATAAATAGTCGTTAATTATCCTGATCTTGTCCCTATAAACAATCTTTGCTGGTGAAAAGATAAACATTAGTATTGGAAATGTCATGGAATCTGGTATAAAAATATCATGTGCTTCTTCATCTCCTCTGAGTTTGTGCCACTTCAAAGCATCATTTTTGGTAATTTGTTTTCTTGTGAAATGTACTTAAAAGGTGTGAAAACCCTATTCTTACATGGTTAAGGCAGGAGGCTGTGAGTAAGTGGTGGCTTGAGAATCCATGGCAACAATCCTTAGCGCGATGTTAATTGGATTTTTTTTTTTTGCAGCGTTCATGTGGTTCGCAGAAACTATGGGAAAGAAAATGCTACTTGACACAAAAACAGCTAACGGAATTGATTTTCTTTTTGTTAGCCTAGATATAAAATCATTGATAAAGCTTTGCTAGCATAGACTTTAAATAATTAAACAAGAATATGAGTAGGTTCTAATCAGCTGACTCATATTATTGCTATTTAACGCAAACGGCCAAATTTGCAAACTATAGCTACGTTTGCTAAGTCTATTTCAAGAAGTGAGCAGATAAACGTCAAATTATATACAATGTTGAAGGTTATTATCTACAATGTTAAGTAATAAGATATGTCAATAAATGTGTTGGTGTCTGCATCGAAGTCATTAAAGGTGTGCTGTGTAACTTTCCTGGTAGAGGTACTGATATATTGTAAAAACATCTATGTGGGTAAAAATGAGGCCACGGCCCTTTCTCTGCATCTAAACATAAAGCATTTTATTCTCCGAGAAGCAGGAAGTACGCCCTTAGCATGCTAATGTCTGTTAGCTATACATGTAGACTGCAGTACAAAGTTTAAAATGAACTACTTCTGTTTTTCATGTTGTTTACACATAAAATGTAAATGTGAAAAAGCATTTAAGGTTGACTTCTCAAGAGTAAATCACAACACGTAGTTCTATGCTTAGCAAGGCAACTTCACAGACTGGAGAGAATATCTAAGAACCACATGAATGTCGCAGTGGAGTTAGTGCTCACAGTGTATGAGGTTATAGGTAGATTTCCTAAAAAATACAGTTGGCCCTGAGGAGAAAAAATATTTTTCCTACTTTGTTTTTATCAATGTTATATATTGCTCTACTGCTAAAGTCTGAGCGAGATTTGAGTTTGTAGCATCTATCATAATTTGATTTTCCAAGGACAATGCTGACAATGCTAACTTCAGTGCAACATACTACATGGCAAAGCCGCTTGCTAGCACAATAACATAGCTACCACCACTGTTAGCAATAGAACTACCATAGAATTACATTAGATAATACAAGTTGTAACAATCCTATGCATTATATTCAGCACCACCACACTGTTGCAAACAGCTAGCCAACATGACAACATTAGATGTAGCTAATTCCTCCGTTTTCTTTGTCTTTCTCAGTGGCACAGACACAAGTTGTGACGTACTGAGACCATCACTATGTGCTTTTATCATGAATCAAGTTGTTGGTAAAATCCAGCGCTATTTAGTCGGACATTCAGCTCCAAAGATGTCACATTATTAGCCCAGTTAGTGATGACTTCTTAACATGGTTCGTCAGCGGAGGAATTTGGGCCTCTGAAGGGGCTTGACGAAGACTAAAAAATTTCCTTCAGGCGAAAACACAGTCACTCAAAAATGCTGCAAAGTCCAAGGTGTACGAGATCTTTCCAATGAAGCGTTATGAGCCTCGGTAAAGGTCACGTCAAAACCAACCAACAGGAAATCCTCGTAAAGCAAAGTGTCATGTTGAGTCCTGAAAATATTTCTTCCTAGCATCTGAGATTTGAAACCCTTCACTTTTTTGGTGTCCATATCTTTACGTGCTTCGGTACGTTTTGATAATGTCTTTGATTTGTCTCCGGCAGATGGGGCAGCATGCGTTGGACATCTTTTTGAGCTTGATGCCACAGGTGTAGCAGAGACACATGTGTCCGCAGGCGTAGATGACAGTGTCCACCAGGTTTTCGTAGCAGATGGAGCATTCGTCAGTCCAGGGAGAGCGGCCTGATGGGAACGTGGGGGACTTGGGCAGGCTGATCGGAGAGTTGGGGGTCGTCCCTGAGGTGAGACAAACGCAGTGGATTAGAACAATGACGGCTAAGCATTTAACAGGTTCAACAGATCTTAATATATTTTCAATGGACACATCAGTCACCAAATATAATTTGCAAATTGATTAACCACATTTTCACTGAGGGGTTTCCGCTCTAGTCTAAACAAAAAGCAATTTTCAGTTCATTTAAATGTACTTAAATGTCTCGTTTAAATGTGTAAATTTAGTTTTAACCTTTATTTAACCAAGTAGTCCCATCGGACTTCAGAATCACCTTTGCAACAAATGTGATTATGTTTTCCGTGTGAGGATTTTAGCACACAACTAAAACAAAATAATGCTTAAGTGGACGGAAAATAAGACGGAAAATATATCTTACATAATAAATCAAAAACAGGAGGTGTGAATCAGGTGTTTTTCTGAGCTAAGTGCGAGACTCTGCTTTGGTACTATTTACGTAACAATGTTTCTAGTGTGAATTATCATCCGCACATAAATTCGTTTCCAGCTGCAGCTCGGTCGCTCTGGGGCCGTGAAGCTCTGGCCTTTGTGAACATAACCGTTCGACATCTGCTCCCTGCCTTCGCTCTCTCTCATCTGCCGTGATTGATTGTGAGTGCTTCTGTAGCTTTAGCCCCTCCTGCAGGTTTGAACTCACCTCCCGTTGAGCTGCAGTAGGCCGCGGAGCACAGACCACCGTTCAGGGCGGGATCCGAGCTGCCACTGCCCAAAGCGCTGGGGGTCTGGGGCGAGGAGGACGGGGAGCTTGGGCCGGATGTCGCCCCTGTGTCTGCACCGTGGGTCGAACCTGCACAAAACACAGGAGAGAAATGCATTAGCGGAAGATTATTCTGGAGGTGAATTACTCTGGGACTGGAACTGAGAGATACACAATGGCTTTATGGGGAAAGGACACCGGTGATAACATTTTATCTTTTCATTTCATGATCTATAATCACATATTATTGGGTTGCTGCTCGAGTGCGGACCTGTATTAGTCACTCTGTGTGGAAAGTTTTGAGGTGAAGTCATTTCAGATGCAGAACTCAAGAAGTCATAGTGTCGTTAAACTAAAAATACTATTAACAGACTTTTAAGCTGCAGGAGTGCGTGAGTCCACAGTTCTATGGACATCGTTGATAAACATTTTCAGAAGCTCTTGGAGGCATCCTGAAAAGCCCGACAAGGCTGAGACCCTGAAGCAAAACGCAACGCAACAGCCGGGCGACAAACCGGACCGGAAATTGCTTTGTCGGTAGGAGGAGCAGCCGTTGGGTTGCTTTCAATGTTATGCACAGAGTGAATTGTGGATGAGAGTTGGACGGACATTCAGCAAAATGCCCAAGCCGGAATCAAACCCCCGACGCTGCAGCTGGGTGCACATGGCATACATGCTATCCACTCAACCACCAACCAGCACGTTTTAAACTGAACTGAAACTTTGTGAGAAAGTTTCTTTGAGGTGTTTACGCACGAAAGACAAACAACTTTATATCTAGTCCTGTTTTATCCTCTTTCAATGTTTCTATTTTAGTGCAAAAAATATGTAATGTGCAACAGTCCACTTTTAACCCAGGTCACCCTTGAAAAATGAATCTCGATCTCCATGGGTTTTTTTCTTGGTTTAATGTCGGTTAATAAAAATGTAGTATATTCAGAACAAAACAGAACATGTCCATGTTTTGATACAATTCCTGCTTAATTTGAGTCATAATATCTCCTCTGTGGATAGTGCAATAACAAAACTAGGGATTACTTGCAATGAATCAGTTGCATAGTTTCTGTCCCAATAAAGACTATATATTTTTCAATCTATATAGGTGTCGAAATGCATTTAGTCTCAAATCCAATTTCCAATATTAGAAACCCATTTTCCAAACTTATCTGCGAGATCAGAAGCAATAAAATATTGGTGTTATTTTTGTCTTTTTTATGACTAGGTTTAAGCTAATGCAAGAATTTTGTTTGATGCAAGTGTTTCATTATTGTTATATAGCCATGGAAATGATGTAAAAAGTATTATTCTATCACCAAAGTTTTCAGTAATAAACAAAGGCTTTTAAAATGTTGAGGCGATACTGTTTGGTGTCGCAATACATTTCCCCCTGACTAAAAAGAATGTCAAGTGTTGAACTTGGGTATCCATCTTTGCTGTCACATATCTCTACATGACATGGAAAAGCGAAACAAATGGGGAAACCATGTTGGGAGGAACACATGTTAAAATGCCGCCGAGGCCTCAGAAGATGGATCCCACTGTAGAGGCCTCCGCACAACTCAGCTCACGCTCCATCCGTCATTCAGACCACACTTCAACAGAGTGTGACCGCCAAAACAACTGCTCTGCCATTGTACAGGTTTAGAGCGGTCCCAGAGTTAAAAAAAAGAATGTCTTATGGTGGGAATTTCAAGTTGGCTGATTGATTTTAAAATTTCAGTGCAAATCAGAAGGTAGTTGAAGTGGCGTGTTGAGTGAAATTGAGTTAAAAGTGGAGCAATTTTGCATTTAATCATTTAAAAGTGTTTACATTGCTTAAAAATGCCCTGAAAAACATACATTTTCTTCTTTGACCAGGTCATGTCTCCTCAGATCTGACCTGTAACTTGACCTGGAAGCGTAATTTGGTTGTCTCCTTAGAGATAGCTAAATTCCATGCCACTCAGTGAAACATGTACAAAACAAGTAGTATCATCTCCAAAAGCTACATACAAGCTACATACATACAGTCTTTTTAAATATATTACGGATAAACCATTGCTGTTTTACCATATTTGTCTGTGAAAAGGAAAGTGCCAATAACAGGTTGGATTACTCATTTTAATTAAAAAGCAGTTAAGATAATTCTATTTAAGATTTTGCTAAAAAGTTCAGACATTTTATACCAGTTTGGAATTCTTTGGTTTACTTCCTGATTGTAAAAACTTGACGTCACACAATTCCAAAATGGTTTATCTTTAATCTCTTAAAATTATGTTGTTAAATTGTTGTTTAATGAGTTGGAAACACTTTTTACTTTTATGTAAATTGTGCCAGACTTTTGGATGGCATTTTGAGTCTTTCAAGTGTGATGTCATCAATGTTTTAAAACTCATATATTGCAACTGTCACTTGTTTGTGTACATTGGTGTAAACCATAATTTTAATATAGTTCAAATTGGGATTTTATAAGCAACAGTTTGCGTGAGTGATAGTGTTGGCATGTATCTATGTGATCCTAAAAGCTTTGTTTTCAATGCTGCTTTCCAAATCATGTTATTATTAGTGGTTTAGTCGGACATATTTTCCCCAAAAGTCACAAGAATACAGCAAAATATTCATCAAATTAGGATGCAAATCAGATGCTTTTCATAGCAAGCGTGTAATCGCCAACAAAGCATTCCCATCAAATGCTTTGCCGCTTTTGAGTGTAATTGCAGATTACTTTAATTACACTCCCTCAAGCCCGCTGTCGAAAAATAGCACACCAACTATTTCATCAAGAGTCTTCTGTACTGCTCTATTTATAGGTTCAAAGTGTTTTTTTAAAAAAGTATATTGGAGGCAGACAACGTTTGGGTAGATAGGTTACATTTTGTGGGTTTACTTTTTGAACTTGTAAGATATTTAAGTATCATTTGTGGCCATACTTTATTGTTATCATGATTTCTAAGTCTACAATGATGTTAAAAGATCAATACTCAAAGATGAATGAAATTTTCAAACAGTTCATACCTGCAACGTGTCATAAGCAATTATTACACTTTCCTTTTTGTTTTGAGTAGCCATTTCCTCAAAAAGCATAATCACAATACAAATATTTCAAAATTGATTTTGATGCTAAGAAAAATGCCTCAAAGTACTCAATACTGATTTTGATAGTAGAATGATAATCAATAACTGTAATTTTCAACACAAAATAAGAGGCATTTTAATCATTTCTTGTGGTCTTGCACTAATTCTGATAAAGAACTAAATCTGTTCTAAAACTATTCAGGAACAGGCCAAACATTGTCCTAATTATGCGATAAAAAAATAAAATACCAATACTTTCTCAAAGGAGTATGTCGTTTCTATAGTTTTAATATCGATTAGTATGTAGGTATGTTGTTTTTTGTTTTTTTTAAACAACCCTAACTCAAACACTTTCTCTTAATAATGATCTGCATGAACATAACGATCAGTCCAAAAGGCACTCGGACTATTCTGATTTCACCCAACTGTCACTGCATTTGGGGCAAGCGTCCCATTATTGCTGATGTTTTGTTGTCGCTGGTGTGTCATCCCTGTTACTCATCGCTCTCTTTCAGGATCGTTGTGATGTGGCTCGTCTGAAACGCTTAGAGAGGGGATTTCTCTAGCTTCACAGAGGGGGGTTACCCTAAAGCTCCTTTATGGTTTATGGATGTGTAGCGTATGGATAGCATTATGTAACAGGGCATTTAGGGCACATACTGTCTGTGCTTTGGCATTTAACTGTCCAAAACAAACTGTTCTATCTTTTGAATGGAAAAAGTTCTCATAATGGCATTTGTAAATGTTAAAAGTCATATGGCTGTAGCAAAATTATGAATACGTGATAAAAATCAAGCAAAAAAAACAATAAAAAAACCATCCCTCTTATATCAAATAGTGGAAGAGTACAAACAAATTCTACTCAAGTAAAAGTACAGTTACAGGACAAAAATAAAGTACTGCTAGCATTTTTTTCATGTAGCAATTTAAACCAAAACGTGATGAATAAAAATGGCAATTCATGAATAATAATCAAATCAGAAGTACCAGCACATTACAAAAATTGCTCCAGTTACTCCAGAAATCTACTAGATTACAGTAACATGAGTATTTGTAACGGTATCTTTCAGTCCTGCTTGTGACATGTACGAAAGGCTAAACATGCTCCAAATCCATTAAACCGAAGTTGTGACAGCAAGGCTCGTAGTGTGAGCAGAATCCTCTTTGTCTGTCTGTCTTGCCTCACTATCACTCCATCCATTTTTGGGCTAATCCCTGCAGCAGGCTCGTGCCCGCCCCTCTCCCCTCTCACATGGGGCAGTCTGAGCGGTGCCCGGGCCCTGATCTCGGGACAGCGGATTAAACGTCCATTGTGTCAACTGCTGTAAATGACATCCAGGGCCCTGAGTTTAGGAGACAGGCAGTGAGGCTCTTTGCTTTAGCCTTTAGCCTTTAGCCTTCAGCACGTGGAGCATGTGGAGTATGTGCTGAACGAGGTGGGCGCGGTTCACGGCTTAAGGAACAGCATGGGTGGCGTAGCTTAGGTCACTTTTTTGGGAAATACTTTGCGTGCCGTTAGTAGAAGTACGCAGCCAGCGCGGGTGGCTGTACAGTATGCTACACTGGTAAAGACATATGGTTTGGATGACCTTGATAGTTGGAATTTCAAAGTTCAGATAAAGAAATGTCACTTCAAATACCTCCCAAGGTCGGAATTCCCACGCAACGTATCACGACGGATTCCCCTTGGAAAACAAACACTGCTTTTATATAGAGTGCGAGCGTGACTTAGGTTGTAGAGTGCTTGTCTTATTACCAAAGGGTTGGTGGTTCCATCTTCTGACCAGTGACCGTGCGAGTGAGTGATTGGTCATAGAGGACGTTTCCCTGACCACTATAAAAGTATACCGCAATCATATGCAAGCAGTGCCACAATTCCTGGTGGTGCACAGAGATGATGAAATTTACTGGTAATTTAGTACCACATTTTAACATTAAAAAGAAACGAAGAAAAAGACATAGCAGTCGTTTTTTTTGTTATTAAACTATCAAAATGTGATAGCATCATGTTAAAATGTGAATAAAAAAAGACAAAACAAATATATAATGTGTAATGCTGCCCATGTCCGACCAGGAAGTATAATTATAAACTAAAAAATGTGAATGTGGGGACAACTATGCAAAATGTTTAGCAAAATCTGAAATATAATCATGTTTGCTATGTTTTAGTGAAGCACTTTAAATACTTTAAATACTGATTAGAATCACAATCTAACCCAAATATGTATCGACCAAAACTCAAATTGTATTCCTTTAATGACCGCTTGGGTTAGGAGTTCACGCTTGCCAAATTCATCAAAACATCCAAATTGGAACTAGACCTGAAACTAAACCTGGACTAGATCAAGACTAAACAAGGGCTAGAACAGGACATAGCTTTAATAAACCAAAGTGTTTCTAAATAGAGTAACAAAATAATAACTGCCAAATAATAACATCTGTGATAAAAGCTGGATGAACTTGAAAGAGACAAGTCTAAACTTTCCAGAACATGACTTTTAAAGTTATGTTTGTTAATTTAATGACACTGGACTCTGGCAGAGGTGCTTTGAGGACAGAAACACACTTTTGTGTTTACTTTACAAGTCCTTAGATCACATGAGAGCAGAGCGCCAGAGCAGTTTAAATTTGTGGTTTACCAGCTGCATTAAAAGTTAACAGTCCCTTTTTCTGCAGCAGTGAGATTTTATCATTGGCAAAGAAGAGAGCCACTTTGAAGGAGGACACAGTCTGTCCGCTGCTTTCTCTTTTATGGAGGAAGGAACTATGAGGTTTAAAATGTTGATGAATGCATGTCTAATGAGGGCCTAAAATACACGGCAATGATAATGTTTTAGGGTTTTTACATTAGGCAGAACGCGATTAGAAAATGAACATTATATGGGAACTGCAATGTTACTATAATTGCTCAGAATGTACAAGAATTTACTTTCACTGCTATACTGTAGGTGCTGTTTTGAGCACCTCTGAGCAACTTTGACCCTTCAAAAGATATAATTTTTAGTTTTGAATTGTTCATTGCAATGGGAATGGTGACAGTTGTTCATCACTCTGAAACTCATGTATAGCAACAGCTCAACAACAGCAGGCTGTACAAATGAACTCGTACTAAATACAATGCAAAGTGATGTACATGGGGTGGGAGTTTTTACCTTTTTCTTCTTCTCACCCCATTTTGAGCTTCTATGGTTTATTATTTATATTTACTTGGGAAATCTGACACTTGTGGATATTGAACTGTAGGTTAAATAGTTTATGCACGAATGTGTGTGTGTGTGTGTGTGTGTGTGTGTTTGTAGCTGTATGGGGACGATACATTATGTTTTTTTCCCCTGAAGGTTTTTTTTTATTTATTTTGTATTAGTATAATGTAAGTAAAATACTTGTGTTCCTTGTCACAACAAATCTGTAACTTTTGTAAACCACAAGTGTCACACATTCTCTGTCATAAGCCTGGAATAAAGCCAATCTATTAATGATATTGTTTTTTAAGATGCAAAATCTGACTGCACTAGTAATCTAGGTTTTTAGGTTATTAATATTTATATCTTGTTTATATCCATGTGAAGGATTCATGCCCTGGAGTTGTGTTCTCATCCTCCTTCCCCAAATAACCACTAACAACGCTACCGTTCCATTGTACACATTACTGAAACGGAATCTTTCTCGCTCTCTGTGGTTGTTTCGAACTGCTTATCCCTTGAAATAGGAGAAAACTTTGACAATTCTGAGCAAACAATTAGAACATTTGAAGAATTTGAATTAATATAAACTGTAAATAATAGCATTACATTTCTAATATTTGGTTTTGCTTAAGATAGCTAAACCTTTGACATGACTGCACCAAAATAAATATAAATGGACTGATCAGAAAGTTCCAACTTTTAACTTCTAAATATCAATAACTCCCAAGTGAGGTGCGAACAAATCTCAGCTCCCCACACCTGTTACTGTTTTTCTTCCAAAACCACACTTTCCTTTTCCAGCCGAATCATCGCAGCTCTATTTGCAGCGATGGAGATCCAGACTGAGTATACAGTAAAGACGACAGAAGGAGGGATGACGAAAGGGGGCTGCGAGAAGGAGCGGCGCGTGGCAGCTGCTCCGGTGGAGCGTGTGGGAGGCGAGGCTGACATTTTAATGGAATCTATAATACATGTGAAGTGGGTCATTGGATGGGTGTCCTATTTCTGCGCCACAGAGACCAAGGTCCTCTCAGCATAGCTCTCTCTCAAAGTTCAGGGCAGCTGGATGGCATTCGGTTTAGTGCCGTTCTGATGAGGGAGTTTACAATTAGGGTTGCAAAATATCCATGGGAATTTACGGGGATAAACAGGACTTTATGGGAATTAATGGTCATAAACAGGGAATTACCACTTCTGAAGGTCGACTCCTTATTAGGACGGATGTAGAGAAGCATAACAACCTGAATTCACGAAAATAAACTTTAATATTTGTGCGTTCACAATCACAGCCGAGCGAGAAACAGCTTCAGAAAAGTTGTCATCGCCAGATGAAATCACAAGGACTTGATGTTAAAGAGGTTTTTGTGATTTTGTCACATGGTGTTACATTTGTCTCTCTAGTTCTGTTGTTTCAAACACCTTCAAACTGATTAAGATAATTTGCAACGAATGATATGTCTTTGGGATCTCTCACAAAACAAATGACAGTTTTGTGACACGACAGATATCATAACTTAATTCAACAACAGGTTAAACGGTGACAACAGGAGTGGGATGATTAGGATTTAATCATCATTTGAGACCTGACAAGGGAGATTCTAACTTCTGGAGAAATAATTTTGTATGGTATTGTATGTTATGTGCAAGTTTATTAGTTCAAATGAATAAAACATTGTTTTGTCAAAAGTCAATGACAAACATTCAGCAAAAAAAATATGTCCGCCCCTTTGCAACCACATATGTTCTTTATCTGATTTCTAGAGTTATCAGATTATTGTCATGTCATGTAAATAGTTACATCTGATGTGATTTAATCTGATTTGTTTCTGACTGTTCACACGTGGGCATGTTTGGACAACCACATTTTGCAAAGTAATTTTGCAAAGACAACAATGATAAAGAAATATATGAAACAATTATTTTCAAATTAATTTTACTGTATGTTTAATTCCACATAAAGAAATTACTCAAAAAATCTACAAATTAACTGGCATGAGTCACCATGTGTTTTTGAGAATCACATCTATTTTGTGCATGTTTTAATTATTGGGACTATTCTAGATGATTTACTGTCCGTGTAAATGTACCCACTGTTGATAAATTACATTCAAATGTGATCAAATGTATGATAGGATGTTAGGGAATGAGAAATCAGATATTTTCATACCCAAAAATCTTTTTTAGATATCTATTCTTTACTATGATCTTGTAATCTTGTCTGTCAAGACCGGGACCTCCACAAGTCACCTGCAATAGGTTGTGTTCACGTTCTAGAATTTGGATTTGATCTAGAATATGTAACTCTATGAGAGATTTACTGCTTTTGAAAGAAATATCCAACACAGAAATCCACAAACAATAAACCATATCATTATTCTTTTAGGGATTGGGCCTTCAAACTTGTCATATTAATCTCATGGTCCTTTCAACTGACAACAATCACATCTTTGGATTTGAAAAATGGCACCACTTTCTGAAACGATTGTGGAAAAAAAATAAGGTTGCTTGTTTATTTTTGCTGTCAGAGAAGACGTTGACGTTCGTGCCAGTTTTTGTTTCATGTGGATAGGCTCAGTAATTACAGATATTAACCAGAAACCAGGTCAACAAATCTGCAGCCTGACAGTTAAACAGCAAGTTCTATCTGAACTTGACCTCCAGCTCAATTTTAAACTATAGTGTTTCCAATATGCAACCCTTTATTGTAATCCTTTAACATTCTTCTGTCCTCTTTTACTAAATTTTTTTGTCTTCTTCTGGACTTCCTACATCTTTGTAAAGTATGTTAATATATATGACAAACTAGAGGCTACTAGAAAGACTTGGTTTACCTGTAATTTGTCAATGTATTCTTAGACAATTGGCTTCTTCATTTTAAACTTCATGGCCTGTTAAAACCCAATATACAGAGCCATATCTTGTATTCCATTTAAATGTAGTGTGGTCATGTCATGTTGTCTCTTTTAATGACTAACTGACAACAGTTGGTGACCACAAACATTCTGCTGCATGTATGACTAGCCCTCTTTAGATATGAACATTGTCAAAGTTAAACCAGCCAAAGAAGATAGGCGATGTCAATCTGAGGATTTCAAGTATAAATAACCACCTATTTCACCTGCATATTTTCCCAGCATTTATTTAATGACTGGAAACAAATACAAAACATCTAAATATCATTTCAGTCAGAGCATCAAGTTTAGTTCCTTTTTTGTCATAATGTTTGTCATAAAAGCCCCAGATTTGTACATTAGGGAAGAAAATATACAGAATCAAAACTTAAGCATGCCATTGATTTGTTCATTTAATGCTTTACGATCAGACTCATTACACTTAAAATTACACCAAATAACATGCACATTGAACATCTATATGCTAAGGTTAAGGTACACTTTACTGTCCTGCATTTGACACCTTTGTTTTAGTTTGATGCCAACCAGACAGAGGGAGAAACATCCAAACTCTGCACAGAAAGGCCCAGACTAACTCTGTGCCACTTGCTGATTTATTTTCTGTAGCATCTTGTCTGTCCTGATTTGCCTCTGAGTAGCCTATATGTTGAACACCATCTATTTCTATTCTTTCTCGACAGCTCCATTACTTCATGCTATGTTTAAAGAGATAGGCCTCTGCTTTATCTGGCCGCCGTGAAGTGCCTGAGCCCACTGGGAGAGCCGAGCTGTCCAGTTTTACACGCGCCGCTCAAGGTTGCAGACACATCTCAAATATAGAGCGACTCAAAGCTAAATAACTTGGCCATCAACACAGAGGAGCAGTTCTAGAGATGGTAAGACTGAGATAAGAGCGCTTTATAATTCCGAGCAGCTGTGGCTAAAGATGATTCACACGTGGGCCTTCGCAGATCTGTAACTGATAAGGAAAGGCTTCATTGTCCTCTTGTTCCTGTTTCAAAATGGATGGAGCGATCTTGTTTTGGATCTAGCGACACGTGCCAAGAACACACAGACAAGCCCTTTTGGACGCAACCAAACTTTTGATTCTGAGTCTGACTATTCAGCTGTCAATAGGAGTTGCTGAATATAATCTGTATTAGGAACAATGGACAATGAGCCACAGTATTGAATATCACTGTGGCCCGTATTGACATTGGCTACAGTGTCAGTGGTAACTAGGTCACTAAATGTAGGCTACTCCGAACAGAGATGGAACATGTTTTTCAACATGGGTTGAACATGGAACATGGGTTTCAACTTCCCAATGAAGGTGGCCTTTTAGGGACTTTCAAATGATATAACATTCTGTTTCAAATGATTAATTAGAATAGCACTTTTATTTTTTTTATCAAACTATGAAACCCATAGAAATGATGTGCTGCTTTCAGGGTTAAATAAAGGCCAATATTCTTCCCGGATCATGGAAGTTGGTGGAATTTTACTCTAAAGGACAAATATTGCTTGACGAATCAAAGTATAAACTAGTGTTTTTTATATTCTTGATAACTTGTAGATTCATATTTATGCAATATTAGCTGGTACGACATGAAATATGACAAAAAAGTTAAGATTTCCACCATCAAAGTCAAAATGAAATTATTTTTATTAAAAATGGCAAACCAAACTCTACTTTTGATATGGCCATTCAATGAAATGATTCTGTTTTCATTGCAATTGTGATCAAAATTATACTTTTGCCTTTTTTATTTTTATTTTATACGTGTCAAAAAGTGCCACATCTAAGGATTATTCAAGGCCTTGTGCTAGTCTTCCGAGGGTGCTCCGGAGTGACCCCTCGTCTTCCTTTTTCGTCAGTGTGAGGAAAGCAGGATATATTTAGAGATCACTCTTCCTCCACAGACACACGCTCACACTACCTTCATGAGGCCCGGGCCTTTTTTTGGCTGCGGCTCTCGGACATTGTCTTAATAGAAGACAACATGTGCTAATCTAATCAACACAACAGCTTTATTCTGTTCTTCTTGGGTCTGTATCTTTGGACAACTTACAACAATGTAATGTAACAAAGGTGATTCTGAAGCTTGTTTTGGCTCAAGCAATGACGGGGGTTTCAAAATGGTACCTTTGTTTTAATGTGGTTTACATCTGGTCCTGTTCTTGGTTTTGGTACTTGTTTGTTTAGACTTGGTTTGGAGCTGTTTCTCATAAAATGTATTCCAGAGCTGATTTGACAATGCTGTTTTTGTGATAAAACCTTTTCCATTGGTATTTGGATAGCACAATATACAATTTGCAATTGGACACATTACTACAACACACCAGAGTAGCCAATACTCCTGGACCTTCTAATTTTCCACCCCTATATCGTGGAGGGGAGCAATAAGTTGCACTGTGGAAATGCCAGGCCAAAAAGTGCCACTGTGTTCACACTTCTTGGTCATTACGAGCGTTTTAAAAGGCCAAACTCGCCTCAGGTGCCCGTGCGCTTCACCGGCAGCTAAAGTGTTTACCCACTGGGAGATGAGTTTGTTCTCCCGCTGTGAAAGGGTCAGGGCTGCATCTCCCTGCAGCTCAAATCTGCTCATACACTTCCTGTTTTCATTTCACCGGGCCACGACCAATCATCTTGTCTCGCTGAACTTTTGTACACTACAGTGCTGTGCCATGACATCTTCCATAAACAGAGTAACAATGTGGACTTCCTAACGCGGGATTAACTGGATGTTGGTTGTCGGGACAGGGCTTGGAAGTGGATGACTCAAAGTTATACTATTCAAGTCTAAGCAAATCATCAAATCATCTCTTTGTGCTTAACTCTAATTTACAGTACGATTGGGTGATATGCAAGAAGTTCATTTTAAATGTTTTACCACAATTCTTTTAAAATTGATTTATTTTATTTATTGCTATTATAATTTTTTTGTTCCGCTTTGATTTGATTCAGGTGGTTTATTATTATTATTATTATTATTATTATTATTATTATTATTATTATTATTATTATACATTTTGTTGTTTTTATTGCTTTGTGACTTATGCAGCACTTTGAAAATATGTTTTGTTCATAAAAATGTCATATAAAACTAAAATGGATTTGGATTTGCCTTTAGGGGGGAATCAAAGCTAGCTGCTAATTCTTGGAGTTTTATACTTCACTGTGACTGGTTATATCCACCTGTCACTCATGACAGAGGCTGCCCAATGCTGTTTAGTAGTGCATGGAAAGTTGCGTAGAGCGAAGAGAGCGTAGAGCTAGATCTCGATTTGAAACTTCTCCTGTAGTTTACTCACATAAATGTAAGCACAAAATTACAAGTTTTTCATAATGCCACGTTTTCATATAGAAATAAAGTATTTTATGCGTAAAAACTGCCAAAATTGCATATATTAGGGACATTAAATCTGAAAAATGGACAGAACCAAATACATTTTTTTTGCCTACTGTTATAAGATATAACCAAATTTATAAACATGACTTTGGATATCTTATTTAGTTTTTGAGTGAACTAGATCTGATTGAAAATATTTTTTAGACTTAAAAACTTTAACAAATTAGGCATTGCATTAGATATCACCAAATCATTCTGTTTGATGTATGAACATCTTCTATGTAGGTGTTACTTTAAGTGGTAATATTTATGTCCCTATGACATAAAAATGCATTTTAAGAAAACAGAATTTACACATTGAAATGTATGTATGAATGTAATTTTGTTGTTTCCACGTGAAAGTATCTCGCCTTAAATGTGCAGGTGCATCAGACAGAAAATATAAAGCATTTGCAAAATATTATTTCCATATAGGTATTAGGCATATAGGTATTTCCACACAAAAAAAAAAACAGGTGCAATGAATAACATAAATTCCTCAGAAAAGATTTTTGTTATGTTTTTTTGTTTTGCTTTTGAAACTCGCACAATTTGTTCAGAAACTTGTTCAATAAATTTCTTCCCACTTTTGCCTGCATGGTGGTCTGGACTCGGGGCAGTAATATTTTAGGCAGTGGAAGTGTTTGGCCCAAATCGGCATACTGTCAGAGCATTCAACACTTAGTACAAATGGATTTTCGGCCCCAGGGGGCGAGTGAATTAAGCTCTGCCTCTCTCTCTTTTTCTTTCTCTTCCCCTCTGCTTCTCTCTCTCCCTCTCTCATTGGTGTTGGCTGCAGATTGAGATCGATATTCGGATCTGCAAGTTCCTGACCCCGGACACATCGCGGGGCTAAAGTGGCATTCACAAATTACTCCTCTACTCCCGACTATATTCACAAGATGAATCACTCCAAGAAAAAAGATCGCTCATTACTCTCTTTAGCGCAATTACAGCCCATCGACCAAATAAAATATATGGGGACAAAGGTTCAAAAAGTGTCTTCACCGCCAGTTTAATTTGATTCGAGTTATGTGGCGTTTAAATCATTAGACGTACTATATTAGCATTACCCAAGCTAATTGTATTCGGCTCAGAAAAGACATTGGCTGATTAACGTGACGGAGGGGCTGCTTAATGTTTTCTTAGTCTTTCGCATTCACAATACTATTTATTTAGTCGGCACCAATCAGTGGATGACGGCTCAGTACACTGTAGCTGCGTCCTTGGGAAAAACCCTTCATCCACCTTACTTGTGTGAGTTTTGTCTTTGAGGGAATGGAGGTGGTTGGAGAGGCGGTCGATTGGCAGCCACCTCTCAATCAGAACCGGGGCAGCTATGGCTACAGAAGTGTACGTTACAACTACAGAGTCTGTTAGGAGATAGCCTCCGATTTGAGAATCTTGTCAAACTTGTAAAAAGCATTATAAACGCAAGAACGAATAAATGCTGGTGTTGTCATGATGGTAAAAGTTCCTGCTATATCAGGACTAAGGAATATATGCCATACAATACCGATTTTATGACCACAAGGATAAATAAAAATGCTTTTAAATAAGATGTTTTTTGAATTATCGATAGTTGTTCAAATCTACTTTTTATACTAGTTTTTAGAATCGATTAGTATCACCTTTTCGTTGACCCGCTAAATGCTATACATCTACAATTTTCTTGATTAAAATCTTTTGTAGAGATTAATGTCATGATTTGATGGACAGAAATACATGTGCATGTACATATTGGACTTGGTCAGTTATATGTACATGTACATGCTGGATCTGTTATATTAGTGAAATGGTTTATTTCCCCTATATTTGTGCTGAACTGCACAAATATGCAGATAAACAACACAATTTACTTTTCTCTTTGTCAATGAAACACCACCGGCCTGCGAGATAGGGTGTGATCCGAACAGGGCTGCAACATTTATTCTGAATAATCGTGATCGTGATCATATTTGGACGCTTGTTCCTGTTATCTGGACTAAACAGACTCTACAAAGACAGTGGCATTGTTAAATAATTGTAACAATACACTATATTATTTATTTTTCTCTATCTAGAAGCCTTCAATCACTGTATTTCAACCTTTCTTGATTTTTTGGCTTTATAAAAAGATAAGCACTGACTTAACCGACAACTAAAATGATCTTTAGTTGCAGCCCCACAACACAAACCCACCAATAATCTGTATAATAGGATGATGTGCTTTTGTTTTTACCGAGAATCTTGAGCTGGGTGATGGCTCCGTGCAGTCCGAAGAACATCCACAGAGGCCTGGAGTTGTCCACGCACACCTGCATGCCCACGCTGGTCCCGTTATGACTGAGGATCACCTCTCCTTCTGGGTTCACCAAAAACCCAAGGATGTCCCCGCTTTGGAGGGGTGTGGGAACCCTGCACACCGCCCAAAAACTCCTTCCGATCCACCAGCGCCTCCGGGTTGTACGGCAAATCGCTCGGACGCAACACTGCCGGATCGCACGACGTCACACCGTAGGACAAGGACCCAGATCTCGCCGGGCTTGACTTCGTAACTTTGATGAAAACTGTCTCGCCAATTCGCAGCGGACGATTCGTGAAAACTAGCGTACGCTCTTCTCGTGCATGTTCCGATCTTGCCACAGTCTGTTCGTCCAACGTTTTAATATGCGCTCCTCTGAGTTGGTGGAAATGCAAGTCGCTCTCCAGTGAGGACGGCAGCATGGATGACTGCTGCGAGTTGAGGGAGTTTTGCGGGATAGCAGGACAGACGATGTGGAGCCAGGGTGAAGATGTCGCGGTGGACGGGCTATCCCATCGGCATACGAGGTGGAGGCCAGGTGAAGGGTGTGGCGGTGCGGGTGCGCGTGGGAGGAGCCGCCTTCGTCCTGCTGCCGGTTGAGGTCACACAGGGAGACGGAGAGGCGAGAGTCGTCGGCTTCGCGGCGCAGAGAGGAGGAGCGCACCGTGGTGAAGGAGCGCGGGCGCAGGCAGTCGGGAGGTACGATCTCACTCTCTGAAAACACACAAGGAAAAAGAGAACAGTTAATGATATGGAAGGAGTGGCAGATTTCAGTCAAGGCTCCAAAACAGGGGTCACCAACGCTGTGCCCGCGGGCGCACATGCGCCCTGAGCAACCCTTGATGGCGCCCGCGAGGCATGCACCAAAAATAGCACTACTCATATTTCAACATATATATTAAAAAGGTATCAGAAAGCATTTACTTAACTTGTTTAGGTAAAAAAGTGTTGTTTCCTTGACTTAAAAATGTTAGAAGTGATGATTTGCATTACAAAAACAGCAGATGTTTCCCCTGACTTTCAAATGTTTGAGCAAATAAACATAAATAAGTATTTCATGTTTAAACATGTTTTTTCTGATTATTATTGCTGTGTAATTACTGGTAATTATGGATAATTATTATTGATATGTGAGCAGTCATTTCATAGTGTTTTAATAACTACTTACTACTACTATTTAAATATCATTATTATAACGTTAGTTATACATGCAGTTTTGTTATTTAGGAAGTTTGTGGCAAACGGGTTCTGTGCCCTCCATACTAGTCGGGGCCCATGAAGTAGCCTCAAAAAGGTTGGTGACCCCTGGTCTAAAACAAACAACATGACTATATTCATGGGGCTTCATGGAGTTCTTTCTGATTTGGAGGATTGTGTGAGAACCTTTCCCATTCAAAATATATCATATTTTGATTTGAATTTGACTATTGCTATGACAACGGAGGACCTTTGCAATGCTAAGTCCTACAAATCAGGAAAGAATCCTTGTGCCTGAAACCCAAGAATATTATTTTTGCATATACTTCACATTTGTCAAATATTGACTGTATGTTGGTGCATTAGATGTTATTTCTTTGCTGACTAAAGCATGACATTTTCCTTTTTCAATGGATTGAGATAAAGTTTTTCAAGAGGTTGTTGTTTAGCAAAGACACACATGTAACTGAATAAATGCAATATGGATACGTTTAATGGCATATTGTGGAACATTCTAGGCATAGAAATTACATCTCCAAGGAGACATATGGTAAAAAAACCACACATTTAAAATGACAAAACCATCACTATGATGGCATGATATTAAATGAAGATCACATTTGCAGTTACAAAGGGAGGTCAAATGCTCCTACAGTATTTATAATAACCTACCAGTTTCAAATATAAATAGTTAATTCATGTTTTTATGTTGTTGAAAATTTTCATTCACACAAACAGCTACAGGCTCTAAATTTAACAAATTTTTGCCGTAAACTATCAAATTACATTACAATACATATAGTCCTAAATAGATCTTAACTTCCACATAATAAACATAAGAAGCTTCCTTATTCAATTTGCCTCTAGACTCGAGATGTACAGTTGAATCTTCATTGTAAGCGCCTGAACACGCTTTGAAAGTGACTGAATGCGCTGCTGCTCCTACAAAACGATCTTGATAAGAACGGGAATGCAATTTCCCTTCAGTTGTGCGGCGCTTAGCTCTAATTACTCACAAGTGACAGAAAATGTGCTTTGAGAAACAGAAATTAAAAGAGATCGGTGGGTTGCTGCCTTATCATTTTTCAGCTGAATCGACTTCTTTTATATCAAAACAAAATGCAATGACTGGGAGAAAATTATGTGTCTGTGTGCAGTTGTTAATTTGTTGAATTATGGCACAATGAGCTATTTACAGTGAACCTTACAGCAAACAAACCAACAATAAACAACAAGCAATGCAAAGTCAAATAAATAGGGTATTAAATAGGAGATTGGAAGAAATAAAAGTGCCACTGAGGCTCTGACAAAATTTAAATAGCTTGTAGTGTTGTCATAAAACTAAGCTAAAACTACATTTTGATACTAAAGAATACTGATACCACAGTGAACACACTTTTATGTAGATCAGTGGTTCCACACAAGTACAATACTAATCAGGAAAGGTCCAAATTTGTCTTATGTTATTTGAAATTTTTTACAGTATTGATACCTGCTTAAATGTGTATCAGCTTCAATACTCGTTTTATATACTGTATATGTTTATACAACCCTAGAGGCAGGCTATGGCAAAAAGTGTAAAAAAGGTCTCAAAACAAACAAATGTCAATTTGTGGTCAAATACAAAAAGGTCTGGACACACTTTCATGTGACTTTCATGTCCTGGTGCAGCGGCAACAACCTGGAGTTCAACGCCCAGAAGACAGTGGCGATGATCGTGGACTTTAGGAAAGTCACAGCCCCCCAGCCCCCCCTCGTCATGACAGACTCCCCCATCACCACCGTGGACTCCTTCCGCTTCCTGGGCACCACCATCACCCAGGACCTCAAGTGGGAGCCCTCTATCAGCTGCCTCATCAAGAAGGCCCAGCAGAGGATGTACTTTCTGCGGCAGCTGAGGAAAGCCCAGCTGCCAGCGCAGATGATGGTGCAGTTCTACACGGCCATCATTGAGTCCATCCTCACCTCCTCCATCACCGTGTGGTACGCTGGAGCCACAGCCAGGGACAAACAGAGACTACAGCGCATTGTGCGCTCTGCTGAGAAGGTGATCGGCAGCAGACTTCCATCTCTGCAGGACCTGTACGTCTCCAGGGCTCTGGGACGAGCAGGTCGGATCACAGCTGACCCTTCTCACCCTGGACATGGTCTGTTTGAACCACTCCCCTCAGGCAGGAGGCTACGGTCCATCCGGACCAGAACCTCCCGCCACAAGAATAGTTTCTTTCCCTCTGCCGTTGGACTCATGAACACTTCTAAACACCAGCCACTTTAACTGCAACTATTCATACACTCACTGCACTGTCACTTTCTGCACTACAACTTTAAATAACTTGTGTACATTATGTATTTCATAATATAGTAATTTTAAATCGTCCCTTAAATGCATGCCCTTTTTGTTTGACTGGATATATGTTGTTTTATTATTGCTCAGTGTTTTGTGTTGCACCTTCATGCCGAGACAAGTTCCTATGCCTGTGAAGTTTGTTCATTGACAATGGCAATAAACCCCTTTCTGATTCTGATTCTGATTCTGATTCTGAGAATGTATTCTTTTTTTCTTTTTTCTTTTTTTAAATTAGGGTGACCGTTTAAGTACGTAAACATTATTTATTGCCATAAACAATGGAAATGTGTCATATTAGTGAGTCACAGAATCTGAAGTTTGTGTTTATGTCACTAATCTTGTACGGGGTTGTGGTAAGTATCACAAAACTGAAATAAACCATACAAAAAGTAGTAAAACAAGTATCGATACTGATTCAAAATTATTATTATTATTATTTTTTATTTTTTTTACAAATAACAGTTTTAGTGAGATCTTGAGCTTTATCAGCACTGGTGTAAGACCACATGGTAACATAAAGAAAATGCTATCATTATTTGAACCAAAAAATACTATATAATAAGATTAAAATCACTAAAAACACTATTATATACAAGAGCAGTGTATTTCCGCTCTATTTACTTTCTAGTCGGCAAAGATGGTAATTCTGGGCTCTTTGTAGACAGAAAAAAAAACTGTGGGCAATCACTTGGGACGAAGCTCAAAATAAACACTGGAAACACATTCTCATCAACTCATTCTCTCTGTCTAAATCTATTAGATCCTAATGACTGGTGACATTGCTCCTCACATCCTAAAATACTTCCCTGCTCAGGCACAAGCGCAGACTAAACCCTCCAGCAGAAGCTCTGATAACGCGCCCTCCGCTTTCTTACATCCTACGCCTTCTCAAAATAACACCTCGCTGCGCAGCCTGCCTTTCTCTCCTCTTATGAAATTAACCCTACAAGAGACTCTGCTTCTTGGGTGGCGCGCTTCTGAGTTCTATACGTGCACATTCGATAGATAATAGCCCTCAAAATCACTTAGAAGGCAGTGTTCTTAGCGCAGGGCATCAGGAGTAATTAAGACACAAAGCGAAGTGTGGAGGAGGCAGAAGATAAAAAGCAGAGACGGACGGTCTGGCTAATGCCCGTCTAAAGAAGTCGAGTTTGACCTGGACAGATAAACCTCTTAGCTTCACTTAGCACAGCAGTGGGACCAGAGACAAGCTACTGCGCTATAAACAAACAAAAACACAGCACAAGGAAAAGGCAGATTTCGAAAAAAACGACGGATTTGATTTGACAGCATTTAATATTTAACCAATTGGTACAAAGTTGACCTTCAGCATTAACATTTTTGGATTAATTATTTATCACGCTTCCGTTGTTATTTTCCTGTAAAAACATGAATGTTAGACACAACTGGGTTTTTGTGGTCTACATTATGTTAAAGATTATCGTTTTCAAAGGTCAGCGAATCAACAAGCACAAGAAAGTTTGAGAGTAGTCTTTATCTTTAACTGGGAAATAGTCAACAATGTAACAAATACGTTTCCCGAATAAAAATAAACAGCCATTACCATCCTTAAAGGCACATTATGTAACTTTCGTGAGGTGGAAAGTCACTCTCATTAAAATAGAAAGTTAAAAGCATACTTTTTCCTTGCAGATAGACATGCTTTTTTGCAATTATAGCAAAATAATATTATAGCAAATAGGAACAGCATTTCCATGGAAACAAGCAGGAGGTTTGTAAAGATGTAAGCTGGCTCGCATAAGGGATACATTTTCAGTGCAATAAAACCAAACAAAATGATAACTTTTTGGGTAGTACGTCAACTGATTGTACAGACCTCAATGATGTGGTATCAATTCCTGACTCCAACAATTTGATGAATGTCTCGCTCCACTCTTTATCCCAATTTTATGCTTACTTCCGCCAGATACAACCTAAAAAACACTCCTTTAACAGTAGGTTTTTGATGCCCATGTACTTTCAAGAACTATCTCTGACCCAAAGACTGAGTAGGGGAATAATAATGTACTACTCCACTGCGTCAACATGTTTCAGAGTTTTGCTTTATGAAAATAGAATCCAAATCACTGTGGGAAATTGATATTTATTATTCAAAACAACTTTTTTCTCCTCTCTACAGCTAAATTGTCTCCCCAAACTCTTCACCAAAACAAAACAATCTTCAAAGACAGCGTGACTAAAACCATTCTGTCATTCGTCAGTCTGAGTGAACCCCACACAGGGACAGTCAGAGCCCTGCTGAGGCTGATATTATCTTCACTCTTTTAAAATCATGTTCCTGTCAGTTACTGCTCTCTTCTTCTCACAGATCAGAACGTTAGCTGATTAATCTTTAATGCTACCAAGCCTCTGTAATGGGGCTAATTGACTTTTCATAGGGATATAAATCAAAGAAGGCAAGTACTTCGATGAACAAGTGCAGTTCACAGAATACAAATCAAGCATTAGACCACACGACTGAGTTTCTGAAAAGTCTTGTTGGAGAATCATCCTGTGCTTAATCTTGCAATTGTGAATTTACAGTGGATGGAGATCTAAATAAATGTAATTATTTGTGGAGATAGGGTCTCAACTAAAACTAACACGTTATTGATTTGTCCCATTACTAAAAATACAAACTTGATTTCAATACTAAAGATATTATTCAATGTCGGTGTAATCCCTCATTCGTCCAGGAGTGTTCCATTGTAGAAAAAGATTCAGTTGTAGTCATCTGGACTCTGTTTTAGAAAAACAAAACGTTTCGACTCTCATCCAAGAGTCATTCTCAATCTCAAGACTTGTTTGAGATTGAGAATGACTCTTGGATGAGAGTCGAAACGTTTTGTTTTTCTAAGAACAGAGTCCAGATGACTACAACTGAATCTTTTTCTACAATATTATTCAATAGCAATTTCAACAAGAATAAAATAAATAAATAAATACCGCTTAATAAATACAATATTTTTTTAGACAATAGAATGTGATTTTCAACACAAAATAATAGCACTTTCTTTATGTTACCATGTCGTAACTAGTACTAGATTACCTGTTTGTTCTGCTTGTCTGTCTATTTATGTTTGTCTATTCTGTCTACTTTGTCTTTTTTTAAAATGTTTTGTTGTTTTAGATTTTTTCTTATTTCAACAAAAGGATGTAATGATTATCATTGGTGTTGCGTTTTTAAATTGGTATTGTTTATTTTTGTTGTTTTGTTGTTTGATGTGACTTAAGTGTGACAGTTTATTTTTAAAAAAAGTATATATATATCTCCTAACACATAAAGAGGCTGTACCTGATTTTTTTGATTGTTTTGCCACAGTACTGATTTATTATAAAAGCATATATTAAACCAAAAATGAGTCCATTGTGCACTGTCTGCATTTAGACATAGAGCGGTTTATTCTCGACAAAGGAGGAAGTGCACTGTTTGCATCTCATTCTGTATAGGATTTTAGAAACCTTAATTCCACTATGATGACATGTCCAAACATAACAAAAGTAAAGGTAAAATTGAAACACGAAAAGAGGTTTCTGTCTGAAAAATTATTGAGTTATGAAAGCAAAAACTGCCCCAAAATTCCCAAATCATCTCACTTGCCTGGCCGATGCGACTATGACGCTAACTCAAACACAACTGGTACGCACAGGAAATGGATTTCTTTAAAAAAACTGTCATTCATAAGCTGCTTTCAAACGCAGCCCTGAGACTTTGTAGTCCCCTTTAACCGTGTTCGTCTTCATCTCACGCTCCACAAAAATGGATGATTCAAGTTTAAACCAGACTGGCTTGTGTGACTCGTCTTTTCGCATCATTTAAAGTCTTGAATTTGAAGCACGGCTGAACTGCAAAAGTGGTTTTTACTCCATGAAAAACGTCTGTCAAAAGTGTTTGTTGTGAGTTTAAATAAAGCTTTTCTGTGTGAGGCCGCGGCAGCTGCTGATCACGGTTTTTATTACAGTAATCCTTTGATCTCATTGGTCGGTTTAAAACAAAATCTGATTGGTCGAGGCCTGAGCTTGGCACTTGTAAAAGAGACTGCAAACAATGTGTGTGAGTAGGACAGATGCAGCTGCCGAGTTTGGAAGAGAATTAACACTTTTTTGAAGTATTTAAATTACTCCAAGCTGTATTCCAAGCATTCCGAGGTTCAGGGCATGACAATTAAGTTTACAATTTTTCATTTTAATTCGATGTCAGCATTGATAATGACTGGATGCTAATGATAAAATACTATTTATTGTAATATTGTGATGAATTAAGGATGTCCACAGAATTGCTTTTTTCAGAAGTTGCATTAAACTGATTTGATTGATCGTTTTCCATTTATTAGTCCATGAGTTGATCATTAAATGATGTTTTGCGCAAAGCAGAAAAGGAATGAATCATTGACTTTCACCTGGAACTGTTTATACATTTAAAATGTCTCAGGCAGAAAACATGGAGGCTTAATGGTTGTAATCATGGTGACATAGGCTAGCAGTTAGCACTTCAGCCTCGCATCGAGAAGCTTCTGCATGTTCTCCCTATGATCCAGGACACACACTTCTCCACTACTTTCCAAAGATGTGAGTCTGGTCACAGGTTTCATTTCCCTGAGTTCAGATGGGGACAAATATCACAGAAACACCTTGAAGATTTCTGTGGAATCAATGAGCGAAGCACAAAACTGTTAATTTGCGGTGACAGAAGTTTGATTTTGTTCTAAATGATAAGTGAACAGTTTTGTTTGAGTTTTGAGATGGATGGAGTGGTTGACCAGACAAATAGCACTCTGCATAAAACATACAGAGAGATACTGTATCATTCCAACAGTGGTGGATAGTAACGAAGTACACAATGAAAAGTACTGTACTTAGGTAAATGTTTTAGGTATGTGTACTTAAGTCATTTATACAGTAGATACTTTTACTTTTACTTGACAACATTTGAGCGCAGATGTCTGTACTTTCTACTCTTCTACATTTTTGAACTGGACTGAAAGTACTTTTCCTATAGTTTAAGGGGTTATTTTTTAGCACTTTCATGGTTTCATCCTACATAATGGTTTTGAGTTCAAGTCCAGCTTTGAACAAACAAAAATATATTACAAAATTACTAGAAACATTTAAAAATGTATTGGAATTGATAGTGTTAAAAAAAAAAATCAGCAACATTCTTAATCACACTTTAACAGTTCTCAAAATCTGTGTGAAATACTTTTAATTGGTGCATTTTAAACAATTACTTCAGAACCTTTACTTTTTTTTGGTGAACTATGAGAAAATTGATACTATATTGAAAAGAATAAAGTATGGAACTGCAATTATGACGTCACCAATAGATGCCACCAAAAACGTCACATTTAATTAGCACAACGACATAAGATGACACTATGCCAATACAACCGTGTCTTCCAAAAACCGCCCCTCTTTTTCAGTCCAAATAATTCAGCGCCTGTTGAGCTAATCCACTTTAGCACATGGTCAGTGCTGGCTGGCACACACGAGCTTTGGCACGTGCTGTAAATGCTTTTCCATAGCCATAAATCAGGTTAGCTACAGTCTGCAGAGCCTGGCTTTAGTAGCTTTTCCAGCCTGAGCAGAGTGAACGTTCCGTGGGTAAGAGCCAGCGCGGGCCCTGGGTGGATTTACTGGCACTCCGATCACGCACCAGACCCATTGCTTTGGGCTTATCTTGATCCCTGCTCTCTGGACGGTCTCAGTGAAGGTGGAGAGGAAAGAAGGACTAGTGGGGAGATAAAATGAGGTGAGGTGTTGAGGGCAGAATATGAGACCGTGAGTAGATCAGCGGGGACAGGCTAAGTGGGAATAGGTTAGAAGATGGATATCCAGGGAGCGGAGCTGTGGAGAGAAATGAAATAGAAACAGAGAGCAGGGGCGGTTGTAGCTCAGTGGCAGAGTGCTCATCTTCTGATCTGGCAGTTCGAATTCCACTCTCGACAGAAACATCCTTGGCAGAGCGGTCAGATCCATTGACCCATGAGTTGGCGGTGCGATCGCAGCTGCCTCTGGTGAATACTGCCGTTGTGTCCTTGTGCAAGACACTTAACCCGCTTCGCCCCCCAGTGCATACAGGTGTGTGAATGAGTGTGTGTGAATGGGTGACTGGTTGCTTGATGTAAAGCGCTTTGAGTGCCTTAAAGGTAGAAAAGCGCTCTATAAATGTGACCATTTTTATATGGGGCGACCACATGCCTTGCCTGATGTTCCAGACCAGTGCTGCTGTCCGGGAGGCTCAGATGTCTGCTGCCTGACGGGGACCAGTTAATGCTGCATGGATGCCCAAGTTTCCAGGGACTTACTTTTGGAGCCAGAACCGTGTGTTGATGGGGTGTCCTGCAGCAGTGAGTCCCTGGAGGCCGTTTGTTCTTGTGTGTCCCAGTCCCAAGTGCCTTGTGGTGGCCCTGCTGATTTCCAGTGTTCCTGTGCGCTGTCTGTCCTCCACTGCCCCCGTTGGGCTCATGTGTACTGGACGTTCTGCTGTGTCTCCTGGGACATGTATATTTTGTTTGTGTGGTAAGCTGTGTGTTTCATTTCACGTGAGGAGGGGAAGACTGTAACAGATAAAACTGGTGCACAGGCGCATTGCCCCCTGAACTTCTGTACTCTATATAAAGTGTGGTTCCCGCTTGCTGGTGCTCCCTCTGTTCGACTCTAAATAAACTGTGGCAGGGAGCTGACCTGTCCACTAAAAAACTATTTGCCTTGCCTTCATTAAACTCACCTGATTGCTCTGTTACATTATTATGGTATTTACACTTCCTGGCGTATTCATGTCGCCTTAAATCTCCAACACATACTGATGTTTTGTTTTTGCCTAAATAATGCACATACAGCTTCATTTGAACACTTTTTGGGGAAAAATTATCAAACTCAGCAAACTAAATATCGTCACAAATTAATTGTTAAAGTTTATCGGCCATCAGTTTCTCTGCATCCTAAACAATATCGGCATCAGTCATAAATAAAATCATATGTGTTGTTTTTTTAATAATAAATAAATACAAATCCAATAGGAACTGAAGGAGTTTAACGGGGGCTGTACATGATCTAATCCGGGACTAAACAAGAAATAAATCTGATCTAATGTACGTAAATACCAGGATTCAAGTCAAGACCAGCAACAGAAAGACACCCAAAAAAAACTAGAGTCAAGCGTGTCCTCATTTGTGCCAAACTGCTTTGAGAGCAGCAGCGTGTGACACATGGCCAGGACAAAGAGCCAAGACTAAACCATTGAATCACCAAGGCCTTATCATCCCTCACACATCTCCAGCTATGACCACAGGCAAAAATCCAATCATTCGGGGGTTAACGTGTTCTCATTTACAAAGACTATTTCATTTGGGTTTGGGATTTTGAGGAACAAAACAGTCATCTTACCATGGTTGAAACCAATTTTTGAAGGCTGTAGAGTCAACAAAAGTAGCTTTAAAAATAACAACCCAATAAATAATGTGCGGCTTTATACTGTATAGGACACAATTTGGTCAAACATGAGTGAATTGATTTCTTATATGATATAAATGTTATGAATGCAATGATTTGAAGGCAGATTTGACACCAAAGTGATTATATATTTGTCATTTTTATTTTGTTGTTACAAAAAAAAGGCTTGATGCTTTATCCTGATTTTGATACCACAATGCTGATACAGATTTTCATTTTTCAACCTTTAATAATAGTACTTTATGTTACCGTAATACTACATTGTGTTCTAAAGAATTGTGTTCTAAGAAGATAATTTTAAAAAGTGTTCAAGAAAGGTTAAATTCTTCCCTGTTCATGTGATTTTCTTAACATTGATCCTTGATACATTGATACTTGCTCAAATGTGTATCACGTTTCGATACTAATTTTAGTGTCAATTAGCATTTGATTTTTGATACTTTTGACAACTCTGAAGCCTATACCAGCGACTTTGAGCCTTGGAAAAGATGCATAGAGGACAAAAGTATGAATGTTACCATTCCCAGGGGAGCTAAGCCAAAAGAGGAGACATTACACAAACTATGATTAAATCGTTAAACTCGCACATGACTTTAATCAGACATGCTGCTGGTAAACCTCGCGTTCATAAACATGTTGTCATTTTATGACTATCAGTAAACGATAAAGTCTGTTTCCCCTCTGGCTTCCCAGCAAACATCGGCAGTTTTGGATTAACCAGACATAAACTCACAGATTAGGCCAAATGTCAAAATGTTCCTGTCTGTTTTATTATAGTTGCTGCTTAGTTTTAATCAGTGGAAATGCCCGTATGTCCATCTAACCCTAATCTAGACATGAAAATGAAAAGTTCAAACCAAACAACTCAAGTTTAGTTCCCTTTTTTTTTTTTTTTTTTCTGTTCTGTAGCCAATCATTCACTGAAATTATATGTTGCAAATTCAAGCCAAGAATCACATTTCACCATTTGCATGACATCTCAACTACTTAACAACTCTGCACTTCCTGAACGAGAACATAAAAAATTGATTTTTCCCATTTTTTCTTCAATCATGTGCTTTTGTTGGCTAATTTGTTTGGAGCTGCTAAGTGTTGCTATTAAAATGAAATCTTTGTCCTGCCAAAGCAAACAGCAAACCAGGTCAAGGAAATTCAGTGATCAGAAATATTTCATCTGATGTGATTAGTTTCTCCATGTACATTTTCTCAGTACAAGTACATTGGGGCAGTTTAATTGAACTCCAGAATGTCATTCTCATGTGAGTCCAAGTGTAATTACTCATAAATACATTAATACAATAACTCATTTTAGTTAATTTTGATTAGAATGCCAAATGTTGCAATATTACAGAAGCCACAGACTAGCTTTTAACATTCGCCTTGAGCGAATCGTTTTCTTAAATTCTTACATGCACAGGAGTTTGACGGCTTCATGAAATGTGTTTGATCACCGGGTTGTTGTTTTTCTCGTAGCCAACGATGCATACAGTGTAAACCATGTGGAAAAAGGCGGGGCCCATAGGAATGTATCCAAAATGGCCTCCGCTGTTTGCCTTGAGACGACCCTGTCTGCAGGTTGTCACTGATAAGATGCTACTCCTGGGACACGACAAACAAAGAATCAGATGTGCGATCCATCAAAGCGGAACATATTTGCATTACAGGGTTAGCTCTCCTTTGACTGAAGCAAGTGTCTGTCGTCGCAAAGCAAGTTCTGTGAAATCAGTGTGAAATCAGTGTGAAATTCATCCAGTATGTAAATCTTGTTGAAGTGACTGATGAGTATATTGTCTAGATAAAAATGGGCTAATGGTCCCTTATGGAAGTGAACAATATCAATAGGCCTGGGGGCATATTATGAATACATTTGACCTTGACCTTAAATATGGTACCTTGGCTCCTACGTGTGCATTTGCTTCCTTTTCGCTTTGATCCCATGCGCTTTTTGTGTTAAATGTGAAGCATAAGTGCAGAGGTATGAGTCAGCGCCACCAGTCTGTGTGATGTCGCGGACTCGCAGTGATCCACAAAGACGAGAAGTAACGCAAGTGCGTCTTCTGCTTGAAACGTCTTATTCACCGCAGTGAAGTGCCAATTCTGCGCAGTCCCACTGCAGACAGGTGACTGCCCGGCCCTGTCTGCGCAGCTGATGAGACGAGACAGAGAGAGAGGAGAGACTCATATATTTGTAGAGCAGTGAGGCTCTGTGCTGTGCCATTTCTTCATAGCCTCATGCACAAACCAAAGAAAGACAGTCACAGTCTGTGAATGACACTCATTTTGCCAATTTAAACTCTAATTCTTACTTTTATTTCAGGCTAATAAGCAATTATATAGTTGCAATTTGTATTGTTTTATTTTATCATGCTTTATATTTTCTCAAAGCTGTGGGGACGGAACCCTCTCACTGTGAGGCTTGATAGTAATACTACAGAAATACTAGCTGGTTTAGCAGAACTAGTAATATCAGGAATTGTATGAGTTTGGAGTTCTTCTTCCAACTATTACGTCGTTGTATCGTTTTCCATTTTGTGCGACAAAAACCTTGTCATTTCTGACTCAGGCTTTCCAGGGAGGTGACATGGCCCACAGCATTTGGATAAAAGTGCTGGTACAATACAAGCACAAAAAAACAAATGTTTTTTTCAAAATGTTATATTGACTTCCAAACTAAATGAAAAAAAAACATAAAAAGCTGATATTTGTTATAACACAAGGATATAACTGACCAAAATGACCAATCTCTCGTGACACTGAAGCTGTCAATCATTTAGACTGACAGTAAATTCAGTAGCTAACTCCGCCCTGGGACCACAGCTTCCAGTGTGAAGCTACTGTGAAACTCAATCTATGACCTGAGGACAAGCTGCGGACAGAAGATGTCAGAAACTATTGGATGTTATTTTTTACAACTACTGACTGGAAATTTCCACTACAGCCTCTATTCCAGTGCCTTTGTTTTGGGTGGAATTAAATGCTTTGGTGTTTCGTGCTGACAGCTAGATTCCTTCGGAGCTTGTGAGGTGTGAGGAGGCTTCGGGCATTGCAATCAGATCCTATTCTGTTGTCCTTTGCTGAGTCCCGCTGAGGGGCCCCCACTTGATTAGCCTGACTCATACAATCTGCTGCTTCACAACAGCTGGAAATACTCACTCAGTCCTACAAACTTGAGTTGTACGCAAGTCAATTTTTCCAATAAAGTACTCACATTGTGTTCAATATACTGATGTAAAAGGGAAATTACTCAGAAAATGATCATTAACAACTGCAACAAAATAAAGAAAAAAATGTCATGGTCATCTTGTAGCCAAGACGTTTAAAAGTAAGTTGACTATAGGAAAAGGGACTTGGAATGAAAAAAGTTTATTGCAGATTATATGACATCTATATTGTACTCAATTACAACAACAAAAATCTGGAGTGGAAAGTAACTAATTACAAACACAATCATAACTTATGAGATTTTTTAAGTGATCATACTTTTTGAGTAAAATGTTGTACTTGCAATTGAGTACAATTGTACTTATTTATAAATGACATTTTCTATATCGAAGTTACTGAGTCTCGCGCCTGTATCAGCTCATTTTTGTTCCTACAAACAAACTTAACAGTATCACCTGCACTGACTGGTTTCATAAAGTTTCACTATGTGCAGCAAAGCAGATTTGGTTTGTAAATGTACTATAGAAATAAAGTATATTGGATTAAAACGTGAGTAGTAACTACATTTTTTACAAGATCTTTTTACTTAAGTACACATTTGGCAGCAGTAATAGTAATTGTAATTGAGAGGGTGAAATAATTGGGTAAATCTTTACTTTTACTTGAGTACTTGAGACATTTTAAGTACTCTTTCCACCACTGCTAAAAAAAAGAGTTCCAAAAATCCATTGCTGGTCATTCCTCTAATCGGAAATGTCTAAATAATGACTCTGGCTCACTCATTGGATTTTACATTCAATATTAAAAGAAAAAACAAACTCTTTCCCCCCTCAACACATCTATTTCACCCCAGTAATTTGCAGGAGTGCCTAGACCAGAGACATATTCCGACTGGCAGTGCACCTCAGGACTGTGACTGGCTTCTTCTATTAAACAACCTTGTGTCTTGTTGGTGGTCTTTGGGGGATTCTCCGGCAGTTTCTCCTGTAGCAGCTCTACCAGTCCATTTGTGACCTGGGTGTCGTCAATCACATGCTGCCTCTGGGGCCACAGACACATATCAGCGCTGCACTATTTCTCCAGCCATTAGTCGCCAGCAAGACAAATGTAGAACGTGAGCATTGCACATGGAGCACAGAAGTGAGAAATCGATGTGCAAAAACAACTATGTATAATTGGCTAAAGTAGCAATAGAATGCATGGGTGCGAATGTAAGTAATAGTTTTAGAAGCGAGGGATCAGGTTGTACAAAAATGTTGAGATTGCAACCTGGTATAGGTGACTTATGGTAAACAGCAAAAGTAAAAAGGTGCAGTGACGATTTGTCAATAGCAGGGCTGTAGTCGAGTCAAGATCGTTTGAGTCCGGGTCATGCTCAAGTCATTCTCATTGTCCAAGTCATTATAAGGTTAAGAGTTCAAATCCAAGTCCAGTCCTGAAGAATTCCAGTGCGAGTCCAAGTCAAGCTGTTTTTATCTTTTATTTTATGTTATGGTTATAAGTTATGAAAAACTTAAACATGTTGAAATGAAAAAAGAAAATAATAATAAGCACAGCATTTAGATTCAACAGAAAATATATCTGATAATTTTACTCAATAATTAAACGCCATAGTAGCCTTTCGAAAACAATTAAGCTTTAATGTTGACTTAGTTGTAGACGTTGTTGCTGTAGCATTTGTGGTAAGGAAGTATTAGTTGTAGTTGTTGGTGTGCAGTTACTTACTTGACACTTTTTATTTTTTTATTTTTTTCATTTAAGAAGACATACTGAGCTTTTGTGTGATACACAGTTAATATCTATGACATCCGTGGATTATTATCAAACATTTTGGACATCACAATATTGATTTAAACGCACTTAATAAAAGAAACAAATCAGCTTGAATTCTGGCGTACTCCCATATTATTGCAGTTGATGTGGATGTCTACAATTTCATTTTAAAGATGTATCCAATAACATGCAGTCGAACCAATCGGTATGTATGACGCTTGAATCCCTCTGAGGTGTTGAAAACTACAACAACACCCCTTATGATCTTGTCCCACATGATGCATCCCCATGTTTTTCCTTCAGGGGCCTTCATCACATGATACTTCTCGAGCTTCAGTCTTCATCCTGCATCAAAGACACTGGAAATGTCACCTCTGGGCATCCAGCGTCACGTACATCTGCACTGACCTCAGAGCTGCCTCCAAAGCCCACGCCAATGATATATAATGGGTCCAAGACATAGCGGAGACATCACTGACAATGTAAATGTAATGTCATTTTAATGTAAGAAAACAACATTGAATTGCTTTATATTTCACTAAACATTTGAAGGCTAATTTTACAGTTGTTCTGATTTGCTGCCTATGCAATTCACGTGTTGCCATTGATTTGAAATGACAATCAAATCTAACATACGCTTAAACAACTGGGCTAAACTTACAATTAAGTCAATAGAGGATTTATGAAGGGCCTGGACGAGTTTAAGTGAATCCTTTGTTTTTGCATAGGTTCTTAGTCTCCCTGCTGTCCATATGCAATGCATATATGGTGGGCAGGTTTCTATCACTTTGTGGGGACAACTCAATTCATGGAGCCCTGCATTCTTCATTGCAGACGAAAACGGGTGATCCCTGAGGCTAATCCTTTAGTATAAGCTAAACAACATGATTTAAAGTTAAAATATGGTATAATATGGTTAGGGTTTAGGTCAATCCAAACTGTTATCACTGAGGGAAACATATTAAAACATATACAAAGAGAAGGGCCACAGACTATTCAAATAGTTGCATTTTACATGTAATTGTCTGAGCCACCACATTTTGTACTATGTTGTAATGTTTGTTATAGAGGTTATTATTGTGGATTTTTAAAATTAAGAGTAAAAAGTACTGTTCTTAATCCTTTTGAGGGGCCGCGCTGTGAAATTTTTTCATTTCTGCCGACACGCCCCCTCGCGCGCCATTTTAACTATGCAAATGGTTCCACGCGGAAATGAATGGGATTTCATAGCAGCTAGCTCAGATTTCTACTGTCGACGCCGCATGAAACCCGCGCAGACTATAAACACCGCCAACCGCTTCTCCGCTGCCCGCCGCACGTCACATTTCCGCGCGGAATTTACATGCGGGAAGTATAATCCAAGTTTAAGAGCGCGAGGCGTGGCACTGGCAAAGCTCTTAAAACTAATGATTGAACATTTTCAGTCAGTCTGCCCCAGAACAAGTAGTAGCTCACCACAATGAAAGTTAATTAAAAATGCAATTGTAAAGTGATTAGGAAAAGCAAAGAACAGCATCAAAATACCAAACACATATAACACTGAAACTATAAACCCAATACCATAATAACAGAGGTTGAACTCAGCTGTACAAACCCCGGGGCTTCTTGCAGGACGGGGGAAGCTTCATGGCGCGGTGCACACAGAAACGTGATGCACTGCGTTGACAATTGAGCATTGAGCATCACAAAGGGCCGTGTCTGGTCTCCATGATGAATGTATATGTGTCCATGTGGCCGTCTTGTCTGCCCTCTGCACAGGTCTCTGCGTGTGGGGCCACTCGTCCAGCAGGGTAACGGAGCCCGCGCAGTACGACACAGGGGAGGTGAGCGAAGTCGGGCTACGGTGAGGGGAAGCCCGGTTCGACTGGAACAGAGCCCGGCGGGTGCGTGGAGGTCAATGATATTATATAAGGGAAAACTAGCAGGTAGTGAGTTCAGCAATAGGCGACCGCTACTGGATATCAGAGTTTTGATTGAGAATTCCCCTTTACTTTGTATAAAGAGGCGATACTAAAGTGAGTATGGCCAATTGACCCCCCACTAAGACTCAGAAAATGCCCCCACATAGATACATTGTGCACTGAAATGAGACTTGAAAGCTGAGTGACTACATGAATACATTTCTGTAAATGCACTTTGGAAGTCCAGAGTCTGGAGATTCTGCAGCATTGCCTTATTGTAGGTGCGTAACAAGAGACCAGGATTTGTGACTGCTGTTACAAGATAAGATCATGTATTGTAGTTTCAATAAATGCTGGTTTTGCTGTTTGTGAGGAGATTACACTGTTTGTAAAGACGAGCAGACATCCGGGGAAATGAATAACAACAAATCATTGAAAGAATGATCATCTGAACTTGTTTTTTGAGCCTCCTCTTATATAGGAGGCTTTCTGAAGTCATAAGTCGTATTTTTTTGTGTTCATTTACCCTTCAAAAATGTTAAGTTACTTTAACACAATGTCTTATTAACTTAGCTCAGTAACTTAGAACTCAGTAACATCTGAGAATGGACTAGGAAGTTTCACTTAACATAAGAAAAAACTGATAAGAAACAAATATGACTTTCTATTGTGAGTAAAAGTCAAAGCTTCTCGAATCAAGATAAAATCAAGTCAACGAGGGCTGCAACTAACAATTAAACTAAAGTCGACTGGTCAGCGATTAGTATTCAACAAGTCAAATGACTATTTCCATTGCGCAGTGAGAAATGTTTAGCTACATTTTTCACCAAATAAAGATTGAAATATGGAGGCCTCTAGATTCATTGTGTCAACACTCGTTGTTAACTTCTCTTAGTAGGACTTTTTGTCATCATCAACCAGAGATCACCATTTCTAAACCACCAACTAATTCTGGTAAATGTCCTTTTTACCCACCCCAAAACAAAGCCATACAGATACAGACTTTTTCACCTCCGCCACACTTGCCCTGAGATACTGGTGTCAATCAACGACATGCAGCTACAATCAAATGTGCTATCTCCAGAACATGTGACCCCGGCCTATTTTTACTGCAGCGGAGGAGATGACAGCACCGGAGCTCTGGGACAAGAAATATGTGTATACATTCTCTCACATCAAAAGCCTCACCCACGCGACCCAGCGCTAGACCTTTGTTGGTATGCAGGCTAAACTACCCCGCTTTCCAAGGATGATTCCCTTCAGGGGACGTCCTATCCCTGACATACCGCTATGACATCCGCTGTCATATGAGATCAGGTCACATATAGGATGACCTGTTTATTATTAGCAATTATTCAGTTACAATAGGTAAGAAGTAAACAATAATAACCGCGACAATGTTAGAAGGGAAAAGAAAGTATTGTCAATTCAATCTAATCCCCCTAAAAAGTAATCCTAACATGTAAAATGCTTTGTTATCCATTCATTTACTTTAAGTTTGATTTCATAAAGCTGATCACTAACTAGATGAATGCTGAGCTATTGTGAATTAAAGTGATTTAAGGTTTACATTGTTGAATGGTGTGAATAAACACAAAAGCATGATGTTTTCTTATTTTTTCTTTCTTACAATTTTTTTTCAGCCCGAAGGCTTTATCTGACAGAACAGTCAAACAGGAGAGCGAGCAAGGGGGTAGGAGGAGTAGGTATTTCTTAACAATAATCTTAACACAAAAATGTGATCATAAAATTGTGACGATACTTCTCATAATAATTGCTCAAATAAATACCAACGTTTTAGATTAGTGACATCTCTGCAACTGCTCTTTGTTCGATGTTGATCTATGGGTGTGTGGAAGGTATTAGTGCACCAGAGGTTTGTTTACAGTAAATAAATGTTCAAAAGCATCGGCTTTGTCATTCCTAAAGTGAAACAGAAAAAGTAAGGTGCCTTACACATAAAATTGAAAGTAACAGCTCGGATGCCTTGCTGATCTAGTTTAAAATAGAAGTAAAAACAATTCTTGTAAGAGGATAGTGAATGTAAATTGACTCTTGGTAAAATGTAAATGTTGTTCTCAGAATTGCTCTTGGGGAAGGGCGGTGTTTATCTAGCCCTGATAAGGTGCTTTCCAAAGCTCACTCATAGTTGTAACTGCAGACACTGTAAATATACAAAAACAAAGCAATTTCAAGCCTGCAAGCAATGTTAATGTTGATTTCTAAAGTCACAATATGTAGATTACCTCCACGGCTTTGCAACTATTATCAAAAGTATGGGTTCATCACTATAATATTGATTTTGTGTTCTGCTTTTCTAAAGTGCAGACATTTTTTTTACACCTTGAAAGCATTTTCCATTCTCTTTCATTATATTTGCCAAGGTTTTTCAATTCAATAATCTATTCACACCTCAATCACTGGGTAAAAATCAGATAACCCAATAATTAGATAAGATCTTTGGTGTATTTACATGACCAAGAAAAGTCTGAGCAGGAAAAGAATCTTGTGACACGTTTGAGTTAATTAGGATTTTTTGAGTGACTTTTGTCTTTTAAAGATAAAGTACAATGACTTTTATAATAACCCTTTCAATCTTTAACACTTTCTCTTTCATTGTTTGTTTTTAGATTGACAATTTTGTACAATTTTCCTTTGAGCAGGTGTGAACAATCAGAAAGAACTCAGATTACTCCAATCAGACTCTTTTCATGACATTTCAATATTCTAATAACTCCAGAAATCAGATAATGATCATATTTCAGGAGTGCATGTAAAAACATAGCCATATCATGCATTCGTCATGAGCTGTTGTCATAGTTTCTAAATCTTCGGCCCTTACCCAGCAGCTGCACCCCTCGCGTCAGTCCGTACACATCGATGAGCGCCCACAGAGACTCGGACGTCCTCACGCCGCTGAAGAACAACATGGGGCTGGACTCGTTGATCCGGTAGAAAACGCGACCCTTCTTGTCGACCCAAAAGGCGATGACGTTGCTCTCGTTGGCGAACTCCTCGGGCAGCGCCTTGGCCCAGAAGCCGCTCTGGGACACGAGGTCGGGGCAGGCGTATTTGGGCAGGTTTTCTGGGTTTATCCTGGACGGGTCTTTGGAGGTGAAGCCCAGACGCAGCGCACCGCTCCAGCAGCACTGCTTCTTAGTAATCTGCAGATAAGACACCCAAAGAGTTGATCACAAACAAATACAAGGGTTTATGTATAAGTTCTAGTTTTAGCAGGCCTGAGTAGTGGAATTGAAGTAGAAGATTTGGTTAGCATATATGATCACAAATGAACAACAGAAGAGAAGAACAATAGAATAGAATAGAAAAATAACAATATACATAAAGCTGTCGAGGAAAGTGAAGTACATGAGCTCAGTTCAGTTTGGTTCAGTTTACTGTATTTGCCATTTGCAGTATAAAAACAAATTGGGAAATATTTTGGTCTCAATATAATCGGAAGAACCGAAAAAATAATAATCGTAACATATTTGGCAGCAAAATCAAGTATTTTTTATTTAAATCTGTGGTCCATAAAAGTAAATCACTTTTTTGTCTTTTTTGTTTTTGTCAAATTTAACTATTTTGTCTTTCAGAAAGTTAAATTTCATAAAGCTAGTCACAAACTTGAGGAATAGTAACATGTTAGAACACGGGAATGAAAGAAAGTTAAAGATCGTGAATAATCGTTAAACTGTGATGTTTTTCTCACAATAATCGTAACACAAAAATGTGATATTGTGACATCCCTAGTGACAACACGCAATAACATGTCAGCTATTACTCGAGGTTACAGTGCATTACTCAGTACTTGTGTAAAATAAAGTGCAAACGTGTTAAAATTCTGATCTGTGTGTTGTAAATCAGACACGATCATAAATCATTCTCAAATCCAACATGTCTGCTTTCCATTCCACTCGTCTGGCATTAGTCTCCATTATATCTTTCACCACAGTCTCACTCCATGATGGACAACTGTGATTGTTTTGACACATTAAAAGCTCCCAGACTCTTGAGCAGGCTGCGGTGCCGGGAACGGGGATTACCTTCAGTCGCACTTGTTCGTAAAGTGCCACGGGCCTGTTGCTGAACGTGATGGCGTTGCAGAAGCTGGCCTGCCTCTTCACCGTCTTCTGGGACAGGTCCATGACTATCTGGGACCCCTTGGCGCTGGGGTGGAAGAGCAGGGGGCTGATGGGAAAGGGCCCCCCCACACCGCCGCAGTGCATGGGCAGGCAGCGCTTGGGTTTGTGGTGACATCGGTGAGAAGTGGAGGGAAACGGGCCGCCCAAGGAATCTGAAATGAGCACGAAACAAAGACGAGGTTGAGATAATTAGGTCATCATTTGCAGCCGGTGAAGAAACATTATCATGATTCTGAAAACCCCAAATGTTTCAGTCATGAGTGATTATTTTAGAGAAAAACACTGTCCAGGTTTTGGTCCTTGTTTAGTCACAATTTGAATATGTTTGTGCAAGTGATGATGCTCCAATAGGATAATCAGTGGTTAAAGTACACTTTAGGACTTATTTTTCTGTTAGAAATATCCTTTTCTTTATTTTATTTTTATTCATATTTAATCAGGATGCTGTTTTGGCGGTTAAGATAAATATCACTTCCAAATTGTACTGCTCTCTGAACTTACATGTTTCTTGGCAAGCTAAAAGATTCGAGGGTTGAATTCAAACAAAACAAAACTAAATGCATTTTAATATTTTGTCAAGTCAAGGGGCATTAGCTGCAAGCATCTGATTTTAACCCATGAGAGTCTGTTCAAGGGTTTCAGCTTCCTGTTTATTCATGGGTTTAAGAATGATGAAAGTGATCAACAATTTAAAACAAACGGCGTTAGTATGTTAGCTGAGGTTCATGAGCAGGACCACGCCTCCACCTCGGTCTTCAGACCACACCTCTTACACCACGCCTTCTTCTACCAGCCGAACGCCTCAGTCGCCACTTGACTCAGTTCTCTCGAAATAATTGTTAGCTGCACATCTTTGTGCTTGCGTGGTCTTTGCTAAAGACAATTATATACGTTAATGTTGCATATAACAAGACACGGAAACCCATGAATATGTAATATTTTGAGGACTTTACTCCATTCAAAATATATAATATTTTGTTTTAAATTGATAAGTGTTGCCAACATCTCTACATTTCCATCAAACTAATTACATGAATTTAAAACCCTTTTAACACAATGAGATAATGCAAAAAACATTCATTTTTAGTTTGCTCCAGTGTGATCTCAGTTTAGATTACATGTGCATCTCAACCATTTGGGATTTGGCAGGAAATTTGCTGAAACAAGCCATTTTGACAGCCAAAGGAAAGAGTCAGCACAGAGCATCAAAAAGCCTCAACAACACTTCTGCTTGATTCAGCATTAAATCCCATGTTTATGTTCTTGATCCCAGCAGTCACATGACCTGACACTGAGATCTCTGCTCACCAAACAGAAAATACCCCAAAATGAAAGTAAAATGATCTGTAAAATAGTACATTCTTAGCAGCAAAAACAATTTAAAAGCTTAGGATATATATGTATATTATGCTTTTTGGGGGTATTTAGTATTAATTTATAATATACATAGATCTTTATTTTACATTTTGTCCATTGCAAACACTACACTGATCTAAAACGGCTCCTGGAAACAGGTCCATTGAGTTCCTGGTCCATTACCAAAACTGCAGCACAGTCTTCATATAGTGACATTTCACATTAGCAAGCAGCAGATTTTTAACTTATTTTTCTTGATGTAAAATGAGTACTTTGCATTTTTGAACCCACGTGCATGATCTGGATTGTTTTAATGATCACAACTAAGTACATAGAAGTGGGCGGGCACTAAAGCCTCAAATTCAGGACAGTACAGGATTACTCAAAGTTGCATTCATCTATAAAAAAATAAAACTCTTGAGTATTCTAATGATAAAGGAAAATGTTAAAAAGAACATCGTTTATTTTAAATATGTTAAATATGTTATTAAATTATAACTTGCGAAATATGTGTTTCTGTGACATCGCATTTGCAGGAAAGGTTGGTGATTGATACATTATTTTCCTGATCAAATGGGAAGTGAGTCATTTGTGTGCGATTTGTGAGTAAGAGAGCGAACCGGACAGACACAAGGATTCAATAAAATCTCAACATCTGCCAGTTGATTTGAAAACCTGCCAGGAAACTTACATATATTTGCATGAATTTTGTGTCCAACGTACAGCCGTGGATTAAGGCCACTTCATGTTTGTTTATATAACCATTTCCTTAGTTTAAACCAGCTTGACGTATAGTAATCTGGAGTTCTTGACTGAATCAATACGGAGCTTGGGGAACTTTGCTCCTGACCAATCGAACAAAACGTTTAGTGATTTTATGTCTTTTAATGAATTCAAAGTTCTTTTAAAAGACTATCCTTAGTGCCAAAGCTCTTGTTTGAAATGATTTGATCCCATATTGTGTGTTTTTTAATTGATTGTTTTATTGAATGTTATGTCATTCTGTGTTTACGCATGTACAGGAATGCATTTTTTGGTTGATTCACTTTGTTGGTCTAGAGTTTTGTTCAATAAGTTACTCTACTTTTTGCATCAGTTTGCTTGAAAGTCACAGTTCTAGACTTTAACACATATATATAGTCCAATAAGACACATGCACTAAAAGTAAGTCATTTCAACTGAATAAATATTCAGGTTTCCCAGTGTAAGAGAGTGTGGCTGCACGCTGAGGCTGAATGACGCTTCACAGAATGTCTGACTTGATTTCAGTGAACTGCTGCATTTAAACTGCTTTTGCCTCAGAATGGCACTTGAGCAACTAAACAACGTGAGCCCAAACATTTCCACAGACGTCCCGCAGAGAGACTGAACTGCCAGACTGAAACTAACAAATCCGTATTCAGATGAAGAGGCATGATGGGGCTTTCAGCTTCCAATAGATCGTTGATTCACAACCATTTCCAGAGGCGCTGTTTTAACACAAATGAGACGGTAGAGTCCTATTATAAAACTATTTGTCTCTCCATGTTGGGATGGTTGGGATGAGAATGAGCAAGCTAGTTCACTGTTCTCTGCTAAAACTGTCAAGTACAAAAGCACTGGATTTAAGTAAAAATGATTACATACATCTTTTATTTTATTTCACAAAATCTGAGAGCAGGTATCTGTTTTTCTATACTCACTGCATTTTTCAATACACTGAAAAGTATTTTATTATGATTATATATTATTGAGATATATTTGAGACCTGCTGAAAAGGGGTTTGTTAAGCCCATTTATGGCGACATCTTTTTAATGTTCTAGCATTGAGCAAGCAAAAAAAATCAATCAATTCAGAAGCCCAAGAATTAGTGCAATTCTGTATCAAGATACATTTAACACTTTGATGATATTTTCATAGTTCATAAAATCTCTGTGAAATATATTATGATTACTACTAATATATTAGTAGTAAATATATAAATATTTACTCTTAAGGTACCATTTTAAAGTTTTACTTTTGATTTGACTTAAAGTCCACATTAGACCACACTTTTCAGGAAAACATATGAAAACAATATGATTATATTTAAGATTTTACCAAATATTTTGCCTGTTTTTCTTCAATTTGGCAATTTTGGTTACATTTATTATGTCACTTCCTGGTCTGACATAGGCAGAGGTAATTCCACAAATGTTACTTAGCAACCAGTTTGTAAACAAGGCCCAAACTCGATTTAAACTATACAATAGTTATGATTTGACCATCAAATTACACATGACAAACATGTTTATTTTATTAAATGATCATTTGAACTGTCATAAAAAGCTATATTATCTTTGCATTTTTGATGACATCCCAGAGGTGGAGGTATTCTGTTGTAGAACTCAGCATTTACTTCCTGTGATTTTCAATTTGTATTTGTCAAACTGTCTTCACAAACTACTGTGAAAAACTACGGTAATTATTTATCACATCATCGTCATAATTAGAAAAACATGAGAACCATACAGACTTTAAGTAGGTTTTATAATGTCAAACTTTTACTTGTGTATTTTTTGCCCCTGTATCTTTAAGCAGATGGGATGAGAACACAATTAAGTGCCTCTTCCATCGCGCTTTGAAAATAGCCAAGCAAATACACATGGCTACAACAGCCTGATATTAAATTTAGCCAACAAAGCAACACTCAACAATATTTTTCAAGATTCATGACCACTATAATGACTTTGTACACTTTGGGATGACTTATTAAGAGTTTATTTTGCTCAAGGGAAAAACAGAGCATGGTATTCTATGGAACCAATCTTGTTTTTGATTGCTTTGAAAATCTCTGAATCTGAACCAAAACTGCTCCATGTCGTAAATCTGTTTTGGAAATTCTCACCAGTGGAAAATACGTATTGATGATGTGTTTTACTCAGAGGATAAATGCCATGGCTATTCCGCTTCACAGCCGCAATCTTTGTTGTAGAAAATAACCCAAAATATATGCCTCCGCTTTGGTTGACTTTATGACTTAATGGCTATTGTAATTTTGAGAGATGAGCTCATTGTGCTCAGACGAACGCTAACGCGGCGAGCGGCAGGTGTCTTGTGGAGCCCTGATAAGAGCGCACAGCCGTAGAATACACCCAGTATTGTGTTCTTGTTTATTTAAAAGGGGCTTCCCGTTTTCCAGCCTGGGAGAGTGTGTGTACTGATGACTCTGGCCCCAGCCTAAGAGCAGTGCTGCTGTAGTCTTTTGTTTTTGAGTGTGAGCCACAGGAGAGCGCTGCTTTGAATGGTCCGGGGCAGATTGAGCTGAATGCATTAGCTTTGCTCTGAAGAGGCGCAGCTGCTGGTGAGGCTAACAGTAAAGTGTGAATTATGTTCCTTAGCAACCCCTCCATATCTAAAGGTCCAGACCACAGTATTAGATCAGTCTTTGGACAACGAAACGAATATTTTTGACGAGCAAAAAACTGTCTTTAAAATACCGTTAAAACATTATATATGATGTGTAATAAAAGTGATGCACATGTATGTTCCTTAGCAACCACTTAAAGATCGGTGTTAGATCGGTCCGTCATCTTTTTTTGTGAATGAATGAATCCTGTAATCACAATGAGGGACAAAAAACGAAATAATATAATAATAAAATAATAATAAAATAATATATAAATATAAAAGAGTTCCTTAGCAACCTCTTCGTATCTAAAGTTTCAAACCGCAGTGTCATGGATCTGTGGATATATCTACAAAACGCGTGGCTTTTGTGAATGAATTATTAATGTAGTTACTATTACAAAAGTGTTGGGGAGAATACTTTGATAATGTAGGCTATTTAGTTGCAGAAAACTCAACAGCTGTATTAAGACATTTTACGCTACACGGTCCAATCAGAGCCTGAATACTACGTTCACGTTGAATTGCATGAGATTAAATCAAACATTGTTTTTACAACCTAAAAAACAACAATATAAGCGCCTTATGATGTGATTAGAAACGACAGATTGATGGTCAGATAATCATGTGTTTTATCGCCTGTTTATAAGTCGAATTTAAAAACAAATTGTATGCAAACATATTCAGCTTTTTCATTCTTAACGTATTATAGCTGTTGTTGCTGACTCGAGCATTGCCTCAAAGGACCGTCTTGACTTGAGTGATAACAGTTTCGCAAATACAAAGCGACTGGTCACACACGGCACTCCTTCAAATACAAAAGTGTTTGGATCCTTCGTGTTTTAACAAGAATAAACACTAATGGTTTGCTGGTTTCCTCATATTTTCCAAAAACATGTAAAACAAAAAATAAATAGGCAATAATCAAAAACAGGACAAACAGCACAACAGGACACTGCACTATTGTGTGAAATTCTTTGCTCAAGGACACATTAATAATATGCACTGAGGAAGCAGGAGTTGAACCACAAATCCTCAAATTAATGTCCAGCTTGTTGTATTTCATGTCATGGCAACATCATTTTTATATTTACATTGTGGTTTTCAACATTCAGTAATTTTGTATATTATGCTAAATAAACTGAGCTTTTAATGAAGTGTTCCTCCATAATTGACTTACTCAAAGTTGTATTTCGATCCTGTTGTCGTGCATTCGAGGGTTGAATTCTAACAACATTTCAGTTTTCACCTACCACCTATCTCCGCCCAATTCTCTGCACATTTTGAACAGGAAGTCATTGGTCCCATTTCTATTATCAAGCTGTTTCAATATGGCAATTTACAATAAACAACAGTATAGTATAGTTTGATACTACATACTAAGAAATAGAAAAAATGTCTCCTAATTTATAAAAAATACCATCTGTGCACACATCCAATTATCAAATCCAGGAGTATCATTAGTTCTCCCACAATCCTGTTCACTTCAGTCCGACATCTGCCTCGTATTAAGCCCTGTTTTGTGCACACACATATCTGCAGGTGTTGTCTGGAGGCGGTTGTTTTAACAGCCTCACGGGAGCCATTTTGTCAAAGGCTATGGATGTCTATTAGGAAGAAATGTGCAAAAAGTTTGTGTCTTTTGTGGAAGTAAAGTCTGAATTCTGATTTTGTGGAGTAAAAAAGAAAACGTAAAGTAAAAAAATGATCTTATTGAATACTTAGATGATACTTACATAGCTATTTCCAGGGGATTTCTAACAGTTTTCAACATTTATGTTCTTCATATCTATTTGATTTTGTGCAGTTTAAAATCAATGTATAAGTTAATTCTAAGTCTAATTTCACGGTAGAAAAACACAGTTAATTAGTCAAATGAACAAACTGAAAATCATTCTCTTCTAGTTGTATCAAGTCTCATGTTTTGGTTGTGTAATTCACGTTCGCTCGTTAGAACTCCGTGTGGTGCAAACTTGTCTGTGTGTGCGGATCTCAGTGTGTGCTTTATGTGCCGTTAATCTCAAACCAAAAGCCTCAGAGGTTTACACGGCAAACAGCACTTTATCAGGTAGAAAGGCTCCTATTTGCTCCTTGCTAATACGCTGTGACACTTCCTGGTTCAAAAGGTTTTATATTGCTAGTTTTAGATTTATTTGAGACAGTAAATATCAATAACTCACAGGGTATATTTAGGGCTGCAACTAACGAGTATTTTAGTAGTGGACAGGTCAGCGATATTTTTTTTGATGAGTTGATTAGTCAAACGATGATTTCTATTGTGCATTGAGATTTTATAAATACATTTTTAACCAAATCAAGGTTTAGATATGGTGACTGAAGGCTTCTAGGTAGAGACTATTCCTGAATAAAGTGTACAATTGATGAAAATCTGAAATTGTTAACACAACGGTCTTTGTCATAATAGGTCCTTTTGCATGTGTTTTAGAGTCTGTATAGTCCAGAAAACCATTGGGATTATCAAAATAGAATTACAAGTATTTTAATAATCAACTGGTCATGATTTTTGTGATGGATCGTTGTAGCTGTATATGCAGTTTAACTTGTGCTGCACTACATCTGACATACGCCAAGATAGGTGTAGCTGCTCTTCATTTAAGTGAAGTGCATTTGCATATAGCCTTTGCCTGCCCAGAACTTCCCCATAAGCACATGACTTTGTGCTCTAATTTTAGCTCTGCAGTGTAACATGAAAACTGTAAGCGTTGGCTCACAAACAGCTTATCAATACTTGTAAAGCACAGGTAGCCCACATACCAACCCACTCCCTCGGCCTGTTGCTATGAAAAGTCCAGTTTATTATGGTCCATCCTGAGAGACAACAGAGAAATCTAGGACTGCTGCAGCCAGAAAACTCGTTGGAAAATGTGTGCTAATGTGTAAAGTTATACAGAGAGATGCTAGGAATACTTAGAAATGACTAATCAATTATTAATCAATTGTTGATCTCCTGGTGAAATCGCCTCATAAACACAAATTCTCTGTTCAGTGCTTAAAGTAACACAGAAACTTTCCCATCCACTCTATTGGTCCGTCTCCGAGTGAGTGACAGGTGACTTCATCCAATCACAGTGACGTATGAACTTTCAGAAGAAACGGATTTCTTTACCGTCAAAAGGCATTATAAAGATAGTTATGTCGTTCTGCCTGGGAGTCGACTGGGCTAAGCAGCAGCACATATGCCAGCCTCAGCGTTGTGAGATTGATCCCCAGCTCTGACAATTTGCTGAATGCCGTCCCTGCTCTCACCACCGATAAAGCTAAAGGCCAAAGTATCCTTTATTTTTAAAAAAAAAAAAAAAAAAAAAAAAAAAAAAAAAAAAAAAATTCACTTTTTACGTTATCTTCAAGCACACGCTGCTTCTCCATTGATATTGTATCAGCTTTGTGTTCTTGAGAATAACATTTCAACCACAACAATTGGTTCTATTAACATGATTTCGATGTGATTCAGTATCGTTACTTCAATATTAGTTTCATTCATTTATTTTTTTTAACAAGCCCAAGCATTAGAACTGCGTTTGGCCGTTCAGTCGATTCATTTTGTTGATGATGCCTTAGTCAACCTTATTTTAAGGATTTGGAGTAAATTGGGACCTACTTTTCAGTACAAATAGTTATTTTTGCATTATATCCTGTGATCTTGTGATCCTGTGAGTGCAGTTTTGCTCAGATATATCAACTCACACAGATCACTTTTGTTTGTTTGAGTCGCCTAAACGATTCACAAGGCATGTCTTTAGTCAACCAAGAATTTGTTTACTCGACGACAGCCCTAAGCATGACTGTTAACTGGGCATATAGATCCAAAACATGCAGGACAACGCCATGATATGTAGGCAAAGTTGTTTGGGTGGGTTGGGTGGGGTAGTTTGTGAATCATTCCCAATGTTCTCTTTCGTTTATAAAATGATAGCACATCTCAAACATCAAATTCTACGTACATAATTGCTCTTAGGCAAACATAACTCTGCCCTGTCAAAACAACTATAATCACAACTGAAGCAACAAATAGAAAAACATGCACTTAATCTTTTTACAACAGTTATTTGCACGAAATGATAAAGTTTGGTGTCTGTGTTTCTCCCTAAACACGTTGACAGTGTCATTTACTTTGCCGCCAACAAGCCTGCAGGGCACTGACAAACAGCACTTTAATGAGGTTTACGTAGCAGTGTCGTGATGATATATTCAGTTCCACTCACTCATGACAAAATGGCGTCTCTGCCTCATGTAACAGCCCCTGCAAAATGAATCATGCAATAATAGAGATGATTAATTATGTACATTATCATTAACAGCCTAAACGCTCGGGAAAACAACCTGATGAATTTATGGACTGGGCTGAAGTGGTTCCCAAACAATGAAGTGAGTAGCATTGGAGGAACAGAGCAGAACCTACTGGAAGTTTCCTTTTTTATGTTCTGAAGAAGTTTTGAATTATTTATGTAAAGAATAGTGTCTATGTCTTGAAGCTGTGCCACGTTATGTTCCACAGTATGACAGTATTAAAGCTTTACTCTAATTGCCTCTAATTTAAAACCGGGTTATTTCTTAATCTTAATCCTGGTGAATTTGTTTGGTCGGTCCTGTTTTGGTCCTTCTTTAGACATACAGTATTTATCTTAAATCAGTCATTAATTTGTAGTGTTGGTTTAGTATCAACATTTAGAACCTGATTTAGTCCATGGAGAAAGCCCGGTGTGTAGACCTGATCAATTCTGGTTATTTAGTTAAGTTTAGAACAGTTCAGTCATTACTGTACTTTGTCTTTATTAACCATTTTGGTCCATTAACCATAACCATTTCTGATGTGACACTTGGTTTTGAAAGTATACGCATCACACAGAATGTTTCTTGTCATCTTGCTCTGAACATGTGAGTTCACACATGTTTGGCAAAAGCAGACGCACACGCCCACAGTGTGAGACCCAGTATGGCGGATGGCGGGTTCATGTAGCTGTTATTGTATGATACAAGTCAATTAGGACAATGACTCTTCATGTGAGCGGTAAACGAAATGAGCTGGAGCTGCTGCTTGGATACGATGTGCAGGATTAGACGGAGCTCTGTTTGACTGGTGCCATGGCAATAAAGCATCAGGTGACCAGGTAACACAAGACATAACAGTAGAGCTGATGGTCTCCAGTGGCTTTATGATTACACTCAAACTAAGGTGTGGCTTCTATTTAGAATCAATCAATTTGTATACATATATGTTGTTACTTTGTGCTTTTATAATGATGCAACAACGTTGCATAGTAACCAAAAACGTAACAAAATAATTGCAAACGTGATGTTTAAAATAACCACTCACAAGGGGCGACAAGATATGAGTTGGGACTGGTCACAAGCAGTAAAAAAAGAAAAGATTATTGCTTTAAAAGAAAAAAAAATTAAAGAAAAAATGAAGAAGAGCATTGCGTTTGGAGAATTTTTTATTTATTTTTTCACTGGGATGGGTTGTTTTTTTAAATTTGGAATCAACTTTGTATTAAAGTTTGCTGATGAAGACATAAAATAAAATAAATTATAAATAAACACAAATCGAGAGAGAAGAAAAATTAATCAATCAGGGCAATGTGCAAATTAATGAATTGTTGCCATTTACCATTGAATTTTTTTCATGTTGCAGGTTTGATGTTTGTATACTTCAAAAACACAACTTGGTTTACTTTTTCTTTACCGAAGCAAATATTACACCCAGATTAAACGGATCATAAACTACATCTTGGACTCTAGTAGATCCTTTACTTTTGTCCAATTTGTATTCAGTTATTGTTGCACTCATATAGACATTGACCTACCTAAAAATACTTGCGTTGCAAAAAGGCTCCTAACAGATTAAACCTTAACATACGGTAGACAAAGCTCGCAATCAATAATTGACAATGCTACGAGCGACACTGTAACGTGAGATCGGAGAGATGAAGAAGTCTGCATTACCTCACTACGGCTAACCACCATTATTGTCCTCCCATTGCATTGTCTAGCTAGCAGCATTACGTAACAGCAATCAATGAGTAATAATATCGCAGGGTCGCTGGGTGAGGCTAAGGACAAAGTAATCTAGTGAAGCTCCACAGACAGGACAAGACAAGGCGCGATGATGTGTGGCGTGACATTATTGACGAAGAGCGGTCAAGATGCTGTTCAGTTGTATCTCGGAGTCATTTTTTTTCGCTGCCTTGAAGGTGACCGGCGGTGACGGAGTGTGATAGAAAAGGGGGGATGGAGGTGCACACAGATACGTTAACGGGATGTCCCATTGACAGATAGAAGCCAGGGTTTGCACGTAGAGATGGGCCGGCAAGTTTCTAAACAAAGTTGTTAGTAAAGGGACGACAAATCAACAGTCAAAGTTCAATTGTAGAGCTAATAGTGCTAATAGCTAATGTCATAATGAAACAAAAATTATACAACAAAATAAATTTACTTAAAGGATTTGTACCTGATTTTCATGTAATAATGTACGAAACGTTTTGCCCCAGTACAGATATAGTGTAAAAGTAGCTATTTGAGTGGAAATAAGACCGATGTGTGCACTCTGCTCATAATTATAAAGTGCTTTATTCTCCATAAAAGCATGATGTGGACTATTAACACGTCAGTTGTTATTAGGTTTACAGTGACTGCAAGACTGGCTTGTGCTGTGAAACGCACGTATAAACTCAACGCGGTGAATAATTAAGACGCTCATAAGGAATAAGTGAGGAAAAAGTATCGACCTTTGCACAGATTTTAAAATTAAGTTCATTTTCTGGCCTTTTTAAGACAGGTACAGCATCTTAATTGATGGGAGATTTGTATTTATCATTGAGATTTGTATTCATCATTGTTTGGATCGGGAGGCAGGGACTGAGGAGCATGAACAGACACAAGGGAGCTTATCCCTTATCACACGCTGCTGTTTTTGAAAGCTGCTGCTCTTGATTTTTAAACCGTGGCAGGAGGAAGAATATATTATGTTCCAAAGTCTTCGCTCACAAAAATCCTTTAGTAATTTTTTTCCCCCAATGGCCAAGCACAGTTGCAGCTTGTAAAACACTTAAAGATGACAGAATGTACCTTTGCCAAGTATATTCTTCTAAGGTTTTAAGATGCGATAAGAACATAGTTGTCAAGAGAAAACCAACCACAAATCTACATTCTTAATAAAAAAACAACAACAAAGTTACGTAAACAAATTTTTCACTTACATAATGCAGTTTTATCAACATTATCAGCCGCCCGTTCACAACTGACATGAAAAGTACAGGTTTTATATCGTGTCAGTCAATTATTTCAGTGTACAACTTTAAGAGAACAAAATGTCAGTTTATTCCTTTAAATACTTTAAATTGTAGAGCACACGTACTGCCTGCTTGTAACACATTTCATCTTCACTTGTGACGTATGTTTGTGGCACCTCAGGCAACTGTCGAGTCCTGATTAACGCCCCGTCTCCGAGGCCCAACACTCCGGAAAAAATGAACAAAAACAAGTGCGATTATTTTTGCGGTGAAGGACAGTAGTTCATTTATCTTGTGTCCAAATCAAAACCTTTTAACATCCACTAACCCAAGGCGCATCCCATGACAGTAAATTTAATCTTTCTGAGAATTTGAAGGAACATCTTTTTTTTTTTTTCAATTTCATTTTCAGTTCATGCATTTGCCTTTCAGATGTTTATTATGAATCACACCAGACAAATACATTCCAATGTCAATCGGCGATGCACAAGTGAAGACGCCCACACACTACTGCAGACTTAATTATGCAACTGCCTCAACGCAGAAGCTTTAGTTTCTCTTCTGCGGGACAACGGCCTACAGTGGACAGCTCTACAAACGCACAAATGCATGAGCTGGCGTCGTACAGAAGAGACACTTTTGGGCCTATCATGTTTAATTCAGATAATGCAGATGCAAATGTTATTTTTATGATGGGAATAGTGGGATCTTGGATGTGTGTTGCTAAGATAATTGACAAACATACAACCGATAATCATTTTAATACAATTATAGCGTATCCTCAACTGAAAAAGTGATACCACAAAGGGCTGTCAGAATAATTACTATATTGACTTATAATTCAATGAATGATTGATGGGACAATATTTTCAGGGGCCCAATATTTATTGCGGGTACTTTTTCTGTGCACTAACAGGGATATTTTTGTTATTTTGTTCTTGAGTGTAAGTAACTTCTGCACATCATAATGGATACAAACAAAAGAGTGCAAGTGTTTTCTTTTGCTATTTATGTGAAGCAGCTCTTTTTTCTTTTATTCTAAACAATATTGCACATTTAGAAATTTTTTTTTCCAGGATTAACAAGATTCATGAACACTGTGTCAGTGACAAGCCTATCACGACCATGAACTGAAAACAACACAATATATCTCCATAACTTACTAACCTGATGGGAAATAGGTTTGTATTGTTTATTTCGAATTGTTTCACGCTAAAAGACTGTTTTTTTAAAACATTATCCTAGTTGGTTATGGTTTTCTATCAATGGCTGTGAGTTGCTATGGCAACCACAGTGACTCAAATTTAACACTTCCTTTTTGTCCATTTGAACAAACAGCCCACAGTTTTATGTAACAGAGGACACATTGAATTCAAACTGAAACAACATAATATTTTAGAACATTTGACATTTCCGGAGGCGTTGTAATAAAACTGTAGTTATCCTGCAGGAGTGTAAACAAGTGAAAGTGCTGATAAACAAAACTGATCCACAAAAAAGATACAATTTTGATGCTACCAGGCCAAGTTACAGGTCAGATCTGTGGAGAGGTGTTTTCAACGTATTTTAGCAAAGAAATAATAAATGCAAATGAAAAAATGCAATATGGATCATTTAAGGCTGTACATTCTCCCACCAGAAAAGCCTACTGTACAACAGCCTACTGTATCTAACTTGAACGTAATCAATATTGATGAATTTATATGCATTGTAACTGAAACTAAAACATCTCAAATAAAGGTCGTGGTTAATCAATTATCATGATTATTCCGGTCACAATACAATCATAAGAACAAAAAAATAACAAATATGACTTATGATAAAAATAAAAGTAAAGTCATTTTCTATCGGACAGTTGTTGTCACATTAACTGTATTTTGTCATTCAGAAAGTGGAATTTCGTAAAGCTGGCCACAAGCTTGAGGACTAGGAATGTGTTAGACAACGGCAATGAAAGGAAAATAAAGAGTTCTCTGTTTGGTAATGACCTCAGTAATCGTGAATAAATGTTAAATTGTGCCGTTTTGTGTCACAATAACTCTAAAATTTTATATCGTGACATCCATAGCCAGAAATGACAATATCGCTAGTAAATAATAGATGCCCTGATTATTTATGCATGAAGTTGATATTCGATTACAAGCTATCACCAACATCCAGAGTAACCTCCTCGTAGACTAAAATATGCCCCGTTTTGGGATAAAGCTACAGTGTATGGCCGCCATGCTGTCTCTAACTCCCTTTGAGCCAGGAAGGCATTAAAACAGAGCAGAGCAAGGTTTGATGCCTCATCTGCCACGGCCATCTGGCTCCTACCACAACACAAACAGACCATAATGAACAATTACAGAGTTAAACCAGAACAGGCCCATGTTACAATAAACTTGGCAGTGTCTCGCTTTGGCCGCCTGTGTCCTGGGGAAGCCTCCTCATTACTCAGTGTTTACAAGCTCAATCAAATCTGCACTGCGAGGAAACGGCCCGGGTCCAAGTTTGTTTCCTGCCAGTCGGAGATATTACTTACACGCATGTACATTATAAACAAATTATATCAGGTCTATTTAGTGCAAGTGTGGAAAATTGATTGAAGAATTGATGGCAAATTAATGCTCGACCGCTTTTGTATACGATATTTATTATAAACAAGGACATGCCATTCACTATGAGTAAGAGCAACAATTTTCCTCCAATGGGCTCTCAAGATCTCATCCTCCCCGTGCCATTATTTAATTTCGAAAAACGTGTTCAACTCCAACGCAGCAGCAGAACCATCAGCCTTCACACTCCATCTCCTCTTTACCAATTATTTTCCTATTCTAAATCTGTTCTGTTACTATGTAGATGTCTGTTTTGATCTGTCTTGAGAGAAACAATAGTGGAATTATTTCACTAGGTAGAGCAATTAATCATATTGTAATTGAGATTGCGATACAGTCATGTCTAATCATCAATGAGATTTTTTTTAGAAAAGGGACAGTGCATATTAATGAACATATGATACATATGTAAATATGGCAACAGGCTAGTTTCCATCTGTTGTCCCTGGACAGGTTGATGTACCAATTAAAAGGTAACACAATTTAAAGCAACAACACTACAGAATACCACAAATGCGCACTCTAGGACCACAGACAATAACTCCACAGGAAACACACATAAAATAAAGCACTGGACGCATTACAGGGAAAGACAGGAGCAACTCACTACCACAAACTCAGGATTGATCAGACAGAAATGTTCACACATTAGTCTACAACCCATAAACCATTCATTTTAGTATGAAATATAAGTCAAAAGGATCATACTCTACTGTATACGTATTGCACGTACCTCAAAGTGCTATGTTCATTGCGCATGGCCTTATTGCACAAACCCTAAAGTGCTGTATGTATTGTATTAAATATTATTAAATGCTAAAACAATTGTTATGGATTGTGCTCACAAGTTTGTGTTGATCTGACTTTAGGTGACTTTTGAAGGTTGGGCGCCTCCCTCACAAAAGTCGGCAGATCGTTCCACTGAACACAGCCCGTGTAGGACGGAAGATTTTGACCAAAAGAAGTTTTTGTTTTATCGAGAGGTCTACAGCCTATCTTATAGCAGTAAGAACATGTTTGAAGGAGGGTTTGGACTTTGAATAAAGACATCGGGCTATTTTTGTGTCAGTTTGTGTTTATGTTCAAGAATTCAATGCTGAAAGCCATTTATATTTTGATTTTGAAAAGAAAATGTTCAATAGAATCAAAAGTCTTTTTTTGTTGTTGCCCTATCTAAATATAAAAACTGTTGTTTGCTAACCAGAAAGTATGTATTAGTCAAAAAAGTTCATATTATAGACTAAACCAAGAGTAAAAAAACACCAAGTCAAGCTAGGAATTTTCAAGTCCTATAAACTTCACGATTATTTCAAGAAGTGATAAGACATCAAGCACGCCAGATGGAATGTCAAACTACAATAGCCTACAATAGCACAGTGGATTAATATGATGTGCTGTCCTATATTTTGAAACTCATTTTACGGAGCACATGGGACTTTTCCCCCTCATTTACTCACAATTACAATGCAGGATGGCCCCATGGTAACGCTGACAAACCGCCCAGCAGTAAGAGTGCCCAGAGCTTGACCTTGATTTCACACAAACAGCCACTCTCCTACTGTCTTAGCCTGTCCCTCTTTCACTAATTGGATTAATGTTGAGACTGTAATTAGAATGATCAGGTGGTCCAAGCTGAAGGCAGGCACATGGATTAAACACCAGGTGCAATATTATCACTTTGGTACACTCGATTTTGATTAATTCGATACAGTCTATACATTCTTTGTATCATTGCTGCTTTATATGTTTAGTATAAACAGAGTGCTGGCTATCTAATGAGCAGTAAAACCACAAAAAGTGCCAAATGAGGCTATGATACTCACAAATTATTACACTTTTTGTTGTAAGATCATCTTTTTCGGCAGGAAGTCAATTTTGAACCAGTTTATTATTTGGAAAATGTAAATTGCACACCATTTTAGCCACAACAAAAGCAAAGCCAGCACAAAGCCAGATTATTTGCTATTGCTGTAGCTCAGGCAGAGGCAAATCCAATACAAAATCGATACATTGATTTAATTGTGTACAGCTGGAGTGTGTTTATTAAGTGGAGGGGGATGCCACAGCACAGAAGGAAACCCCATACAGTTGCATGCACCTTTAGTCAGCTGAAAATGCCACCATAAACCATAAACCTTTACAGTGTAAACATCCTGAAATAAGTCTTGGGTCGGAGCGCACGGACGCGGTGACATCACAATTATAGTAGACACAGACGCTCGCCTATATTATCATGACGTAAATGACGTAACAGTGAGCAAATAATACGCTCTAGTAGACGTTAACGCAAAAATAGTAGATGTTTTCTTTCATTTTCTGCTATGAATGAACCAGATCATTTTGCACACACGTGAAATACATCGTTTCTTTTCGCGATACACCTGCGCGCACGGTCAAAACACTCTTATATTCCCTACCGTAAAAGGAATTCCGTGTTATCTGGCCGCCCATTGCTTCTTTATTCCTTCAGTGTGTCCGCTTATCGCACGAGGTGGATTACTGGAGTGGTCTGGCTGCGCGGTCCACCAGCGCCAGTGACATGATTGCACTTTCGCATCCGAAGGTACTGGCCTGCCTCTTCGCTCGTCTCCACCGCGCGGACAGACGCACAGCACAACAGCGGCGGCAGACCCACGCCTCCTTGTGAGCGCAGGCAGGGGGACGAGGCTGGCACGATACACTCCCCCCCATTCACCGCGCGCTGGCTGTCTCCGCCTCGGCGCTCATTCGCTCGCTTTGGGATTTGCATAAAAGGTGGAGACGCGCGCAGACGGAGCGCACGGAGCAAAAGCACGGAGCGCGGAGGAGGAGAGGAGGAGCCTAGACTGGAATAAAAGATGGGTATTACGAGCGGCATTGTATCCATGACCAAAGGCACACAAAAAAAGTCTCCAAGGTCCGTCCGTGCCTCAGTATGTCAAATGTTTACTGTAAATGACCGGACTGAAAAGGAGACCTTGAGTGAACAGGATCAAATGGCACCAGCCAGGAATAAACCAGCTCTTAACCAGGTCTTTGGATACGATCACATTTGCATATTCACAAAATCAAAACTGGGACTGAACCCGAAACGAAACCAGAAAACTAAACCTGGACTAGACTCAAGATAACTCAAATCCACATCAGGACCAAGGACCAAATAACGAGGCCACAGTGAATTCACCCTAAATCAGAAGTAAACCAGGTCATTGTGTGGCCATTTAATAATCAAAAAGTTGTGGATTTGTCTCAGTATGTCAATAAGTAAATAATAATAAACACCAGGACTAAACTATTCATGGGTTTCAGCTTCCTGTTCATAGCGATATGTTATATCCTTTACCCATTCAAAAGATATCAAGTTTTGTTTTGAAGTGGTAATGGAAACAAGCATAGAGATTACTTTTGTACCTCATAAGGTGAAAATGATGAATCACCTTATAGCGCAGAGGTACAAAAGGTTGCCGAGTGGAGTAAAGAAAACAACCTACTTCTGAACACTTCTAAAAAATGTGAACTAGTCTTTGATTTTAGCCGTGACGACTGTCATCTTCCTATTGAAATCGCTGACTCTGAAGTGAAACTTCTTGGTCTGACCCTGTCTAATGACTTGTGCTGGAACAAAAACACAAGCAACATTGTGAAGAAGGCTCGTCAGCGTCTTTCCTTTTGCGTAAACTTAGAGAATTCACAAAAAACTCTAAGATTCTGCTGAACTTTTATCGCTGCACCATCGAAAGTCTTCTTGTTGGCTGTATCACTGTGTGGTTTGGTAATATTACATCCAAAGAGAGGAAAGCTTTAAACAATGTTGTCCGCTCAGCTAGAAAAACTGTAAACCGTGACCTGCCTGTTCTTGAGGCTCTTTACAAGTCTAGACTTTTAACCCGAGCCCTTCGAATCATTCAGGACTCTGAGCACCTGTGGCAGAGCCATGTTTGAGCTTCTCCCTTCGGGAAGAAGATATCGTTCTATCATAATAAAACCTCTCGTCATGCTAAAAGCTTTTCCCAACGAGTCATAAGTAGCTTGAGCAATGCACTTTAACTCTTAGGTTCTAGCACTTTACTTGATTTTATTATTTGTCTTAAATAATGATTATATTAACTTTACATGTTGATTTGATCTTCTTGGCTTGCTTACTTTCATGGTACTTTTAGTGTTTTGTAGATTTATGTTCATTGTTTGTTTGTATGGTTGTTTCTGATGTCTTGTTGTGCATCTTGGGCTTTTTTGCACATGTTTTTCCAATGTGGTTTTTAACTACAAATGGCAAATAAACTGATTGATTTGATTTGTTTGATTGATAAACCATGCAGGTCTAAATCAAAGCCAAACCAACTTGTTTAGCAGTAGTTTTATGATCACTGAATGGCAGCCATTTCAATCAAGCTGCTCCAGGGCAGCTGTGGCTACTTGGGTTGTTGTTGTAGTTGTAATATAACACAGTATTCAATCTAGTTCTTAACTGAAAACAGTGTATTTGAATGAAATTATGTACTGTAACACAATAAGTCATACAAACAACTCCATTTAAATCAGATTTGAAATGTTTTGCAACTTGAAATGATTACAAGCAACAATTTAATCTCGCAATAGACCTGAAGAGTTTGGCAACCCCTTCACTAAGGGTGTGTTCACACGAGCACATTCACCACATCTAAGACCTAAACCTGAACAGACCAGGATTGGACCAGGACTGTAATGGGACCAAATCTACAACAGAATTACAAACAGGACCAAACCAAGTGTAAACGCACCTTAAGACACCATCAACCAAAACAACTAAAGGATTACAGCTTCAGAAGTGTCACCCATGTGGAAAGTGAACGAATAATGGCCTTCTGAAGCGCTTTACGAAACTTAAGGGTGTTAATAATAAAACATGTGTGTAATGCATTTATGGAAAAAAGCTATAAAGTGAAAAATGTCATTGTTGCAACATATACTCTGACTCTGAACACCCGACAGCACATTCTTTAAGATCAGCACTCTCCATTTCACCCTCAACAGTTCTGCATGTGCTCTGGGCCCCTGGCAGAGGGACCGGGTGACCCCTCCAGTGTGGGCTCCTGACTCGAGCTGTCGTCAGGTTTCCGCAGTCAAACGGTTTACTCTGGGCCTGAGGCTGTAGGCAAACTGACAGCTAACAACACAAAGAAGGGCAAAGGAGGAAGTGATCACATTATGTTTGCAAAGATCCATTTAGAAAACAGGTGGGTAGAGAAGGCACTCGAGTAAGTGTAACATCAATTCAAGTAGAAGTACAAAGTAGTGTCAAATAAGTCAGAACTAGTACTATTTGCGGAAACTACTGCTCAAAAAATAATAGTAATAATTGTCAGGACAGAATAATAAAAAATGCACAAAATCTGGTATTCTTAAAGCATAGATTACAAAAAATTTGAAAAACATATTGTGAATGTTCAAATTGTATATTGTGAACATAAAAATGTTGTGACTTAGACACTTAGACACTTAGACACACAGTCGAAAGAGACCAAATATTTACTGAAGTAAAAGTATGGTGCCTGAAAAAGTATATATTCTTGAAAAATTACTGCCAACACATGCATTTCAATTATATTATTTAATATTGTTTTCAAACTCTACAAATGTCCCATCTATTTAAGTGTAATAAGTGCACACAACATCTCTAATGATCGTTTGTCATTTGTTTTATGCAGGTAACACAACAAGATATCAACATCATCAGCTTTGAATATCCAAACCATTTGTCATTTTCCATTTAATTCCCATTTGATGAGGTGCATAGTGAACAAAGCCCCGGCTCAGTATGATGTAATTAAAGTCGTGGCATACATTGTTTTTCTGAAGCCTGTTTACACTGAGGCCTAACACACAAATGCAGCTATAATATTTACATGTCTCCAATTGGCATCAGTTCTAATGATTATGACCATGTAACCATAACAAACCGTCACGCTCCCCAATCTCTGCGATCTTAATCAAAATAAAATCAGTGCTTTGGTGTCCGCAGGTTTTCTCAATGAGACACATGGTGAGCAGATCTTAAACTCAGGAAGCTGGTAGAAAATACTCACAGCTAAATGAGAAGCTAACTACTTTGAGTTTTACTGTAACCATCACTTCTGCAGACACTTGTAAAAGTCTGGCTTAAGGTTCTTAATCCGACTTGAGCCATTGAATGACTATTTCTGTTCATAAACACAGGTGTTATACATAGACATTCTGGGTCACGCAGTGGTTTGGGTTGAATGAGGACATTTTACTTTATAAATAAATTGAAAAAACACAAGTAAATAAGTAAATAATAATAATTCAAATGGAAGCTCTGTTCAAAAAGTGTTGTATTTGCTTTAATTGCCAAAACAATTGTTGTGACTAGAAATTATTCAAGTTTAGTAGCCTACAGATTTTAAAATCTACTCAAATAAGTACAATTGTTTAAAAAAATCTACTCAATTACAGTTCAAGAGTATTTGTGAGTCGTTACTTTGATGATTGGCGGTAGATGGAGGGCTGGAGCTTGGGAAGCTTGTCAAGATTGTGACGAGCCATGTAAATCCAAGCCACTATTATTCTAAATATAGTTAATGTTTGGCAGTCTAAAAGGAAAGGGTCGAGAATCGTCAAGAAAATGTGTATATTTGAATTATGCGTGCTCTTCAGAGACTTCAGTAAAGCTCTGACAAAAAAGCAAAACCCTGAGTTATAAGACACTAAATGACATCACCACATTTCACAGTCCACAGTCACGCACAGGACAGGGCTAAGAAGGGGACAAGGCTGGACCGGGGCCAGGCATCTTCAGGAAGTAACTCTGTCCAACTGACGTGAAGACGTAAAGAGGTAACCTTGTGAGGAGAGAGCAGAGGAAGACACTCAGTAAAGTGCACTTCCATCTTAATGCTGTATACAAACACGCTGTCAGAACATCCTTCCTCTGTACAATACCGACTACTTCCTGTTTTAAAAAAAGCAACCTTCACCTTGTAACTAAGCGAGCATTTTCAGATTTTCTTATGTAACTTAATGAGATCATGAGTCACTACTGTATAATAATAAAGAGAAGCCTAATAGATTTTGGGCAGCATTGGCATGTACCGGGTTTCATTTTTCTGTCGTTGATGACCTACATTTGAATTTGTAGACCAGCCGTACAGGATCAGTGGTCTTTTGTTTGGTGAGTGCCTGTCTCTTTAAGGGCCGGTAGCACCTGCTTTGATTGGACCGTTTCCAGGGAGCATGCTCTCCATGTCACTTTCTTTGTTGGTCATCCAGATGGGAGAACTGTCGTGTTTTTTTGTACTGAAATAATATTTAATTTGGCAAAAAAAAAAAAAAGCAGCATTCTTGTCATCAACATTTTAGCTGAGGCTGTACCTGCTGCTGTCCTGTCTTGCTTGCAGATCTTGCTCCCTGGACCACCTAAACAGATCCGCGGACTGAATGGACAGTGAATATCAGTTATTGCCGCCGCCTATTGTTTCATCAGCAGTATTATTTGTACATGTTATTATGAGAACATCTATGGTACAAATGAACTTTAGCGTTTTGGAGTTGGCTTTTTGTATACTGTGATTTGTGAATGAAGGGTGATGGTGGGGAAGCCATTGGTGGAGATTTGCAGCCACACAGCTCTGTCTACAGTCTGCGTGAGTGTGTGGAGTGACTAGATAACCCCATGTATAGCGTGTTTAAATGTCCCACCAAAAGAGCACTAATTAAATCCAATGAATTTTCAGGGAACAATGAGAATCAATAAAACACATGCATAAAAAATAAGCTGAATAACAACAACAAAGCCGCTACTAATATTTACGGCAAGATACTTTTTTAATAATATGGTCACACTGACAACAACTGCAACAACTTAAACATGTCAGTTGTTAAGAAGAAACCCTGCAGCAATGTGTTACACTAGACTGTCTTCATCCAGTGGAAACTATGAAGTACTAAAAAGGCTCCTCGCACGTCGTATAATGTGACCTCATGTTTTGAAACAGGATATGCCCCACTCAAAGAAACTCGTCAACACTGTCGCCAGGGCACCAAGGTGAGCCCGCCCTCAGACTGTGGGCAAGTCTCGACAACAAGTTCAGTGCATCGACTTACACTCACAGCATCTGTAAGTGTTTTGTAAGTGCGTAAAGTGTCAATATGTCTTCAATTATTAAAGACAAAAATCAAGACAAGACATATTACGTTAGCTATTGATTTGTTTCAGATAACCTCATAATATTGCACAGCTGTGTAACTGTTAAACAACGATAAAAGTACAAACATATAGGCAATGTCAAGCAATTTCGTTTCAAAACACAAAGTAGTTTAGTTTACAAAAAGCAATAAGACAAATTAAACAATTACACCTTGCTTTGACCAATAAGATTACAAATGATCACAATTTCACTTAAAAGGAAAAGTACAGATTAAACTGTTTCAGTTATCATAGCAAAGGTAAGAAAAGATTACAGTTTGGACAACATTACTTCTGAAATTAATTTGTGGTATTGGGTAGAAGGACAAGCAACATTGTCTTTTAGATAAATGGATGCAACATTTGTGTATTTTCCCTTTGTTCGATGGATCACTCCTGGACGAATCAGGGATTACACCATCACAAAACATCAAAATTGGAAACCGTGACTAAACCCAAAATTACACCTGGACTAGACCGGGACTAAACCAGGGCCATAACAGAATCAAACTAAGTCTGCACCAGCAAAAACATAAACTGGGACGAAAACAAAACAACTGTTCTTAAATACAGTGGTTTTTTGCGCACTAAAACATTCATCATCCATTCATTTTCTACTGCTTGTTCCCGTTAGGGGTCGCGGGTGACTGGAGTCTATCCCAGTTACTTTTTGGCCTTAGGCGGGGTACACTCATCACAGGGTTAACGTAGAGACAGAGTCACACAGACAACCATTCACTCATTAATTCACTCGCGGTATTTTAGAGTTGCCAACACATGCATGTCTTTTGGACGGTGGGAGGAAGCTGGAGTACCCGGAGAGAACCCATGGTAACACAAGAAGGACATGCAGACTCTACCCAGAGAGATCATGTGACGTTGGTCTATGCCCCGGGAATCAAACCCACGATCTCCTTATTGGGATGTGCTCAGTCCCCGAGCACCCCACGCTAATGCGTTTCAAAGGTTTTTTTTTTTTTTTATTGACAGAGGACAGCCATTAGTGCTCTGAGTGGTCGAAGGGTGGCTGATGATTAACTAAACCGCACTTCCCAGCATGCACCAGCAGCTGGAGAGCAGTTCTGACCAGGGTTTCCCCAACAACCTTGGCCTTCACAAATAGATCACAGATTCGAGTGTTTCTAAGAGATGGAGTGAGTGCTTTCTCTTTGACCTCAAAGTCCAAAAAAGTCAAGCTGGATTTGATTAGGCTCTGTAGTGTTTTCAATCAAAAGTTAAGAAGATCTCACTTTGGGCCGTAGTAATGTAATTTACACTGCGAAACAATCCCGTCACCTTTCAGCCACTACTATTGCTGTTAATACTGGCCCAAGCACTACTGCTGGAAATTGCCTATAATAGATGGAATAAGATATGCTTTGATTGAAACAGCTATACTCCAACAAAAACGTACTACTACTGAGGTTGCTCCTGCAGTCAGAAACTAGGATTGGGTGAACATATGTTACAGTAACCCACTTCCTAATCACAAGTATCTCAAAGCTTATCCTTGGTTAGATTCCAACTACGTCTTCTTCAGCTAAGACGTATGGAAGCCCTGCAGGGGGATGTCCTGATGTTTTTACACCCTCATTAAGACCCTGGCCGCGCTGTTCTGTACATACTGGAACTTCTGGATACTCCTGCATCCCGATGAGGAGTGCGTGACAGAAGTCCAAACTTGGAAGAGCCAGAGGTATGGACAACCTACTCTGCATCCAGAAGGGAGATGAGAGGGATGACGTTTAGAAATACTGCAGAGGTGAAAGAAGGAAGTTTTGGAGTTGGTTGATATATAATTGTCAAAGGCAAGGTGGGGGGGGGTTGAACCTGACCCCCATGTGTCAGCGAGGCCAATGTGCTGTAGAGGGTAGAGTCAGAGCTGGTGACATGAGAGCTTTTTTTTGTGTTGTCATACGGAAACCTGATTTCAAATTTGTCAAAGATGATTGTTTGAACTGAGGCGTTTGTGAAGTTTTGAGATGAACATAAGAGTGGAAATAGGTCTGTAATTTGACAAGTTTAATTGTTTTATGGTGGGTTATTTCAATAGGGGTTAAAAAGAAACATTAATGCAGATTCTTTCTGAAGCACACATCTCTTTTCGGTGTTTATTGTACAGACAGGTTAATTATTTTCTTTTCTATGCACAAAGACACAAAATAGATGTGTTCAATCAGTTCCACTTTTTCGGCTCAGAATCCTCTCAAAACTATGACACTCTCAAACACTCAAATTTATGCAAATGTATTCATTGACTCCAAGGGTGTTATGTACCATGAAAAATCAAAACAATAGCTACACAGCCAGAAAGAGCACCGTGTAATGAAGGCAGTTTAGTGGAGTAATATCACAGTGCAGCAGTCCACTGAACCACAGGGGCCGAATAACATCCTGCCGGAGAATGGACCTGCCGCCTGTTTGAAGTGATTTGCATTAGAGTGAAAGGAGCAGGCTGCACACAAACAGGAGGGGTGAGGAGGGAGGGTCCCGCAGCTGGTATTGTCTGAGAGTGAGGCTCGGCACGTGCACGCAAACAAAAACTCCCTTTCACCGCTGCCTCTCTAGAGACCCATTGGAGAGGTCGATTGGAAACAAGAGGAGCACGTGGCTGTATGGGGGATATAGTGAAGTGGTGCAGGTCAAGGAAAAGTAGGGAGATATCAAGCAAAGCAACCTCTAGATTTTTCCAAATTTCAAGAAAGATTGATTTGTGTATATAGTGTACAGTGATTCATTTTGTTCTTCTTCTTTTTATTTGTTTATTTGGTCTACATTTACGCTCACAGCAGTCTCGCTCATGCACCAGCACTTGGACACTGCGGGCAAGGTGGGGGAAACGTCTTGCCCAAGGACACAATGACACGATGTATGATGGGACAATTATAAAAATCATGCTCATTGTGCTGCCTGTGCCTGTCAGATCTCAGAAACGAAGCGGGGCAAGGCCCGGTTAGTTGGCTGGTGGTAGTTGGATGGTGCAGATTGGCAGCCTCCCTTCTGCCAGACTTGTCTTGGACTTCACTTGAGACTTGCAAAACAAGGACTTGGTCCCACCTCTGGCTATATAAATGATATAGGCTCCTGATGTCATTTAAGCTGTATAGAAAATGAAATGTATTGAAAGCCGGGTGTGAGGTGCAGTGAACTTTGCAGGGGGCATTTGCACAGTGCCTGCTCCGGAGCATTTGAATAATGACAGTCTCTTCTTCCTTTTCATAAATCCGGTCTTATTGCAAATCCTTCCCTGTCTTTTCTGGGATATGCCCCTTGCAGGTCCGCACTAGTTATTAGCAAAAAGGTGAACGTTAGTTTGAGGGCACGAAGCATCACTGCAAGGTAATACTTTTCAGCATGAGAAGTGCAGAGTGATAATTAGATCTGTCAGTCTGCTTTAATATCCCCAGTACTGTCCAGCCTGGGGGAGAGAGAGGGGTAAAAGAAGCCCCTTATTGTCTGGGCAGTGCGGGACGGTTTCCATATCTGATACAGAGAGAGAGAAATGTGCAAGTGACGAAGGATGGGATTTGAGTGTGATGTAAAATATTAGTTTAATGATGTCCTTAGTGATTAACACCAATCTAGAGGACATCTGTATAATCTGGAGAAGTGATTTAATGATGATGTGTATTGTAAAAAAAACCCATCTGGTTTATTGTAAATGCAACAACGCAAGCAATTATAATCATTCTTTCAAAGCATGCAAAATTATATCTTTCTGAGGGTTAAAGAAGCAGGCAAACTGTGTTCACTGCTGTTCCTGGTTAGATCTTTCTTTAGTCCTCATTTAGATGTGGTTTGGTCCTATTCTTATCCAGGTTCAGTTCCTAGCTTAGTCCAAATTTTAGTGTGGCATGTGTGCAAGTGCTGAAGCTGCCAACAACATACATTTATGACCCCACATTTGGAAAAACAGATTAGCAATGCAATGTCAAGAGTTCATTTCCAAAATCATTTTCAAAGTCTTAAAACTTACCTCTCAAATAATTCATAATTCTTTTCATTTTCTTTATCTATTTGAGCCTTTTATTGCTTACATTACTTTAAGTGCATTGCCATTCTAGAATCAAAAAGAGAAAAACAACAACTTTTTGACACATTTTCAAAAGAGAGATATCTGTTTTGGCAAATGGACTCTTCAAATGCACATGAGTTAACATGTTTTAGTCTTTGCACACAAACAGATGCCTCGCTTATAAAAATGTAAGCTATTTCGTACTTATAGCTTGTGATGATACAAACTTAATTGCTCTTCCAGGATGAATAAAGTATATGCTATAGCTTAGGCCTGAGGTAAATTGACCAAACACTTTCAAAGCAGGCTGGGTACAAGCGTTTTAGAGCTAGAAGCCACTTTGAACTAAGATTACTTTGATTTTAGATACATTTTTATAGTTATACCCAAAGCGCTTAAAACTGAAGATAATAAATTCACTTTGCAGTCCCACTCAGAAGTAAGGACCCATGCCTGTACGTCAGAAACATCATTGTACGTCAATCTGTGCCCCTCCAAACGATCAGTCCCTCAAACACTGTCGAACTGTCAGTTTATAAGACCGTTCAAGATGCTGTTGCAATTGATTCAGGCGATTGATGAGATTGATGTTGATGTGGAAACCCTGTGCTATTCAAACGAGGCACTTCTGCAACATTTCCTGAACACAGCGGGTAATTTGACACGTCTGTGGTTCTGCTTCAGTGTGTATGTATTACAGCATGGTGTCTATGTCCTCTTCCATGCACATGTTTAGAAATGTTGAATACACGCTGTTCCCTAAAGTTTGTAGTTACAGGCTAAAGTCCATGCGGTTGTAAAGGGTCCCAGAGACGGATGATTCCCTCGTTTAAACAGCTATTCTGCTCCTGAAAGCTGTTTATTGTTCATGACATCTAATTAATACAGGACAGCTGCTTTGAATGGAGTTTGTAGGTCATTGATTCTTGCTGGTAGCTTTTTCTATTCACCTTGTTCAGAAAGATTTCAAGCACAGCAATCCTGAGATGAGATGAGATCAAATTCCTGGCGCTTAAAATGTTTAAGATTTTACTGTATTATCTGTCTGGGATTTTTTTGACTCATTTTAAATCCACATATGTGAGCTAATTTGAAGCCATAGCATTAAGGTAAAATATATAGGTGCTTCCACAAGTGCTACTTGGCCCGATTTGGCCAAGATACGTTTTCATTACTCTTTAGAATCTGATACCATATACATGAACTGCCCACAGCAAAGTAAAGTCTATAGAAACTCCATGGTAGGTAACCATGGATTCCGCTAGTATGCTGACCAAATCAGTGTCAGTTAGAAGTCTTGATTAAGTAGGGCTAGTGGAGACGCTCCAAATTGGGGCAGAGTAAAGTAGAGTAGAGCCAAGTAGGACTAGTGGAAACGACCCATAAGATTATATACGGTAATATAGGATGTGTTTTTTCTCTTCTTTTAAAATATTTGTTTGGCCTATTGGATATATTAAACAGGACAGTGAGTGGAGTTTGGGCACTCAGTAATTCCTATCAAGGAATACATCTTGTGACACTGAGGCGAGCACAGAATCTACATGTGTGAACTAATACTTGGCCAAGTTCAGTAGACATGAATGCTTATCTATTTTTTATTCATATATATATATATATATATATATATATATATATATATATATATATATATATATATATATATATATATATATATATATATATATATATATATATATATATATATGATATATATATATATATATATATATATATATATATATACTATATATATATATATACACACACACACATAAACACAATTACAACATTTTGCAATCAACACTTATTTCTTAAGTATTTATTTTAATTTATTTGGTAGTAGAAGATGGAAAAGGAGAAATGGCATCCAGAGCTTGGTTTTGTAGCAGAGCAGCACAGCACAGCAGCAGCAGGAGCAGCAGCAGCAGAGCAGCAGCAGCAGCAGAGCAGCAGCAGCAGCAGCAGCAGGAGCAGCAGCAGCAGCAGCAGCGCAGCAGCGCACAGCAGCAGGCAGCAGCAGCAGCAGCAGCAGCAGCAGCAGCAGCAGCAGAGCAGCAGCAGCAGCAGCAGCAGCAGCAGCAGCAGCAGCAGCAGCAGCAGCAGCAGCAGCAGCAGCAGCAGCAGCAGCAGCAGCAGCAGCAGCAGCAGCAGCAGCAGCAGCAGCAGCAAGCAGCAGCAGCAGGCAGCAGCGAGCAGCAGCAGCAGCACAGACAGCAGCAGCAGCAGCGCAGGAGCAGCAGGCAGCAGCAGCAGCAGAGCAGCAGCAGCAGCAGCAGCAGCAGCAGGAGCAGCAGCGCAGCAGCAGCAGGAGCAGCAGCAGCAGCAGCAGCAGCAGCAGCAGCAGCAGGCAGCAGCAGCAGGGGCAGGCAGCAGCAGCAGCAGCAGGAGCAGCAGCAGCAGCAGCAGCAGCAGCAGCAGCAGCAAGGCAGCAGGAGGCAGCAGCAGCAGCAGCAGGCGCAGCAGCAGCAGCAGCAGCAGCAGCAGCAGCAGCAGCAGAGCACAAGTAGAAGGCAGGTAACAGTAGTTTGTAGTTAGTAGTAGTTGTTTGGATGGGAGAATATAAAGTGCCACAATGGACTAGGAGTGCAAACTGTCAATGTATCCTTATCCAAGAATGTGAATGTGGTGTGTGATCAGAAGGGCAGATGGCACAGATTGGCAGCTTCTCTTCCATCTGTAAACCAGGGCAGCTGTGGATACAATAGAAGTTTACCACCACCGAGTTTGACCTGAAGGATTAATGCACACAATTGTAAAGCAAACTTTGAGCATCTGGAAAAGCCCTATATAAGACTGATGCATTTTTCTTAATATTAGTTGTAGTAGCTTACTGGTAGTAATTGTAATGGTAGTAGTAGAGGGAATAGCCGTATTAACCCTGTGCTTGTAGGTGCATTTCCATTTTGTAGATTTATGCCATGATATTTTTCCTAGTGCACATTTTGATTCTATTTTCGGTTGCCCGGAGACAAAAAAGCACCTCCATCAGTGCTTCCTGTGATCGCTCTAACTGGATAGGCCATTTTTAATTAGACTCGAGAGAGGGCACAGAAGACATGCCCCAAAGCTAATCTGAGCAGATGAAAAAACAGATAAAGAAGAGGAGAGTATCTTTTTTCCTGTTTCACACATCACAGAGCTGTATAAGCGTTATAGAGACACATGCTTCAGCTCTAAGCCTGAAGAACATCATAGGACTGAACCGGAGAGGGAGGGAGGCTTTACACGGCAACCACTGATGGAGACACTGAGATAAAAAGTGTAAGCAAGTCTGGAATTAACATCACTATATACTGTTATAATATATATATAGTGATATATATAGTGATATCTAACATATGTTAGAGTTGCACTAAATAATAACATTTTCAGATGAAACATCTACAATATGTCTTTACATTAATATTTACTTAAATGTAAGTATCATTATAAAATGCACACATGTAATTTGGTTCCTCTCCCATAAAGATGAATGCATTTTTATTGCATGGTGTGATACATTTTAATTGACTTTGGCCGAGGTGGGAGACTCGAGTCACATGACTTGACTCGAGTCAAATTCCAGTGCATTTTTCATGACTTGAGACTTACTTAACTAATGTACCTCAAAGACTTGACTGGACTTATGACTTGCCCTTTATGACTTGACACTTGATTTTGACTTGAGCCTAATGACTTGGAATGACTTGGGTTTTACAGGCTAATTATACTTCTAAAGAACTTTATGCCTTTGTGTCTACATGAGCCATGTGCGCCTATACTTTCGGGGTCACAACCGCAGCGCCTCAAATCACTTCAGATGTGTGTATCTTTGCATATATTAAAACCATAATTGTCACCCTGGCTGGGCCAAGGCAAAGCCAACAGGCCTCCAGCACCCCTGCTTCACAGGTCTTGAACAAGATTTGGGTCTGTAAATGGATTAAGTCACTTAATTAATAGTAATCTAACAGAAATTGCTGCTGTAATTTGATTCTTATAATACAGTAAACCATGTAACTTGGTGATAACGGCATTACCACAGTGTGCACGTCTGACGTTGCTTACGGTGGTCCAAGGGGCCCCTCAGGGAGTTTGCGTGTGTGCTGCCCCCAGTGGCCAAGGTTGTTTCTGTTTTGAGTTCATGAGGTTTGTCTGCTCAGAGCTACCATAGTTTCCACATTGTTTTAGACTTGTCTATAGTCACTTGCTAGATTGTTTGAGCCCATCCAAATGTCTGTCTGTAAGTATTGTCATGTTAGGAGGTGACATATTTTCTGTATACCCATTTGAGGATCTGAAAGTTGTTCTGTATGTGAAATTAGCAATAAAATATAAAACGTGATTAAGCATTAGCATATCTGTGCGATTTTCAATGCATGCTTCCATCTAACTAACGCTAATTTGACACACGTTTTCATTGGGTTCTTTAAGCCAATGTTTACAGTCAAAGCTTCAGTCAATTTCCAAAATGGCGAGAGGCTTCCTGGGTGTTTATTGGAGCAACTGTTCACTATCTGTAAAGCTAGTTCCTAAACACTAGTAGAGACAGAATAGTATGTTTGCTTAGACACATGAAGAATTATAGGGAACATTACTTTTAACCAAATAACAAAAAATGTCACAGCCATTTATTGACAATAAAAACACACTAGAACCCACGCTACGATGACATTTCACTGTGAAGAGGCAATTAGATCAATATTACAATTTGTAATTCACAAAATGTAAACTAATGATCTACATGTGTTTGCTACTAAATACCAGAAAAAAGCATAATGTGTCTCTTCTTTAAACTTAACTGGTCCATAGGTCACACAGCTTTCATGTGTCTCAAGGACCTTCTTCAGTAAAACCTCAAATTGCCATGTAACTCCTAATGCTAAGAGGAGAAACTTTGTCCACTCGGTTACATCATCCGTCGCACTGCCTTGAAAGGAATGATTGTGTTACTGAATATACTGCTGCAGGCACATTTAATGCATTTCACATCACCGATTCATTTTAACTTCTAAAGTCTTGCAATCACGTTGACCCTCAAAAAAATATGTGATAGACCAATTCAGTGGCTTTACAATACTGAAGATATATTTTTCTCCTCGTGAAGCAGACGAGCATGCACAAATGCTGGTTAAGTTATTATGTGTGGACATTTTTAGCCGTGCGCTGACAGTCATGAGATACTTGAACATCCTTTCTTTCAAAGAAATAAAGAGCACATGGAATACAAAAACTGATCATAGATAAGAGAGGAGGAGGTTGTAAATATACATTTTAGATTTCTTACCTGAGTCAAAACAGTCCAAAGTAATAATCAACAATAAATGAACAAACATATATTTGGACAGATATGTGGTGAATTTTGACTGTATTGGAAATTACACTGGTTGATTTCCCAATACAAATTTGTGTTTTCTTATGAGCCAAAAAATCCTTTAAAAAAGTATGACCAGGGGCAGATTTAGAATGTAATTCTTGGATTCTGAAGTAATTTATATAATATGGGTGTAATCAATAACCCCACAGGACATTTTGAATAAACTGGCACCTTATTTACTGCATTCTGATACAATGTATTTGTAATATTGTTGCTGTGATGTGTCATTCAAAATAACCAGACATAGTAGACATTTGTATGCACAGAGTGTGCCTGCTCTGCAAGCTGGATCAACGTGTATGCATTGTAGGGCTGGTGTCTTTTTCTTTTTTCACACCTAAATATGAGGCAAATTTTCATCATGTAAAGACTGTTTTGCCCCTTGTGTAATTTTTGTATTCTTTTTTTTTCTGTGACACTGACATTAGTACTTTTCTGGAACTGAGGTGTTTAAGTAAGAGCACCCGCTCCCACCCGATCCTGAAACATAAGGGTTTCTGGAAATCACTGGCTGCAAGTGTCTATTGACCTTATTCCGCCCTGCCCACTTTTGCCTCTTTTTACCACGGATCAGCACTTCCATTGTAAATGAGCGGGATCTCCGTTCACTTAATGAGGGAAAAGTCTCACTGCTAAAATATGCTATAAAGTAGAATCAGAATCAGAAAAAGCTTTATTGCCATTGTCATTGAACCCATTTTTTCTGCGTTAAGGTATAACATAAAACAATGAATAATAATACTACTAATAATAATACTACTACTACTACTACTACTACTACTACTACTACTACTACTACTACTACTACTACTACTACTATTACTACTACTACTACTACTACTACACTACTACTACTACTACTACTACTACTACTAATAATAATAATAATAAAATAATAATAATAATAATAATAATAATAATAATAGCAAATAGCTCCATCAAATCAAACAAGGCATGCATAAGTTAAGAATTTACAAATAAAATAAACTAACAATAAACTTGGTCTCTGTATGTACACAAAACATTTACAGATAGTCGGAAATAGTGCAAAAAGTGAACAGTGCCGGTGAATAGTATGGGTTTGAATAACTGTTAAAGTGGCAGTGTCCAACGGCAGAGGGAAAGAAACTGTTCTTGTGGCGGGAGGTTGTGGTCCGGCTGGATCGTAGCCTCCTGCCTGAGGGGAGCGGCTCAAATAGTCCATGTCCAGGGTGAGAAGGGTCAGCTGTGATCAGACCTGCTCATCAGAGCGCATAATGTACTGTTGTCTCTGTAGTCTGTAGATTGATTTGTGTAAAATGTCCAGTTCATGTGACCAACAAGTCAACACTGCACAGATCCCTTGGGCGGCCTGAAAACGGCTTTTTAGTCTGTGTCGAACTTCTTTTTCTGAAGGTCGGCAGCCTTACGTTAACCGGAAGAAGGATTACATCAAATGGCGGCGCCCAGACGGGCTTCTGGAATAAGGTGAATAGGCTACAACACTGCAATGATGCCCTTTGGGCACTTGATGTCCTATACTTGGGTGATGCAGATTTTGGGAGCGGGGGTCCAAATTAACCCAAAGTAAGGTACACAAACAACATTTTAAAAACTTTTGTCAGTACTGTACAAACACTGAACAGTACAGTAATCCACTATTTTGAGTTCCTTTTAGGAAACAACAATGTCCAAACAGCTTTAGAACTTATTTTTTTCTAAAATCGAGGGTCATTCCCGTTTGTCTTTGTAATAAGTTGCTGGTAATATTTCTCTCCTATTCCGCTTCTGTAAATCACAACAATAACTCCCCATGACTGCCCCATGAGCCAGACTGGAAGTGGCAGATGGTCGAGGCTAGATGCAAACTACTGAATGAAAATGTAATCCCTCCCTCACATGGGCTACATCAGATTATTCACCAAAACATTGCTGCACTATATGTATAGTCTCCAAATGATCTGTTCTGTAGAAGTAAAATGCTTTTTTACTGCAATAAAAATATTATTCCACCCATCCTTGAGGAGATGGAGAGTCTGAGGTGTTTGATAGCGCTGCTGTGGTGGAAGCGGGGTAGAGGTTTGGTAAATGGTAAGATGAAAGAGGGGAGCTGGAGTGCATGCAGTTGAGACATACATGATTATGGTTTCCAACAATTTAAAAAGTCTAAACATTGAATAGAAAAGATGAGCGCTTCAGTGGGTTGATCAAGTGTAAGGTCAGATGCTCTTCAGGACCACAGTGAGGCAAAACACTGGAAGAAAATCCGAGGCACTCGGACTGCATTAAAGATCCTTTCAAGGCATGAATGAGTAAAAACTGATGCCATAGACCGGCAATCAGTCAAATGATACTGCATAATTAATACAGAAAACATGAATTGTGCAATGTGGCATACAATATACAAAGAGAAAACCAGTTGCAATGTGGCATGATGCAGAAAATATCTATGTAGGGACAACAAGATTTAGACAAAAAACCTTGGAAGACAAATTTTATATACATTAAAATCTTATGAAGAAAAATCACATGCTTTATGTAAGAAATGCTAACTATACCATCAATTAAGTGAAGTAGTGTCCAGGCGGAACTCCAGAACCAAAAGTAATTAACACTAGGACTACCAGTTTTTTAGAACTACTAGAAGTCCCAAGCCATCAATTGGACGGTTGCGCTCTGGCTAATATTATCATTGTTCAGAGTGCCGAAGTTGACTATCATCAGCGGAGGAAGGAGGAAGAGGAGGAGGAGGATGTGGGTTGTTTGCGATAGCGAAGCCGCTGTTACAGAGAATATACGCGTATTCATTCATTGATCTGGACCCATCTTCCTAAAAAAAGCCAGCCAAATACCATTATAACACAGGATTCGTAGACCTTGAATATTGTCGCCGTTGCCAAGAATATGCCGCAATGTTACCGTTAGTTTATTGATCTCGACAGCCTAAAATGCCATAACTATATAATAAAGTTTGTCATTAATACCTGGAACATTTACAATAGACCTACTGCCAGTGAGATTTTGCCGGTTTCTTTTTGCGTCTCCGCAGTCGTGCTCCGACTCGCTGTTCTATCCTATTTGACGGATAGCCTGAAAATGGCACTTTTAAAATTAAGATTTTGTGATTTTCTGCCATGTCTTTTGTGCATTTTTTCCTGTTGTGTGAAGCACTTTGAATTGCCTTGTGTACAAAATGTGTGCTCTACAAATAAACTTGCCTTGCCTTGCCTTGCCTTGCCTGTCTGATTCGGCTGAGCTGCCCAAAACCCGAGTTCTCCTCTGATCGCCTTCACCACCCGAACAAACCTACAAACTCATCATATGTTTGAAGCATTGCCAGAGCCTCTTGTACGGATAATCGCCTCAAATTCATTTCACCTTTAGCTTTGCTGTAAGAGACACTAAAGGTGACACAATGCTCACGCTGCACTGTCATCTGCGGGGGGGAAATTACAATGTAATTAATGGAGCCGTCAAATTGACGGGTGTGGGAGTTAGAGGAAGAATTACTCAGAACTTGTTTCAACGTTTTTATTTCAGTTGAATTGCAATATGGGGATGATATAGAAAGTCAACAGCCCATGAATTTGAAAGAGACAATGTATATCATGGTAAGTATTAGACATACAATTCTGAAAGCCGTCAAAATGATGGCCTTGGGAGTTCTAGAGTTAGTAAATAAACCCACCAGCATCAAATGTCTTGTTTGGGACATGAGGTACAGTGATCAACAACAAAGAAAAAGCAGAGAAATCTACTCATCTCCTCATTGAGTCCAGGATGTGTTGTGGGTTTAGGACTAATGTCCTGATTCTGTTCCCCCCCTGATGGTTGTAGTGATCACCTCAATGGCCTCAAAGTGTTTGGCCTGTGGAATCGTTGAACTACAAAGTCTATTAAAGTTTGAGCAATGATGATGCTCTATAACCGTTCAGGGCATCCCATTTCATACAAAAGCAACGACAAATCATTGCCATATTTGTGGTGTCATCATCATGATCTCAACAAAAATGCCCATTTGTCAAAGCTCAGACAGATTCACGCACCAATAACAATAAAAGTGTTGTCATTATGTGGATTTGTGGCTCAGGGTTGGGTCTATTTGAAGCCAGTATGAGCTTTCCCAACAGGGGGATAACCAGAGACAGAATGATGGTTCTTTTAATAATCCTGCTGCTTGTAACTATTGTCCAAGCACATACACGTCTGCTGACAGAGTCTCATAAATAAAGAAGAACTACCTGTCCGCAGTGACAGATGTGACTTTAACCGTCATGTGTGAACAAACAGTGTTCAATGTGTACACAGCTGCTCCATAGACTTATAGAAGAGCGGCTAATGTAAGCACCAAAACCAAACATCAATGGAAGTATTGTTGTCTCATGATACCATTTCAACTACCCATAACCTCAAAATACTGATTATTTAGATATATATATATATATATATATATATATATATATATATATATATATATATATATATATATATATATATATATATATATATATATTGCAATAACAGCTTATTAGAAAAAAAAAAAAAAAAGAAAGAAATTCAACCATAATGTTAATGTGGCCCTCCTTCAACTGTCTTTAAAAGATGATTTAGCACATAACTTAACAAATGATTTTAATCAAAGAATTTAAAATGTCCTACATTAATTGGTAATTGCTTTTATTAAAGCAACTTTTAAAACATGAGTTGGTAAATATTTTACAAAAGGTTTTATTAAACATTTAATAAATGTTTTTGAAGGACATAATACTAACAATAGAAGATTTAGTAAAAATGTAGTAAATGATTGTTAATCGTTGACTGAGGTTCAGGAGCGGGACCACGCCTCAACTCTTCCTACTCCTACAACCACTCCTCCACTCTATTCACACAGGCCCTATCCCAGCATCGCTGGTTGTCTCTGCTCTCCTTTTGCAAACCGTATTAACTTCCCTTATTCGTTTCACCGTGGCTCTTCTGGTTGTTCTGGCCATAATAAAGGAATTCATGAAAGGGAACTAGTTAGAAGCTTTCTGATTGGTTAGAGCAACTTGTAAATCAGCTTGTAAACTAATCAGCGAGCTCCTTATTAGTTAACTTTTATTATTAGCCAGGAGGACCAGGAGAACCATGGAAAAGTTCATTGGAAAGGTGAATCATAAAAGGTAATACATACTGCAAAAAATTTTCTTAACAGGGTTGAGTTTACCAAGTTTTTATAAATCCATTTAATAAATTGGGTTTTAAAAATCAGTTTAATTAGAGCATTTGCAAATCAATTTATTATATCATCAATGCAAGGAAAAGTAGAAATAATAAAGATTTTGTTCATGTATTTATTAAATAGTATTTCAAAGAGTCTTTTGATAAAAGCTCTGATATTTTTTAGAAAAAAAAGAAGAAAAAAAATTCTTTGACTGAAAGATTTTACTTTTCTAAAACATAATATTCACTGTATTTGAACAATCCAACATACATTTGTATTATTGTGTTATTTAAGGCTGTAAAATTACCCTCAAAAGATCGCCCTAATATTTGGTAGGACCGCCTTTAGCTTTGATTACAGCACACATTCACTGTGGCATAGTCTCAGTAAGCTTCTGCAACATTAAAACATTTATTTCCATCCAGTGTTGCATCATTTTTCTCCAGTTGATCTTGTATTGATGATGGAGAGAGTGACCGCTGCACAAAGCCTTCTCCAGCTCGTCCCAAACACTCTCACTGGGGTTCAGATCTGTAGTAGATTAGTTTCTGCTTCTTCTTACATGTTTTCTCTGCTCGATGCCAATGATTGGACCGTCCTAAAATGTACTGACATCTTTTCCATGACCACGGGATTTGTCTTTCCACATGGTTGTTTCAGAAATGAGAAGCCACTCACTGCATCAGTCGGGTTTAAATACTGTGTTGCAGCTAAAAGATCATCACCTGCAGCAGTTATCCAGTAGGGGGAGAGGACCTGCTGTATTTGCTGAGTTTAATCCAGGTGGTGACTAGTGATAAAATATATGTAATTTCTGAAAACAATATCTAGAGGAAAATCAGAGCGCAACTTTTTGTGCCGGCTAAAAACTGTCAATCTGGAATTTCATGGGAATCGAAAGTTGACAAAATGTTATGTCAGAATCCCAAATGTGAGGGCTCGTATCAATAGCCTGACATTTGACATACAAAAAAAGAAATTCTGAAATTCTGATTTGGGATTTCATGTTGTATGTGTATCTGACAACCACTGTAAGTGTGGACAAAGGGTAGAGAGAGACAGAACCAAATGTATATGATTGGTTTATTACAAAATGGTTAAAATGCTAAAAGTCCAATTTAAAATCGGTGAGTAGCTAGATTTAGATTTAAAATGGGGGTCTTATAGTCAGAGGTCATGTGTCTGATAGTTTCGAATGTCGCTGTGGCAGTGCCGATATAGGCCAACGTGTGTGAGGCCTCTTTGCGAACCATTTCCAGACTTGTTTCCTCACGGACCAAGCCCCAGCTCTCCCCTCAGCACACCCGAGCAGGTTGAAACGGGAACAACAACCGGCGCATTTTTGTTATATGTTGACATCTTCAAGTTTAGACAGTACAATTACAATTGAAGTGCGTCCGCCTCTCTGTCCAAGGGAGTCGGATCCCTCCTTACCTGTGGAACTCCTCGAGGTTTTCCCAAAGAGGTTTGGTAGTTTTCCCTTGTCTAAGGTCTAAGGACACGGGATGCTGGGACATTGCCAAGTCCCTTTGAACATTGTTTAATCTGATTTTCGCTGTCGCCCCTCAAGGCAACTGCTGTTGTGATTTTGGGCGGTACAAAAATACATTGAATTGAATTGCGTTACATTGTGTTCACAATATAACATGTTCTCAGTGACAATGTTAAACTTATAGGTACCTGAGCAGGCTGAACCAGGGACAACAGAGAGTCGGCAAGAGTACTGTAGGGCTTAAATAGGAGGAGTGATTTTTCAGAGCTGTACCCGAGTGCTCACACCCCCAGAAACAAATATCAAAATAAAGTCAAGCTGATACAGCTACAAGGTTACATCTGGATATGGAGCAGATATATTAGACAACTGGATACTGTCAAAATGCCTTTGTCAAACAATACACACTGGCATCCATTCAGTATCAGCCATTTCGATTCACCATCATATGTAACATCAGGCAACCAACACAGAGAAGGTGTGTAATAATTTAAACCAGATTAAATCGATTGGTGTTGCTTCAATGAAATATAATAGAACAAAAAGAGCATTGTTTCATCTCTTGTGGTTAGGAAATGGACTTTCTTGTCCTAAACTGACCCAAAATATTATGACAAAGCGCACACACCAAGCCCACTAAATAAATAACTTTTAGTATTACAAGACTCTGGAGCAAAAGAGCAGCGTATAAACAGCACAAATTATATTGATTGCACAATTTTAAATGTTGGAAAGCCAAACTGTGTAAGTCAATCAAGACTTTTGTTGCACGTGAGCCCAGAGATCATTTTGACAGGTCAGACTCCATATACGGGGACATTCCATCAGAAAATCACAAAGTAAACCATTAAAACATGAGTAAATAATTTACTAGAACATAATGGCAATAATAAGTCTATACGTTTTCCAAAGTCATAAAAACTGGTAATATTGTCTGTGCAGCCTTGGCAGCTTTTCAAATCGCATGCCATGCCGAACTAAAATGTAACTTATCGGAGAACTATTAGTTCATTATGTAAGACTCTGGGACCAGGCCAATTCTCACAACGAGATCACACAGTTGAAATAAGCCGTGTAATGTAATATAATAAATCTAATGCAAGAGAGAGAGATTAGAGATGGAACACATTTAGTAGGGACACTGTGGTACTGCTACTGCATGGAACTGTTAGAGCAGGAGTTCTTAAATGTGTAAAATGTGTGCAATATAGGCATAAGTCTCCAGCTAAGGTAGTCCATTGAAGGATGAGGCAAATGTGTCACAGCCCAATGTTGTTGCTGTGTGGTGTTATCACTTTGTGCATGGGTGGAGTTTGGTGCCTTTTAAAGTGTGAGCGTGTGGCTGCTGCTCGCTGCTGCTCGCTCACCCTGTTCCTAGTTGAATTGAACCCGCAGAACTTTGCGTTTGTGGAGGAATGCATGTGCCATCTGAGCTGCCACCATTCAACACTAATCTACGAGCAAAGTTTCAGAACCTGCCGCTATGCTATACGGAATATTTGTAGTCACCAATTCTCCAAACACACGTCTCTTTGGACAGCTGATGTTTTTTACATTCTGACAAGCTTTACTCAATTACAGCAGACAATGAAAGCTCCGAAACCCCGTTGGTAAAGTCCATTCTGAATCACTGTTTACTGTAACTGGGCCTAAACGTTTTCTGCTGAAATCAAAGATGCTAGAAAATAACAAGCAGCTGCTCTACAGACGGGTGCTGTCTGAATGAATCACCTACATTAACCCAGTCTACCATTTCCTGCTCCACAAAACCACCCTAATGAGGTTTCCATGATTCACCAGAAATCACGGTACAGAACAAAATCATTCAAGCAAAGATTAATTATTATACGATGAAGCGATGTGGGAAATGATTGTTTCAAAATGGACAAAACGCTTTCTAACGACTATCTGTCAAACAACTATGTGTATTAACTGACCGTTGGAGCAGATGTGATTTGAATAAAATACACTAAACAGCTCCATTGGTGGATTTTATAATCAACAATGAGATGATTTCATACTCAAAGAGCAAAAAGATCACTGCTGACCCTTCTCACCCTGGATATGGACTATTTGAACCACTCCCCTCAGGCAGGATGCTACAGTCCATCTGAACCAGAACCAGAACCTCTGCAGTTGGGCTAAACACCTGCCAGTTTAACATTATTCAAACCAACTATTCATTCCATTGTTCACTTTTTGCACTATTTTCGACCATCTGTACATTTTGTGTACATACTGAGAGCAAGGTTATTTTTATTAGTAAATTCTTAATTAATGGATGCTGATTTTCAATTAGTTTTAGTAGTTTTTTTTAACTATTACTATTAATAATTGTTGTACCTTAACACCGAAACAAGTTCCTATGTTTGTAAATTTGATTCACTGATAATGGTAATAATAAATATCATAAATCTTCTGATTCCGATTCTGAAAAGGGCAAGTGTAAGTATTCCCTTTTACATACATACATTTACAAAACATATCCAAAAAGAAAACGGTTATAACAAAAATCTGCACATTACTATTTCATCCAATAAATAGACAAGCAGAAGATACTTTTGAGCAGGAAAAACAGCCACTTCTTAAATGCTTTCATGTGTAGTATTTCTACTAGTCCAAATACTGTAGTGTTATTCATGTCCTCCAACGTACAAAAGAAAGTGACATTCAAAGTTGATATTGATTAAAAAATAATAATGATGGTACATGAGTTAATGCATTTACTTCCGGGTTCAAAACTGCAGCGCTGATTTAGAACTTTACGATGTTCTGTCGCCGTACGTCACCCTCGAGAGCTGCAGTTCATGATAGCCAGCAAAGGAATTTTTGTTCATTTGTGTCAAAATAGCTAAGCAACCCTGCCAAATCCTACTTATGTCAAGCAAAGAGCATAAACGGCTTCTTATGCCTATGCAATCATTACTCAGATATATTTGTCATTGTTTCACCTTCGTTAACGTTCAAACAAAACAAATATGCTGATTTATTCTTCCAGCCATATGGCAAGAATCCTCTCCATAACAGGTGATTGCAAATCCAAGCGCAAAGACTATAGATCATTGTCAAAAACTCAGCAGAGTCAACTCCAAATGTATTTATTCCAATCTTGTCCGACCCCTTGTCTTATATAAGTCTGACACATCGTCTAACCTGGTAAGCTCCTCTGGCGGCAAACAAAGAAATCGCTTTTGAAACGTCAACTGTTTACAAAGTATGCGAGGCCTGAGGTGCCCCGGCAATCCCAGGAGTGCCACTGTGTTTGTGTCACCTCTGCGACCCTAGTTTTTATTTTTGGTGGGTGTTAAGGAGGTCCGTGTGCACCCCATGGATTGTTGCATAAGCTGGGTCAAATGTTGCACAGGTTAGAGGCGCTGACAGCAGTGTATTAATAGAAGTCTCTGCAGTATGCACAGGCTTCACACGGTTGTCTAGGTTTTGATATATGTTGCAAGTTGGTGTAATTACAAAATAAATACGCAGTGATTTAATGTAATGATCAGTCCCTGAAGAAAAGGTACTTTGAGTCCTGATTAAAGATTGTGCTCAGTGCTAACATGGGCTTTGTGGAGGTCATTTGCTTCAGCAAAGTCTGGGTTTTCGAAAAGATTTCCAACTTCCATTACTGCTGTTCTTGCACAAAGCATACAACTTCTTTGACAGAACTTAGTTGCACTGACCGCAAGGTGACACTTTCAATAATAAGTGTGCTGCTCGTGGTGGAGTGGAAAGCACTTATGCCTACTGCATGGAGCAGGCCGCAGTGTTGTGACTCAACAATTTGCTACATGTCATTCCCCAGTCTCGTACTCATTTTGTGCTGTACTGTCTTGTCAAATAGGGCCAAAAATCTATAAATCTATAAAAAAAAAAGTAAAGTTCACTGATAAGATAATTTTGTCACATAAATTATATAATTATTCACTTTGATGAGTTTATAAGCACTTTTCACTTTTCAACTGTCTGAGGCCTAAGCGTGTTTGTCAGTAAAGCTAACAAACATTAGCATGCTAACGGCGCAATTCCTGCTTCACAGAGAATATAACGCTCTATAACTAGATGCAAAGAATGCGCTGTGGTCTCATTGTCACCCCAACAGATGCTTTCACAAAACAGATTAGACTTTATTCATAAGTTAGGACCGTTGTGAAAGATTTTACATTTTACATAAAAATACTAAACATTCTATACTACATCCTCACCTTGCACGCTCCAGATTCTGGCTGCTGCTCGATGCAGGCCGCATCATACCTGCTGATCTGCAGTTAGCCTTTTGTGTTTGACCAATGGATCTGTTAAAATGATTGAATAGGGTATTGCTAACTTAAACTTGTCATGAGTTAGACTAGTGGCCAGTCCATTGGCACTGCAGCGAAAAAATCCTCCACAGTCCAGAAAGCATTTTTCCAAAACTTATTTTCACCTGACAGGCCACCTACACAGCATTCACATTTTTGCCTATTTTCAGATCATGAACTTTTTCTCGGTTGTTCATTCACTCCACACTCGGTGGTGGTAAGCTCCTATTATAGCTACAGCTGCCTTGGGGCAAACTGACAGAAAAGAGGCTGCCCATCTGTACCATTGGCCCCTCTGACAACCACCAACCATTCACTCATACACCACTTTCATACTAAGCAATGCAGGTGAAATAACAACATGTCCTCTAACACACCACTGTGCCACCTGGTGTTCCAGCGGTCTCCCATCCAAGTACCAACACCAAATAATCTCATTCAAATTTGTCAAATATAATTTACATCAATGTTAATAGTTTCCAACCGTGGCCTGTCTGAGAGTACAATCTTTTCACTGTACTCTCACACTTAGTACTGACTGTACAGACCTCAGAAATGCTATTTAAAACATAATGATTAAGCGGCTGACGTGAGCTGGTCACTATAGAAACACACTTGTTGCTATGGAGAAAAAGTGTGCCACATTTGTCACACATGGTGGAGTCTGGAGAAAGTCATATACAGGCTATGATGTAAATGTCAAGTTGATTAAAAAAAGTTATGTTCTCAAGACAAAAGATAGAAAAAGAAACTACCGGTATATTCATTTGTAAATAATTCTAAATCTGTATCAAATATGCAACCTAAACAAATTTAACTGGATTTGAATATTTAGTGTCTTTCTGATGGTAAACGTTTAAATAGCGCTTTTCTTATTGTTTTGTAAATTTAAAGTAGCAAGAAACCAGACTACATGCAAACTAAACAAAGATGTTAATGTTTTAAGCAGGTTGGCTTACGATCAAAGTTTTGCACAAAACAGCAACAACCAAAGATTTAAGGTCCGGACAACAAAAGGTATAACGTTTGTTTTTACCAGATTGTAAAAGAAAAGCAAATGGACGTTCGGGGCAGCAACTCTATTAAATATACTGTATTAAAATAAGAGAATGTAATTTTGTTTTGACAGACAAAGAATGGGAACAGATATACTTCTCAATGGAGGATCAGAAAATCACATATTGTATCACATATCACCAAGTCAAAGTGCACTATATTAACAGGGAAATGCTAGTTATTAGAGAAACGTCAAGTGGCTCATCACTACCATGTATTTTGGGACTGCCCTGCTGTGGACTCTCTTCAACACCAATATTCCATTTAACTTTGAAACTATGTACCTTGGATCTAGGGATTGATGGGTACCTGTGGAGTATACTTTTGGCCACAGCAAAAAAAAAGGCAATATATATTTTTTAAAATGAGGGATGGAGCCGACTTTCAAGGATTGGACTGAAACAACTTTAGACATTTAGAAAATGGAAAACTTGACTTTCACATTGAACTTAAATATGTACAAATACATATATATGGGGACATACTGTATGCCTGACTGACATTTTATTCACTGTTTTATTCATTGTCTTTTACTCTCTTTTGTTCTGTTTGTTTGCTTTTATATAATGGAAATGAAAAAAAAATCATAAATAATAAGTGTCAAGGAACCAAGCTGTTCCCTTCACACTTACATATTCATACACCAGCGCAATGATAGTAATAACAAACAGACATACAAACAAACATTAATAATAATACAAAAATAATTTGTACCTAGTACCTCGCTCTATAGACACAAGAACAGTTTGCATTAGCTGTTATCTAACTACCCAACTACGTTACATTTCTTTATAAGAACATGCCAATACTTTTCTCTTGTACTGTCTTTTCAAAGCCACAGCATGTTTAACGGCTTTTATAACTCGCTCAGCTGCCTGTTAACTCCTCTGTCACGTCTCTGGATAAGTGGACTCTGGCAGGACTCGAGCTGCAGATGACAGCCAATAAAACACTTTCCACTCAGGCGTTCGTCGCGCTGTCACAGGTGGTACCAGATGATCGGGGTGACGAGTCTGCGTTGAACTCCTCTCAAAAATACAGTTTTAACCACTGGCACCGTCGCTATAATGAAACTTCTACTCTGCGTTTATGAGATTGCTGCAGTCGGGGCTGCACTGTTCTTTGGCCTTTTTCAAATGCGAAAGTGGAAAGTGGAGGGTAGTCAAATGGGTTGGAACTAAGCAAAAGGAAATTCCCTGGAGCATGGATTTGCATTGATCTGGCTGGCTGGCATGCTGTTGGGTAATTCTTAGGCAAAACATACATTGTACAATTTAATGACTCATGTTTTATGTATTGCGAACAGAAGATTAGGTGTCAAGGATGTGAAACGCCATGGTTAAGTGGCCATAAAAATTTAGCTCTCTCTTACGGTTTCTTTGAATTTTTTGCTGGCTTAATTACTGTATATATCATCCATCTGTGAGAGTTGTGGGTGGCTACATGACACATTCACTGATATGAGAGGGTAAATGCTTTTAGAGGAGTTCTTTTGATAAGTTGGCTTTATTTGTTGGTCACTGACATCATGAAAGACAGGGATGTGTGAAGAAAGACTGGGTGCTTGGTCTCTTGGTTTTCTCTAGCTCCCTTGCAGCTCTCCTCCCTTCACAAAGTTTAAATAAACAGCAAACGTGAGAAAAAGATATCAGTTTCAAATGTTATAAACCCACAAACATAATAAATTCCCATATACGTTTTAAAATTGCCTATCACAAACCTAGTAACAAAAGGAAAACCCATATAAAAGTTACTTACTAGGTTCGAGACAGAAACTGGCATGCTTGGAGTCTTTTCATAATTCACAAAAGGTTGTGGATCGCCAACTGCAGTCACACCTTGCCTGTAATGACATTTCTGAAACATTTCAGACAGGCTTTAAGAAACAACATAGCACCAAAACTGCACTTTTAGGTGTTTTTAATTATCTTCTTTTAACACTTGATTCAGGAAATCTTGCTGCCTTTCTGCTTTTAGATATGTCTCGTTTATAACTGGCTGTTGGTGTTAAAGGCCTACCACTTAACTGATTCAGATCATACTTGTCAGAACAAGTATGCAGTTCTTGCATCTGCAGCAGTCAATGTGTGACAATCAGGTATGACGACTTCAAATACTCATGGACCTCTTAAGATCCCAGTCAGGATAACAGGGAGAAAGTTAGTGTCAGGGCCTCAACCTGCCCAACACTCTATTGCACCTATGCAAATGGTAAGGAATCAGGGGACAATCATGTATTGAATAATAAAATGAACAAACAAAACAGAAAAAACTACTAATCGTATTTAATCAACATTAAACCTACTAAAAGCCTGCCCATATCAAATACTCAATCCGATAATGTTCAAAACACTGACTTAAATATATCAACATTTAAAACCAAAAAAAGGTCCTCGAATTATTCACATGAATGTGCGAAGTCTTCAATCAAAAATAGACTTTATTAGAGTCCTGATATATTTGTATTCTCTGAAACATGACTCACCTCCAGATCTCAGACGCTGACATTTCTTTGGACAATTATAATATATTCCGTTGTGATAGACCCAGTTAAGCAGGTATAGTAGCAATATTTATAAAATCTTTTTTTATTGCAACTGCAAATTCCAAAGTCTCCAAGTCAAAGAGTTTTGAATACATAGCCCTAGAGATGGGTTTGGGTAAAAATCATACTGGGAAAATAACAGTTGTAGGGTTTTATCGTCCTCCGTCTGCTCCTGTCGGTGAGTTAGGGGACTTCTTTACCTTCCTTTCCACTTTTGATAATTCTGAGTTACTTGATTTAGTTGACATGAACATTGATTGGTTATCCAAAACTTCTGACAGTCTAAAAAACTACTGTGATGAATTAAACCTCACACAACTGCTCCCACCCGACCTGACCCTAAAGACTCACTTAAAGCAACATTATTGGATATTATCTTAAGCAACAAGCCTCAGAATGACCATTGTAGTGGTGTCTTTCCTCTGGACTTTAGTGACCACTGTCCTATTGGGTGTGTGCGGAACACAAAATGTATTAAATCTAAATCAATATAAGGTCCTATAAACATTTCAATGAGCAAGCATTTCTGTCTGATCTGTTCTATAGTGACATTGGTTTTACCACTAGTATTCCAGAACCCAACACAGCACTGGACTTATTCATCAAAACATTTAATGCTATTACTGATAACCACGCGGCTCTTAAAAGAGTCAGGGTCAAAAATAAGAATAATCCCTGGTTCTGTCCAGACATTGCTGCATTATCTCGTGAACGTGAGAAAGCCTGGGCAGAAGCTACGGCAACCAAATCATCAGCAGATTGGCAGTAGTTTTGTCATAAGCGCAATAAATATGTCTCTACTGTTCGTAAAGCCAAAACATCTTACTATGTCAATACTTTCACAGAATCTCAGGGCAATTCTGCCAAATTTTGGAAAACCGTTAAATCCTTATCGCAAAATTCTACTCCCTCTTTACCAAATGGAATGATTAAAGATTCAATGAGCTTGACGACAAAATAGATATTTGTGATGCGTTTAATCAGCACTTTGCTGACTCTGGAAATATCTTTGATGCTACTGATCCATCTGTTGCTGCTACCCAAATACATGAAAATAGACAAGTATTTTCCCTTAAGCCCTTTACACAGTCGGAAGTATTAAATATGTTGCTCTCTATAGGTCCAAAAAAGTTCACTGGAGCTGACACCCTCGAACCTAGGTTACTTTTGTTATCAGCCCCACAAATAGTAAATTGTTTAACTCATGTTTTTCATCTCACAATTCAAACTGAAAGTATCCCATTATTGTGGAAAACTGCTTTTGTTCTCCCTTTGCACAAAGGAGGCCAGAAAAATGATTTGAATAATTTCCATCCAATCTCAAAACTATCCTGCCCAGTAAAACTCTTAGAAAAGCTCATAAGTAACCAGGTGCGTGCGTTCTTAACCAAATATTCCATTTTAAATAGATACCAGTCTGGATTTAGACCAGGACGTTGCACTAGCACAGCTGCTACCAAAGTTATAAATGATATTGCTATTGCAACCATGAGGAATGTGCTGCTGTTTTTGTTGATTTGTAAAAGGCTTTTGATTCAGTAGATCATTGGAGCGTCTGGATGCTATTGGGTTTGAGACCAATTCTAAAAAATGGTTTGCCGATTCCCTCACAAATAGAGCTCAGGCTATTTCTGCTGATGGCTTTCAATCTGAATTTTCTTACCTTAATAAAGTACTTCCTCAAGGCTCTGTCCTTGGACTACTGTTATTTACAATGTATATAAACTCAATTGGGCATACTCTAAAACACAGTAGCAATTATATGCAGATGATGCAATTCTGTATGCTAATGCCCTTCTTGTGGCCAAGTGATTCAAAATATTAAAGAGGATTTTCACCCCATCCAACACAACTGTGTTCATTTAAAATTATTTATGAATTCTCCAAAAGACACTCTATTGACCCAAAAAATATATCTATTCTCTCGCTTGATGGTAATAGGAAGGAACAAGTACCCCATTACAAATACTTGGGCATCTGGATCGATGATAAACTCTCCTTCAACAAACACATACAAGAGCTGACAAATCATCTTAAAACCAGATTGTCATTCTTCTTTAGAAATAAAGAATGTTTTCCTCTCAGTTGTAGAAAACAGTTAATCCAGGCTACATTTCTTTCAGTTCTAGATTATGGTGACATTATATATATGCATTCTACAGCAACAGTGTTAAAACCTCTGAACTCTTCATTCAGCTCTAAGGTTTATTACAGGAGAAGATACAGAACTCACCGCTGTCACTTATATTCTAAAGTAGAATGGCAATCACTGGATGCACAAAGAGAACAGCACTGCATTTTGTTTGTGTATAATTTAGTTGGCATTTTGCCTGATTATTTATCAAGTTTATTGCACATCAGATCAGGTATTCACAGTTTGAGGTCTCAGGACATTTTTATCTTACAATCCCATCGTTTTAACACAGAGACAGGAAAAAAGGCTTTCAACAACTTTGCTCTCTCCCTGTGGAACAAAACCCAGACTTTTTAAATTACATCATTTTATGCCTTTAAATGATTTTTAAGAATTGGTCAAGGACTACCCGCAGTCCCGATGCACTTATAATTTGATCTCATATTGTATGTATAAATGTGTCTTTATGTATTGGTTAATTTTATTGAATGTTTTATTTGTGTTTTAGTATCATGTGTTTGTTGTTTATTTTGTGTTGTGTTTTAACAGGGTACCCATGAAAAAGAGACATTTTCTCATTGGGTTTTCCCTGTATAAATAAAATTATATGAGAAAAAAATTAAATGAAAACGAACCTTCTCTATTCATCTCGGCCCACATCAGTCTAAAATTGCCCCTTTGAACTGTGGTGTACCTCAGGGTTCCATCCTAGGTCTTATTCTCTTCAGCCTTATTTGTCTCATTATTACTCTTTAAAAAGTACGACATCTCGTTCAATTGCTCTGATGTGGTAATTTTGGGCGTGACAAAAATACATTGAATTGAATAGTATCGACAGGATTATATGGATTGTCCGGGCATTTCAATCGCATAGTTCTTCAATTAAACGAATAAAAACCATTGTATAACTATTATTATACAAATTAAATCTAAATCTAACTTCAATCTCAGTGTACCATTTATCTGAAGCTGTAAGTCTCTGGTATTTTGATGTTTTTTGATGTCCTAGTGTCTTATTTTATTCTTTCCATAGTAGTTTTTTCATTTCCATTGGACTCCATCACTTTGCTAGCTTTGACTTATGACAAATTGGCCGCTCCTTTACACACAAATGTGAACGGTGAAGCAAATCCCCGTATTAACGTATATACAACTTTATATATTTCATGATATTTATGTCATTTATCTGGTCTTCTCCCCGGCAACATGTCAAAGAGGATGGCAGTTAGCATTAAGTTCAGATGCCAGTTTTTCACGCCAATTATGATCTAAAACTAAAACTAAACGCCAAAAGGTTAACACACTCAACAATGACAACAACAATGTGATGAGTTGGTACTAGCTGAAACCCTCTTGATTACCGGTAATAATAACATGTTTTTTTTGCCATTCACTTTATTCCTGAAGTCAGTCTGAACGTCTCTCACTTTATGGCAACATCTGCGGCAACTTCCGGAATAAGTTGAATAGGAAATAATGCAGGGAACGGCTCCGGAGTCTCTCAGATCTTACTGGACTAACCGAGTTGCTAGGCGATCGATAGCATGAGCATAAAGCCCCGCGTCTACTATTTTATAGTCTATGTCAATACCTACTATGAATTGCTATGTCAAAAATGGTACGGTAAAGTAAAGATACATTTTTTTATGTGCATTACATTACACTTCTCAAAAGTGTACAGTTTGCTGTTATGCTTATACCCTATTGTAATAATAAAATGCAATACCTGTTACTTCTGGACAAACAAATGAAGTGAATTTTAAATGGAGCTGCCATTGGGTTGGACACTCTATGTGCACTGCTTGTTCTTTCTCATCCTCTCAGGTCCGAACAAGGATATTGTCCCTCACATAGCAGCAGCAGCAGCAGGAGCAGCAGTAGCACAGAGCATCGTGAATGAATCAGGAGGGGCGCAGTGACACAAGAGGCGGACATTTTTTTAGCCCGGTTGCCTACCCGCCCCTAACATTCTCTTAGCGGTTTCCATGCCGACTGTTTCCAAAGAGACGATGATGATGATGATAATGATTACGGCTGATCTACGTTAGTACCAGATAATGTCACAAACCAGTGCTTGGTTTTCAAAGATGTGAATGGTCATTTCTTTGTTTATTGCATATTTTTAGTAGTGTTATATATTTGCTCTTCATGTTGTTTCACTTCTTTTCAAATTCTTCAGCCCTCATGTGTTACTGAATTTTCCCTCATATTTATTTTCCGGGGCTTGGTGTGAAAATGATCATGCAGGTAACCTGAACTCAAATGCAACACATAGAATGAGCCAAACGCAAATCCTTGTTAAGTTAAACAGAAAGTGTTCTTTAAACAGAAAAGCCTTAAAAATTATGAAGAAGGCAGGTAAATAACTCAGGTAAATACTTCTTTATTGACACAACTTAAATATCATCCAAAATTGGAAGGAGTAATGCTGAATCAGATTTCAAAAACATGGGCAGAAGATCAGATATAAATGCAGAGCTTGAGTGTCTCTCTTGATTAGTCAATGCTGAAAAATGGAATTGGACTGAGGATAAACAAAAAGGCAAAATGCAGAACTGTGACAAAAATAGAAAAACATAATAGTCATAAAAATATCCCAAATGCAGTTTGCTTATGTTTATTTAACTGTTAAGTTGGGATAACCTAAATATCTATTCAGACATAATAATTCTGGTCGACAAAACCTTTCATGGTCTGGCCCCACCCCATTGAACGAGTTCTTAATTTAAATACAAAAAGTTCCTTTGGACAGTCTGCTTTTTCGGTCTGCACCGCACACTCATGGAATCTGGTCCCACAGAACTGAGGAACATGACATCATTTTGTAGCTGTGTTAAACAGTAGCTTTTGGAAGCTTTTTGTTTTATTTTGTTTCAGATGTCTTTGTCTTGTACTGTTAGACACCCCGTTTTCTGTTTCCATCAACCTGCCAATGGGACTACTGATGAAAATGAGCCTGCCTGGCTAACTCTGGCCCATGAGTTGTGTGGCTAACTAAATGTAAAGGCAGAGTTTCATTCCTTAAATAAAGAAACAAGCATATATTATTACAGTTCTCCATGTTACATCATTAGCAAGAAGAATAACCTCATATTGGCCTGAAACAGCAGCCCCCCCTGCGTCCCCGATACATGGATCCCTGTGGGCTGTTCCTTATTGGATTTAGTTGGGTACAAAGCCCTGTTATTGCTGAGTCAGTTCCTGTCCTCCTGACCATCTGTACGTTAGCAAATATAATTTCCAGAAGCTTAAAGGCCCATTAGAATGCAGAGACATTTGGATCAGGGGCATATTTTAACCTCTGCAAAGAACTGAAGGGCATGTACTTATACAAAGTGGTTATAATAATAAAGGGGGTAAATAGTTGAAATTTCCTGGGATAATGAGTTTTATGATAGGAAAGGGTGCATATGTTTAATATTGTATCCTTTGCATTGATATGAGGTAGTTGCATCTGCGAGCCCCTTCAGTGTTGGGTAACTAGTCACAAAACAATGTGTGTAATCGATAGAAGTTGTGAAACTGTAAAAATGATAAACAGGTAGCAATTTCCTGTTGAGTTTATTTATTTATTTGTTTACTTGCGACAAGATCCTATCTGCCTGCAGGTGGTGTATAGGTCACGTGTCTGGCATGAACTGGTAGAAAGCTTGCCAAAACTATGCCAAAAAGTAGATAACGGTTGAAAAAGTAAACACTTTCACAGCACAGACGGAGAGTCTGTGTTGAGCGGCAGACCCACTGCTGTTAGCACAATTATACCAATACCCAGACTTTTGTTTATCCATTTAGTTTACAACAAACAAACAGGAAAATTATTATTTCTATTTTAAGGTTACACCGGTTTTACACAGTGAACAAAATACAGCACCCTGTACAAACAAACTGACTTTAATTTTAATAATAATAATAATAATAATAATAATAATAATAATAATAATAATTTGTATTATTATTATTATTATTATTATTATTATTATTATTATTATTGTAACATTAACATTTTATTTATATAGTGCTTTTCAAGATACTTAAAGACACTTTACATGACATAACAGCAATAAAAACAGACATCTTCTTAACACTGGAACTGTTCTACCTCTCCTCATAGACTTGGTATAACACATTGTAAAATTTTGCTGTACAGAAAAATTGTTGCAGTGTGTAAAGCTTGTACTGATCTTTATGTGAGTAGGTCAGTCAGTGAAACCGGTGCTGATACCCCAGATATATTTCATTCACATTTTCCAAGCCCAACCAAGTTTTGGATGCAAAGTGAGGTTTTTAATTTTCAGTTTCTCATGAGTAGTATGAGTGGTTAGCCATGGGTTCTCAGTCATGAAAAATGTGCTATGTTGGTACAGCAATTGACAATTCAAAAAAATGATATATATTTTCTTATTTTGAATGGTGATCCTCATCCACTCTCACTGCCAGCACAGAGTTTGGTGATGCATGCCGGGATCGCATGACATCATCTGCCACAGCTTTATAAATCAATCAATAAAATATTGATCACTAAATTACTAAATAAAACTGGAGTATGGGCTGAGAGTTCTAAATTAGCTTTAAATGTGATAAAAAATCAACACCAAAAACACACAGAGACAGTGAGGGGAAAATAAGAGAATGATGGAAAATCTACTGCTTAAACCAAAAGCCAAAAACAGAAACAATGAGATACAGTGGCATGAGCAGGTGTTGGCTTTAAGCAGGGGATGTGGATCAGATTAATAATCCTTTTTGCAGATTAGATTTGAGTATATGAACATGCATTTGTAGTAAGTCTACATTTATGAATTAAATTATGATTTTATGTGGTATATTTTTGGAGTTGTAATAGTAGTAGTAGTAGTAGTCGTAGTCGTAGTAGTAGTAGTAGTAGTAGTAGTAGTAGTAGTAGTAGTAGTAATAGTAGTAGTAGTAGTAGTCAAAAGTTAACCCAATTCCTGGCAAAAAGTATTACCCACAAAAGTAGCAAAGACTTGAAATATTCTTTGCGCATGCAGGAGACATGGTTTTCTAATGAATGCTTTACGGTCAGTGGATTGTGAAAAGCTGCCCCCTAGTGTAAATTAACACATACATACACTACATGACATGCTGATTCAAGTGTCAGGAGATAATGAAGAATGAATTTGCAAAAACAGATGAATGGTTTACCATAAAGCTACCTATCGACTCTTTTTAGCAGTGTTTTCAAAAGCTTACATCCACTACACTGTTATTAATAATATGTGTTGAATATGGTCTCAAAAAATAAAAAAACAACAACTTTGTGACACATTTTAAAAACAGAGATATCTGTTTTTGTCAAATGAACAGTAGGTGTGTAATCAAATGTACTGAATAGTGTGAAAATACAGAACAAAAACTGCCATAATATATTACAAGATTAAATGTGTTGCAATTTTGAGGAGCAGGTGCTTAACTGGTACAATAAAACCTTGAAAAACATGGGTTCACCTCTCCACAGATCTGTGTCTTCCTGTATCTTGGCCCGGTGCTGTGTCATGGATATAAATACCATACTGGTGAATATTCCAGACAAAGTAATAACATGTCCAGGGGGACAAGCAGGTGACAGACCCTCCTGAATCAGAAAAGTCACATAGTGCACATTTAAAATGTTATGTTTTATGTTGGCTGTTCTTTAATGTCTTGTCCTTGTTTTGTACATTTATGACTTTGTTTAGAGAGAAAAGCTGTCTCCGGATACTCATCCCTCACAGAACAAAGTGAACTAAATTGCAGAGACCCTTTAGGGAACAATTCACACCTTACAGTCACTGAAATGTCCATTGCTGCAAGTGAACCATTTATAAATGTTAAGCTTTAAGTTGAACCAAGGACACTTTTGGCCAAGCATTGATTTTGTGATTTGTTTATTGTGACTTCTGGACATAAAACTAAAACGACTACAGTTTGTAACCAAAGAAAAATGTGATTAAGTCATGAAAGTGTAAAATATATTCCTTCTGAAAGGCAACATCTTGCATCAGTCCTACTTTAAATGCTATTTCAAGGTATATAAATAATGTTGATTAAAAGCAAATACAGTGCATTTGCTTTAAAGGCACACTATGTAGCTTTCTAGAGGAGGGTCTTCCACTTTCTTGTCTCCATGGAGATTCTTTGCTTAGAATATTCCACAGTTTTGGGACTAACCTTCAAGCAGGTGACGCCATCAGGGCAACTTACAGATCAAAGCCTCAGATTTTTCAAGGTGATTTTGGTGTAGTAAAAGAGAAAATTATGTATCATTGTAGGTAAAACAATAACATCTCCATAGACGCAAGCAGAAAGGTTACATAGTGCACCCTTGAGACATTATAAAGTATATCAAAACTGTCCTCTCTTTACTTTTGAAAGAGTTTCTTCCTGAGCTAATAAAAGAGCTATGTGTGTTTCTTACTAAGTGTATGTTAAATAATGTTGGTGTGGTTAGCATGCTCCGCAACACTTCTCCAGATGGGTGCACTAATTAATATGGGCCTCAGAGGTCCAAGCCTTGGGTTTAATTTAAAAGAGTGGGAGGTCCAAAGAGCAAACAGAGGACTGAGTTGAAATTCGAGTCATTTGTAGAATCATACCATGAAAGTTTAATGTGGTTTAAGCTAATATCGAATCATTTCCTGTCTCTTAATTAGGTTTAAGACTTTCCATATGGCAGTGATGTATGTATGCTTTACAAATAATGTTGGGATTTAATATATAAGAAATTTAATTACATTTTCTATGGTCAGAAAATGTTGTTCCGTACTCCCTGTTCAGTAAGTCAGAGTACAAATTCAAAGAACACATGATGCATTCTGTGTATAGTTATTGGCCTGTAAACATGATCTTGAGTCAGTCGCATGAACATGGCAAAAGATACTCTGCACATCATCAGGATTTGGTGTTAGCACTCCATCTACTGGCAGCAGAGAGAATTACCATAGGAAGAATGGCAAAACAAAAGCTAGCTTGCCCTTGACATGCGCAAATGTAAGCACCCAGAAGATGTATGGACTTAAAAACAGTGACATTTGAAAGTGAATGTCTTTAGGAGGCAAGAAGAAGAAGCAGAGAAGACTAACGCATACAAATTATGAATGAAACAAGCAAGAATTAACCCCTTACACTTAGGGTCTATTTTTCCTAAAACGCCTGACTAAAATGAACTCCAATTAAAACTGAAGCTGTTCCTGAACACTTTGGAGTGCAATCTACTGGCTGGAGCCTATGTGAAGCTCTGCACAGAGGAAATCCGATTTTAAATTCTGCCAAGGTTTTCTTTGTTAAATATATGAATGAGTAAAGCTGGTTTCTGGAGTGATGGATTGGTTGACACTAGTTTGATCTTTTGCTTGGTTTTGAAAATTATGTTTTAAAAGCTGAAGATAAATGAACTAAAAATTAGTTTAGGGACTTGTAACAAAGCAAAAATTGTCCAGGCAGAATCCACACAAAAGTCCTATTCATTTTATTCTAAGGGTAATCTTTTATTTGTGGGTTGGAGAACAAACTGACCCTGATGCTTCCTAGAATGATTGATTTGACTATAAATAAGTGGGTTACAGCTTTATTTCCCTTTTGAGCTCAGAGTTGAGAGTTCCCTTTTATTTGAACAAAATTGAATAGTAAAATTACAACGTCCCACGTGTGGAGCGTCCAAAGTGTGAAATACAACTCAAAGTATGTTTTTGAAGAGGGAACAATGTGGTTAAAAGATACTACTACTACTACTACTACTACTACTACTACTACTACTACTACTACTACTACTACTACTACTACTACTACTATAGTAATTCTATAATATTACATCACTGTAATAAAGACAGAGGGGCAACAGTGGCTTAGGTACTTGAGTGGTTTAACCTATAACTGGATAGTTGTTGGTTTGATCCCATCTCTGACCATGCTGTCTTTGTGTCCTTGTGCCTCCAATGCCATTCACCTTATTGTACTGGCAGGCTTACCATCTCGTTGAAAATTGTGGACAGTATAAAAACCACACACATTTAGAGTCATTCACTTTAAGTTTGACTTTTTACCTTTTTCAAAGTCCACAGATGAAACATGGCCCCTCCAGGCGTTCTCCCAAACAAATCAATATAAAGGAAATGTTACTTTTGTTTTAACTATTTCAGAAGTCCTCACAGGTAGAGTCCCAGCAGGTTACCATTGGATTTGCCCACGTGAAGACAAAGATGTACTTTCTCATCCTCTGCTCTCTCCTCTGTCTGTTTCCAAATTCAGCTGCAGCAGTACCCAGGCTGGTTGGATCTCTGGAGATGTGAGGGAAGAGGCGAAGGGGAGATGAACCAGTGATCACTATCAAACAGCGAGAGGGCAGAGGGGAGAAGATGAGAGCAGAGCAGAGAGGGGAGTTGGAGGTAGAGCAGGGCAGACCACTGCAAGCCCTGACTCTAAAAGTGAAATAGCCCAGCGGCTGCATGGGGCCTGTCACTGGACTATAGATAGGTACTAAAAAGGCTGCTTATTTACACCTTAACACTGAAAATGGTTTCTTGTAGCAATTCCATGCCAAGTGGTTAACGATATGGAGGATGTGTTAAACAAAAGTGTACACGTCCAAGCAATTAGCCATTGATCAAGTTCCCATCATCAACATGGCGCATGAGCAAATAATGGTTAGTGGTTAAAGCAGCAACACACATGCCAGGCTGTTTAAGGGCAGCTTTAGGGCCGTGAGTTTGATTCCCAGCTCTGACAGTTTTCTGAATGCCCTCCCTGCTCTCTCCCCCATTTCATTCTAAACTGTCCTGCTCAGTAAACCCTATACAGGACAAAAAATCCTATACTGTTGCGACTATATATCTGATTACTTTTGGAGGAAATGAAACATTAAACATTGAAGGGGATATATTATGATTTTAATAACTAATAAATTAAAGGCTTGAGTGCTCAGACAATTAAGAGTTTACTTTTTCTTTGTGCAGTAAAAATATTGTTCCATCCCCTGAACTATTCTGTTATATGTGTAGAAGATGGTTTTCACTTTGTTACACATTTTCAAAATGGAGCTCTTTCTGTTTTTGCCTTACCTCTTCCCCTGCTTATTGTCTTGTACTTGCAATTCTGTTGAAGTTATATTTTTTGTATTCTCATTTCATTTGACTTTTTTCCTGATTTTTCATAATGATGTACTAAAGCAACCTCACCTCCTGTAACACAATTTCATCCCTTACATTTAGTCTTGAGCTTTACAGTGCAGTAGAAGAAAAAGAAAAAACCTCCACCAGTCACTTTACTGTCCTCGACATGAAAGCCGCTCAGAGGTCGATGCTGTAATGCGTGAAGTGTGATTTTGAAGGAAACTGCTATGTTGTATTCAAATGGTTTTGATCACCAGGTGTTTATGCTTTCAGTGAGAGAGACAAGATGAAGTAAGAGATGGCATTCTTCAAAAGCTTCAATTTTAAAAGCTGTAGTTGCTAATATTATTGGCAAAAGAAAAATAAATGATAATTTAACCTGTCCTCTAAATGCATGCCATAACACTAACGTCTATGATATTTATATTTGTCTCTGCGACATACACGTCTTAACAGGATCACAAGTGAATGTTTGATTTTTTAAATTGTAAATATTGCTTTAGACTATTGATTTTCAACGTGAGTGCCAGGGAATAAAAGTGTGTCTGGAAGACTTCCAGATGGGGCTTGGAATGTTTTATCTTTTATTTAACTATTTCTCAGTTTTTTAAATATTATACATCTATTATATCTGAGTGTCCCAAGCAAACTTCTGAAACAGAATGCCAAATCTCTTATGCCAGACACAGTGACAACATTTTGTCTAAGTCATTTGATAATGTTTTAGTGGATGTTGTGCCACAGCATTCGTCACAACAACAAAAAAGTGTGTGCTGACACTAAAAGATTATTTCAAGAATGCACACAACTGCTACCATTTCCAAAAAATCCTGATCCTGGTGGAATTGATGTTTAGTGTTAATGTATGGCTTTGGGGATTAGATGTCCACCCTTCAAAACGCTTATTCTGGCAATCAATTTAACTACTGTATATGCACACGCTCACCCCGCCCATCCCTGCTTTGGCTTTATGGACAACTGATATGTCCAGGGCGCTCTCTCTGTCTCTTGCTCCTTTTTTTTTATTTTAAATTTTATTTTTAATACGGTATAGTGTAAGACAACAACTTTGACTGTAAATCCTGACAACAACGACAATACTGAGGAATACCAACATGAATAGCAAGAATCAAACAAAGATTATCGACAAAAAGAAATTTGAATGACAAAAATCGAACAAGAGATGCGACCTATGAGTGAGTACAGAGCTCACGAGGATCTGAACAGGTCTAACTCCAGCTCCACTGCAGTCATCTCTACAGCGCCCCGTCTGGCCTTGACCTGAAACAGCAGGACACAGGACATTCAGGTCTCAAAACCCGGACTAAATCCGGTCTAAACCAGCAATACATGAAAGAATAAACCGGGACCAATCAATAACTATAGTATTAACAAAACAGGCCAAAACAAGGTCTTTTTTAATTTCATTATTGATCAGTGTTTTATGTTGCACCTTAATGCCGAGTTCCTATGTTTGTCAATTTTGTTCATTGACAATGGGAATAAACCCTGTCTGATTCTGATTCTAAAACAGGTTTAAGTGAAATCTGTTGGAACCTGGATTAAAACCGGACTCTAACCTGAGTGTAAAGCAGATCTAAACTAGATCTAACCCAGGACTAACCCATGAATAACCAGGTCTAAGACCAGGTCTAAAATCAGGTCTAAAGACACTCTAAAGGACTATGATGATCAAGAGTGAGTCTGAAGCTACAATACAAACGGATCCAGTTTTGTCCAGACTCACGACAGGAGGCTGCTTGACTCTAACATGAGGCTGCGTGACTCTAACATGAGACTGCGTGACTCTAACATGAGGCTGCTTGACTCTAACATGAGCTGCGTGACTCTAACATGAGGCTGCGTGACTCTAACATGAGGCTGCGTGACTCTAGTATGAGGCTGTGTGACTCTAGCATGAGGCTGCGTGACTCTAACATGAGGCTGTGTGACTCTAGCATGAGGCTGCGTGACTCTAACATGAGGCTGTGTGACTCTAGCATGAGGCTGCGTGACTCTAGCATGAGGCTGCGTGACTCTAACATGAGGCTGTGTGACTCTAGCATGAGGCTGTGTGACTCTAACATGAGGCTGCGTGACTCTAACATGAGGCTGTGACTTTAACATGAGGCTGTGTAACTCTAGCATGAGGCTGCGTGACTCTAACATGAGGCTGTGTAACTCTAGCATGAGGCTGCGTGACTCTAACATGAGGTGCTGCGTGACTAACATGAGGCTGCGTGACTCTAACATGAGACAGTGTGATTCTAGCATGAGGCTGCGTGACTCTAACATGAGGCTGCGTGACTAACATGAGGCTGCGTGACTCTAACATGAGACAGTGTGATTCTAGCATGAGGCTGTGTGACTAACATGAGGCTGCTTGACTCTAACATGAGGCTGTGTGACTCTAACATGAGGCTGCGTGACTCTAACATGAGGCTGTGACTCTAACATGAGGCTGTGTGACTCTAGCATGAGCTGTGTGACTCTAACATGAGGCTGTGTGACTCTAGCATGAGGCTGTGTGACTAACATGAGGCTGCTTGACTCTAACATGAGGCTGCGTGACTCTAACATGAGGCTGCTTGACTCTAACATGAGGCTGTGTGACTCTAACATGAGGCTGCGTGACTCTAACATGAGGCTGTGTGACTCTAACATGAGGCTGCGTGACTAACATGAGGCTGCGTGACTCTAACATGAGGCTGTGTGACTCTAGCATGAGGCTGTGTGACTCTAACATGAGGCTGTGTGACTCTAGCATGAGGCTGCGTGACTCTAACATGAGGCTGTGTGACTCTAACATGAGGCTGCGTGACTCTAGCATGAGGCTGCGTGACTCTAACATGAGGCTGCGTGACTCTAACATGAGACTGTGTGACTCTAACATGAGGCTGCGTGACTCTCTAACATAAGGCTGTGTGACTCTAGCATGAGGCTGCGTGACTCTAACATGAGGCTGTGTAACTCTAGCATGAGAGACTGCGTGACTCTAACATGAGGCTGCGTGACTCTAACATGAGGCTGCGTGACTCTAATATGAGGCTGCGTGACTCTAACATGAGGCTGCGTGACTCTAGCATGAGGCTGCGTGACTCTAACATGAGGCTGCGTGACTCTAACATGAGACAGTGTGACTCTAGCATGAGGCTGCGTGACTCTAACATGAGACAGTGTGATTCTAGCATGAGGCTGCGTGATTCTAACATGAGGCAGTGTGACTTTAACATGAGGCTGCGTGACTCTAACATGAGGCTGCGTGACTCTAGCATGAGGCTGCGTGACTCTAACATGAGGCTGCGTGACTCTAACATGAGACAGTGTGATTCTAGCATGAGGCTGCGTGATTCTAACATGAGGCAGATGTGACTTTAACATGAGGCTGCGTGACTCTAGCATGAGGCTGCGTGACTCTAACATGAGGCTGCGTGACTCTAGCATGAGGCAGTGTGACTTTAACATGAGGCTGCGTGACTCTAACATGAGGCTGCGTGACTCTAGCATGAGGCTGCGTGACTCTAACATGAGGCTGCGTGACTCTAACATGAGACAGTGTGATTCTAGCATGAGCTGCGTGACTCTAACATGAGACTGCGTGACTCTAACATGAGGCTGCGTGACTCTAGCATGAGGCTGCGGACTCTGAACTGCGTTGACTCTAACATGAGGCTGCGTGACTCTAGCATGAGGCTGTGTGATTCTAACATGAGGCTGCGTGACTCTAGCATGAGGCTGCTGACTCTAACATGAGGCTGCGTGACTCTAACATGAGACAGTGTGATTCTAGCATGAGGCTGCGTGACTCTAACATGAGACTGCGTGACTCTAACATGAGGCTGCGTGAACTCTAGCATGAGGCTGCGTGACTCTAACATGAGGCTGCGTGACTCTAGCATGAGGCTGCGTGACTCTCTAGCATGAGGCTGTGTGATTCTAACATGAGGCTGCGTGACTCTAGCATGAGGCTGCGTGACTCTAGCATGAGGCTGCGTGACTCTAGCATGAGGCGGTGACTCTAGCATGAGCTGTCGTGACTCTAGCATGAGGCTGCGTGACTCTAGCATGAGGCTGCGTGACTCTAACATGAGGCTGCGTGACTCTACATGAGGCTGTGACTCAACATTGAGCTGCGGTGACTCTAGCATGAGGCTGCCGTGACTCTAGCATGAGGCTGCGCTGACTCTAACATGAGGCTGCGTGACTCTAGCATGAGGCTGCGTGACTCTAGCATGAGGCTGCGTGACTCTAGCATGAGGCTGCGTGACTCTAGCATGAGGCTGCGTGACTCTAGCATGAGGCTGCTTGGCTCTAACATGAGGCTGCTTGACTCTAACATGAG